>OX596077.1:15256039-15293539 GCA_951394005.1 Protophormia terraenovae
GAGTTGTAGTTTTTTTTTTTTGCAACGACCTACCTTTTACATGGTAACATGTTGCCAACATGTTGATGAATGTTTGCATATTCACACCAAAACAAATCAAATTAAAATATGAGCAGAAAAAAACAACTAAATTATGTACCTACTTGTAACAGAAAAATTAAAAAAAAATCACTTTTGGAAAATTGTAACAGACAAAAAGCACCCACCGAATTTTATATACTCATTGGGAGAATTTTAAATATTTTAGGATTTCATGTAACAAAATCAGAAAATATTTTTAGAGTATAGTAGAAGGGGGACCAAAAGCCATATATAAACGATATATAATACTAAACTTTCTTTTGTCTTGAAAACATAGACGACTTGACTTGTTGTTGTTGTAACAGCTACAGTTATATATTTCTAATCGGGGGGTTCTGCCTGAAGGTCATGGCCAAGAAATTGCGCCACTTCTTCGGGATGAGTCCACAAATCCATTGGACTAAGTGAAGTGGGGTTGGTCGGACAGCTAAATATGTGGTGGGTGTCATGGGGACCCTGTCCACATGCTGGGCATATACTAAGGATGGCACGGTCTATGCGAGACCAATAGGCATTAAGACTGTTGCTCCATCCTGACCTTAGTTGTGCCAAAATAACTCTTGTCTTCCGCGGCAGGTTCTTCTCATTGTCTGCGGTAGGCGGTGGGCGGCCTCCAAGTATCCTGCAAATACCCTTGTATGTTTTCCTCGTATATGCGAAGGTCTTTTCTGACATGCCTCGGGGGAGTCTCCTACTGTGTGATGTCGAAGTTTGGATGACTTCTCCAATGACATCCCAGAAGGAACTGCTGATTTAACATCACGTTGTTTTCCTTAACCGGAAGAACCTACGTTTCCTCGTGTAGATGGTTTGGTGAGGAGATTTGTAAACAGCTGCATAATTAATTAAGGCTGCATTTTAGCAGCTTTAAATATTTTTCCACTGGGTGTCACTTAACGCAGGAGTCCTCACTGGAGCAGCATAATTTATCACTGACAGACCAATCGTCTTATATATAGCCAATAAGGTTTGTTTATTCATAACCCAAGTGCTGCCGGCAAGCGCTTTGAGGACCTTATTTCTACTTCGCAATTTATGCGTGAAATTCCATCTGGGCCAATCGCCTTGGAAGACTTAGCATTGTTGATGGCCTCTGCAACTTCAGTTGGTGTGAATAGTTGTGGTATGTCCGTGACTAGAAGGTTGTGAAGTTTGCAAACAACACTTCGTTTCACCTTGCCTCTCTCAGGATGCTCAATAAACTGTCGGCAAAACGCACGCGAGCATTCCTTAGGGTCGGTCGTGGCGGTGTCTGCAAATTTAATAACCAACTCCTGTGCTCAAGGATTTCGCGGAACTTCCTCTCAGCAGTGTATACATTGGAGGGTACAGGTAGATCATTAAAACGGCGGTTGGTAAATTCTCTGAATTTGTGCCAGTCTGCTTGCAGTCGTATCCCAGAGATACGACTGCACGCCAAGTTATGCAGTTAAACAGACCAGGGCTCGCAATGGTGATATCTGGCGAGCTGGCCCCTGTACCATAATCCGTGTGTGGGCATCATCATTCAATGTGCAGAAGGTGTATTCGTTAATTTGTTCCGCTAACGACGTACCTCTCTGGTCATCCCCAAGATTTGAGTTACAGAGTTGATGGTGCGCGTTAAAATCCCCTAGGACCAATCGGGTGTCGCCATACAATATGGCCCTGATGTCGGGATGTTAGCCTGTTGGCTACTGGTGGAATGTAGATGTTATAGAGCTCTAATTCGGCGTCTCCCGATCTAACCGCAATACCTTGGACCTCAAGATATTGATCTCTGGAATTCAGATCGAGAGAGAGAGCTCTATACTGTACTGTATTGTGGGACGATGAATGCGATGCCTCCACGGTTGCTTCTGGTGCGGTCATTTCGGAGAATGTTGTATCCGTTACAATTGTGCAGACTGGAATTGCTCGTCAGTTTAGTCTCCTGGACCGCAGTGATATTTTATCCTGGAGGCCGTTGCAGTTAAACTGCAGTATGGATATCATCTGAGGAGTCCGGATCGCAATCGATGGTGTAAGCGGCGACTGTTGTTGTTGTGGCTGCTGAAGAAGTTGTTGCTGCTGCTGTTGTTGTAATTGCTGTGGGGAGGGTGGCGTTGTAGCGTACGATTTTGACGATGACGAAGAATTATTTCGTTGACGAGAGTAGCACCTTAACTGGATGGGCAAACGGTTCTGGCATACTGAGCAGAACCATGGTCCGGGATTTGTTTCAATTCCGGCACGGACCAATAGAATACGGAGCAGCAGTGCCGAAAGATGTTGTTCCGAGATTAAAAATATGGTAGCTGTAGCTGGGATGACAGCCCTTGGCCAAGGGATCTCGGGTCATTCCGGTACGTAGAACCGGCTGTCGTGGGAATACCGACTTGACTTTATTCCTTTTGGTTTTATCTTCTATTTTGGATAATTCTTTTAATGAATTTCTAAAGTGACATAAATTCGATTAATTAATTTATTTATTTGTATTTATTTATTTGAAATAAAATCGATGGATAAATGTCAATTTATAAAGTAGATTTAAACTATAAAAACTTTTTGTTATTTAAAACAACTGAATTGCTTAAGTCATAGGGATGTCCATCCTTCCATTTGTCTGTTGAAAACAACTTTCCTAGGGCCCCAGAATTCTTAGGAACATGCTTAATACCTTAATGTATCAGAAATTCTTGCGAGAATTTTTCAATTTATTTTCAAAACTCCAAAACAAATTTTAAGTTATTAAAATTTTGTTTCATCCTATTATTTTCATTATTATTATTTTTACTATGTATTTAAAATCATGTTTATTTAATATATAAATTTTAGAGATATTCCTACTATTTGAGCTTAAACCTCTTCCTGAACTTTTAGGAAATTAAAAAAAAAAAAATAATAATTTTAAAAAATTAATCATGCCGAATTTTTAAACCGAATATATTTCAATTAAATCGCATGGCTTTTAATTTAAATCAACTGTATTTTCATTACAATTCACATGCAAGTTTACGTTTCATTTTTTTTTATTATTATTATTTTTTTCTTAACACAACTTAATATTTTTTATAACAATTTTATAAATTTTATGCGATATTTTTTATTTAGTTCCCAAAAGGTGTGTTTTGCCTTTGACAAGCATTACATTGGCATTCGTCTTCTTGAGAGTTGAATGATTTTAAAGTTAAAAAAATATTAAAACTTTATTACAATGAGTTTAAGAAATAAGAAGTATTTAGGCGTATATACAAAATCTGTTTTAAAGACAAAAAATAAAACAGAAGTCAATGTAAAACCCTCAGTCATATTAATGTTTTTTTTTTTCTTTTAGCAATTTTAAGAAATAATTTTAATATGAATTTACTTTATATGAAAATTATGTGGAACTTGTTGCAACAACTTGTTACTTGTTAATGTTTTTTAGCAACGAAAAACACTCACACATTAAAACTATTAAACGAAAATTGTGACAGGTTTCTTTAAGTTAGTTTTTGGAGGGTATTTCCTGTATTTAATGGCTGTAATTTTTTTATTTTTAATTTTCAATTGGCTGGGAATTTAGAATAGTGTGTCAGACACAAAAAAAAAAAAAAAAAGTGTTAAAGGAAATGTAGACAAAATTAAAAAGGTTTTACAAGAAGTAACTAAATATTTTATTTTAAACATGTAACCTGACCTTTAGGGTTAAAAAAAGTAAAAAAAAATGACATAATATAATAAAATTTATACCTTTAAAATATAAATTCTTTTTACTATTTTTTTTTTTTTTTTAATAATTTGTTCTATAATTTTTTTTCTACTGAAATAATTTAGTTCATATTCAATAACAAACAGTTTAGGGATACAACCAACAAATTGGATGAATTTTATTTATTTTCGCTAAGTAGTCTAGAAATGAGATTGTTTTCCACAGATGAACATAAGAACCAGAATTTCATAAAGTGACCAAAATCTATACAAACTTTGCGAAAAATTTATATATATTCACCTTTAACCACTAAGGGTTTCCTTTAGTATAAAAAGTAAAAATTTAAGAACCTCTGCCTGGGTTTTTTCGTTATTTTTTATTTGCTATTTAAACAAAAACACAATCACAACCACACAGCGCAACGTCCACAAGTTAATGTCACACATATGAATTATTTAATTTATTTTCTGTTTTATTTTTTTTTTTTTTATTTCACAACAAAACAAAATATTTCTTTTATTATCTTAAAATATACCTATTTAACTTAGTATAAAAGTAATAATAAATACTATAATTTTTGTTGTTGTTCTTAAACACCCAATGAAATTAAAAAAAGATTCGGCTGTACCGAATTTTTGATACCCTTCACTATCTTACCGACAAATAATAAAATTTTCGCCTTAACTTATGCTTTCATACATTTTTTTTCCAAACTACGAAAACTTTAATAAAAAAAAAAATAATAAACAATCATAGCAAGCATTGCTTTAAAAAAATAAACAACAACATTCCATATTTATATATTTTTGTTTGTATATATGTGTGTGTGTACCAACATATACACAAACAAACTGACTGCATATACAAACTAAACTGCTTGCCTACACAAAAAACAACAACAACATCACTAATAGTCATTACAATGCTTAATATAAATGTTTGTGTGTGTATTTATATTAACCCATAACTCGGTTGTTTATGAACGAATTTAGTTGATTAAAAAAACCGAAATTTTATAAAAATATTTATGACCGATTAATATCTGTAGCCTAAACAAGGGCTTCAAAAAATCAAAAATGCGTTTTGCCCGATATCTCAGTTAATATTGAACCGATTTATTTAATTTTTTTAAGCATATCTCTGCCATTAATGAACCGATCTTGCTGAATTTCAATAGCAAAATTCTCGAAAGGATTTCCGATCGTTTGATATATATATTATATATGGCATTTATCGGTGGGCTTCATAAATGCCATTTCAACCGACACACGGACATGGTCCAATCGTTATCATTTCTAACAAGGATCCCGAAAATATAATTTTTTTACTCTCCGACGAAAATTGTAGATATTACAAACGGAATGACAAACTTATATATACCCTTTACACCTGTGGTGAAGGGTATAATAAGGAACAAAAACCTACTGACAAGTTTGAAAAAAAAAAAAAAAATAATAAAATTAAATAAAATTAAAATAAAGAAACATAAATATTTTTCTATTGTTTTTACTCATTCTTAACTTATTTGTTAAACAAGAGACTGACAAAAAAAAATTCCGATAAAGTTTGTGGGTAAGAAGAAAAAGAGCTGAAATGTAGCAAAAAAAATAATAAAGACATGGTATTAATTAGATAAAGTAATTAAAAAATTATATGTTTTTATATTTATATAGGAAGCATATTTTTGAAAAAGGGGAAAATTTTTAACATGTAAATAAATAAAATAAGACAACAAGTATTTAATTTTTGACAATAAAGAAACTATTTAAAGAATATTAAGGCGTAAAGACAATATCTTTTTTAATTAAATTTTATAAATGTTAACAAAGTAAGGAGTGCGTTCAAAAAAATCTTAACATATATAATATTCAATAACTTGGAAACGGTTGATCTTAGAGTTTTCATTATTTTTTTATTTAACTTTTATAGTTCTAACCACCATTTTTGGTAACCCTTCCGTTTGAGATTTCATAGTTGTTTCAGTCACTTTTTTGAAACAGTGTGCACATCTTCTTTTAAAATCTTTGGTATTTTGGGACACCTCTTTTGTGCTCTTCAATTCACTTTTCACAAGAGCTCAATATCTCTCCACTGGTCTTAGCTATGGACAATTTGGAAAATTGACCTCTCTTGGTACAAAAACTATGTTATAAGGTCCAAAGGTGCTTATGGCCCATTTAATTGTATCTACTGTAACTAGACCATAGTCCATATCGGAGATTTTACATAAAGAAGATTTTACATAAATCATGTATGTCTGTTGAAATTAATTTTCCCAAGGTTTCCGATAACTTAGAGACCTGAGTTGTACATCTATAATTTGGAAAAAATTTCGAGAATTTTACTATTTAAAATCTTTACAATTGATTTATTAATGCCTGAGTTATGAGAATATTCTAAAACTTATTAAAGAATTTATTCAAAAAACTCCATATTTTTCTTAAATAAATAATGTCATATGAAATAAATGAAAATGAAATAAATAAAAAAATAAATAAATACGTTTTCTTTTATAAAAAAATACTACGCAATAATTTTGTTAAAAAATCTCCTAAGCTAGAGGACAGATCAAATTTAAATGTATGAGAGAGTTGTAGAGAAGGACTTAATCTGATAGTCTCTCTGTTATAAAACAAAATATGTTACAGGGTATCAAAGATGAAAAATTTAAAAAAAAAAAAAATGGTAACTTCTATATGTCAAAATCAATTTCAAGGATTTAAGAACCTTTAAAAGAACTTAATGAGATGAAGAATACCCTTACTAACCTATAATATTTCTTAGGGTTAAACAGTTTTTTTTTTTTTTCCTTTTAAATTTTTGGCCTTAAATATTGAAATCTTTTTTCATAAATTTGTTAAAAAAGTAACACTGATTCTATCATAGAACTACTCATACAATCAGACGGACAGATGGACAGACATAAGTGAAATGATTCTCAATATTCTACAAACCAATAATGTATAGTAATTACAAGATCTCTTTGAATACTTTAATGTGTTAAAAACCAAATGACAAATTTATGTTAAAAGAAACCTTTCTAAAATCATTAAGTTATTGAACTTTTTAAATTTAATTTTTACTATTTTTTAACGATCTTTTGTAGATCTAACTAATCATTCATTATTTCTTAAATAATTAAAAAAAATGAAATATAATTTAGAGCAAAACTGCTGAGAATTTAAACGTGTTTATGATGGAATTTTTGTTAAAAAGAAATAAATATAAATAACAATTTGTCTTTACGCAAGATATGATTAATTAATCTTTTAACCTTAACATTTGCAAAAAATCTAAAAGAAATGTTATAAATTAAATAAAATTCTTGTAAAAATTAATTCATTCATAAATTGAACTAATTTTATAAAATAAATTTCTTTCATTCATTGCAGGTATTTGCTGCTTTACAACAATTAATCATAACGAGATGGCAAAAAAATATTATGTAGATCACGTACAAATTGTGGATAAAATGTAGGAAAAAGAACAAAAAAAAAAAAAAAAAATAGCAATTTAAATTAAATACAAAAAAATAAAATAAAACACAAATTGGCATAAAATAAAAAAAGAAATTTTTGAAAAATAATTCACGTAATCTTAAGGTTTAAAAAGAATTAAAGGTAAATATATAATAAAATTAATAAAAACCAAAAAGAAACCTTTAAAATGTCACTACATTTCATTAAACGAAACATAAAATAAATTTTAACATAAAAAAAAATTAAAGAAACAAAAGAAAACAAATAAAAAATTTTCAAAAAAAAAAAACGTGAAAATTTTAAATAAACATCTTCTAGTTGTTTTTGTTGTTTTAAAGTAAATGGAAAAAAAGAAGATAAATACAATTTTATAATAAAAAACAACAATAATAAATAAACATGCGAAATCATCATCAGCTTAAAGAAAATAATATTAACAATAACAGCAACAACAATAACAACAACTTAAACTCTACTAATCGTTATCAATTTTGCCTACATCCGGTCATGTCAGCCACTGTCACAGCCCAACACAGTGGTGCAACGCCAACAATTATGAATAATCATAATTCTTCAAACACTACTACTACTAACACAGCCTCCACTACTACTACAGCTGCCTCAATAACAACAAATACTACAGCAACAAGTGTTAACAATAATAATAACAACAACATCTCTATGTCGCCGTCTGCTTCAGGTCTTATGAATGACACTTTAAATTCACAACAAATAGCCACAAAAATATCAACAACAACAACTTTGTTTAACGCCACAAAAACAAATTTGTCACCATCGTCTCCAACAAACTTAACAACAGTGGCAACAACATCTATAACAACAACACCACCATCATCATTGTCATTGTCTTCGTGTGGCTCAACAATTGCCGCATCATCATCCTCCTCATCATCGATTTCAGTATCATTGTCGTCGCCTGCCTCATCACCAAAGGCCTCATCAGCATTATTATCATCATCATCGGTAGCAATGCCACAAACTGTTGCACAACAATTAACAAAACTAAATAATAATAATGATCATGATCTACATCATCATCATCATGATCAAATAATTAATAATAATAGTAGTAGTAATAACAATAATAGTTGTTTAAATGATTCTAGAAAATCTATAAATTCTTCAATATCAACAAAATCATTTAAGGAAATTCATCTTAATAACCAACACAACCTTAATAACAGCAACAACAATAACAACAACAATTGTAATAATAATCATTTTACAGAATTAATGCAACGCAACAACAACAATAATAATAAACGTTTATCACCAACTCAAGAATCCAGCAATATGAGCTTTTCCTCAGCTTCAGTGGCTGGTTCAATACAGGTAAGTTTGAGTATAAAATATTTAACAAAAAAGAATTATTTAATTAATTATTTAAGCTCTTTTTATTTAAGTTTATATTTTAAAACAAAAACATTTTATGATAATTGCAAACTTTATTAAAAACTTATTCTAAAAATAATAATTAACGCGTTCACACTAGGCTAACTTCTAGTTCAATGAAGAAATATTCAAAAAGTCTCATAACTTAATTAAAAACTTATTTTAAAATAATTAAATTCCGATTACACTAGGCAAAAGTTTAATGATTCCACCTTTTAGTTAACTTATTTAATGGTACGAGAAATATTGAAAAAAACTCTATTAAATCTGTAAATCAGTGAAGCCAAACTTAAACTTCACTACAGAATTATTCTAAAAATAATTAAATTTGGGTTCACGCTAGTTCAATGTTTGGTGTTAAAATATCATTTAAAAAATTTTAAGTTGCGATCACACTAGGTAAAATTTTAATGATGAAACTCCTTTTTTAACAAATTTCTATAATAATACGAGAAATATTGAATAAATTTATTTTTTATCTGTGAAGCCAAATTCATAATTCACCACAAAATTAATCACACTAGGTAAATATTTAAGAAAAATTTACTTTTAATGATTCTAGTTGAATTCTTTAAACAAAAAAGTATGAAAAATGTCTTACAAATAAAAGAAACAATTAAGTCAAATGAAAATTATTACAAAATAAATGTAAACATAATTATAGACGCGGTCACACTAGTCAAAGGTTTAATAAATCATGTAGCAATTTTTAATGATAAAATTTAATTTTTACTTAGTTAACTTCAATTCAAACTTTATTACAAAATTGTTCTAAAAATATTTAAAGTTGTAGTCATACTAGGCAAATGTTTAAGTAAATTTTTTATAAAATATAAACAAATTTCTTACAAATATGAGAAACAATAAAGTAAAATCAAAACTTTATTAAAAAATTGTTGTAAAAATAATTATAGACACGGTCACACTAGTCAAAAGTTTAAGGAAAACAAATTTAACTTATTTTTGAGTTGATTTCAACTTACAGACGGTCGGACGGATATCGCTATTTTATTAAGGACATAGGCAAATAGTATTTATTAGTGTAATTTTGTAATTAATAATAGTGGCGGTTACACTATGTGGTTTAATCTTTAATGAAAAAATCTAATTTTTACTTTTTAGTTCATTTCTTTAATGAAACGAAGAAATATTTGAAAGCAATTTTTCATAAATCTGTAAAACAATAAAGTCAAATTCAAATTTAATTACAAAATTGTTTTAAAAATATTTAAAGTTGTGGTCACACTAGGCATATATTTAAGTAAATTTTACTTTTTATAAAATATAAAAAAAAAAAAATATTATATAATTATGAGAAACAATAATGACAAATCCAAACTTAATTACAAAATTGTTGTTAAAATAATTATTGACGTAGTCACACTAGTCAAAAGTTTAATAACAAACTGTAACATACTTTCTAGTTGATTTAGAATTACTGACGGACTGGCGGATAAAGCTATTTTAATTCGCCAATCTTAAAAGTTAATAATAGCATTTACTTTAATACTATAAAAAATTAATAATAGTTGTGGTCACACTATGTAGTTTAATAATTCAATAGTCAAATCCAAACTTCCTTACAAAATTGTTGTAAAAATAATTATAGAAGCGATTACACTAGTCAAAAGTCTAATGAACAAAATATAACTTTTACTTTTTAGTTGATTTTAATTTACGGACAGATGGACGGAAATCGATATTTTAACTCGACAACCTTAAAAGGTCATAGAAAAATAGTATTTACAGGTATACTACACAAATTTAATAATAGTTGCTGCCACACTATGTAGTTCAATCTATAATGATAATATCTTATTCTTACTTTTTAGTTCATTTCTTTAATAAAATAAAGAAATATTGTAACAAATTGTCATAAATAAATAGTCATATACAAACTTAATTTATTATTAAAATATTTAACTAATTTCTTTAATGAAATGAAAAAATATTAAAAAATTGTCTTAAAATAATGAGAAACAATTAAGTCAAATTTAAACTTCATTTTAAAATTGGTGTAATAATAATTCAAAACGCGGTCACTAGTCAAAAGTTTATTGAACAAAATCTAACTTTTATTTTTTAGTTAATTTTAATTTACGTACAGATGGACGGACTTTGATTTTTTAAATCCTCAATTTTAAAAGAACATAGAATAGTAATTAAGAAAGGTAACAAAAATTTAAAAATACATCAAAAATAATAACTTAGTTCTTAAAACTTTATTTAAAATTGACTTATGCAACATATTCCCCAGTTGTTAGTCGGGGTTCACACACAGCAATTTTTCTTGATGCAATTTTGACTTCATAGGCGAGAGAGTTAAAGAGAATGTAAAGTTTAGTAATCTCTTTTCTCTTTCTCCTATAAACTCAGAGTTGTGGCAAGAAAAATTGCTGTGTGTGAACCCCGAATTAGGAAATTTCAGAAAGCTGATTTCTGTGTACACAGTCAAGACAGACGGACGGATATCGCCATTTCAGCACCCCTTTATTAAAAAGACATAAAATAGTAGTATTTATTTAAGGGCTTTAAAAATTCCCAAAAATACAAAAAAAAATTTCTAGGACTTTAATATTGACGTTTGAAACATGTTTTGGGAGACTTTGGTAAGTAGATTTCTTTGTACAGACGGATAGACGGATGTCGCCATTTTGACTCCACTTTTTTAAAAAGACATGTTATAGTAACATTCATTTATGGACTTCAAAAAGTATAAAAATACGTCGACAAGGGTCTTTATTCTTCGGACTTTGCTAAATGTTGATATATGTATGAAATGTTGTGTTCTACAGTTCCTGCACGACTATGGAAACTTGATTTCAATGTACAGACGGATGGATGGAAACCACTGTTTCAACTCAACTTCCTTAAAAGGGCAGGGAATAGCAATATTTATTTGTGGACTTCAAAAAATTTTAAAAATATGCAAAAAAAAAAAAAAAAAATCATTAGGACTATATCCGATATTAATATATGGAAAATGTTGTCCAGTTTTTGGGAGATTAAGGAAAGTTAATTTCTATGTACAGACGGACGGACAGACATCGCTATTTTGCCTCACCTTCCTTAAAAGGACAGAGAATAATAATATTTACTTGTGGACTTAAAAATTTCTAAAAATAAGGTAAACATAATGTTATTGTTCATATTAAAGACTTCAT
This sequence comes from Protophormia terraenovae, assembly GCA_951394005.1. Taxonomy (NCBI): domain Eukaryota; kingdom Metazoa; phylum Arthropoda; class Insecta; order Diptera; family Calliphoridae; genus Protophormia; species Protophormia terraenovae. The sequence goes on from OX596077.1 coordinate 15,267,829, forward strand.
TAAATGTAGACGTATGAAACATTATCTCCAGTTGTTGAGAAACTAAGAAAATTTGATTTCAATATGCAGACGGATGGACAGACATCATAATTTTGTCTGTACTATTTTAAAAGTACCCATAATAATAATAATAACAACAATAATTATTATAATAATATTTATTAGCAAAAAGCTTACGTTACCTTATGAATAGGAAAAGATTTTGTTTTTAAATAACTTCCAAATTAAAATTCTTGGCAAATGTTTCTAAAACAAAACCATAAAATATTAAATTTAAATTGTTAATTATAATTATTTTAAAAATATTATAGAATTTTGTAATTTATAATAAAAATTAAAATTTTAAACAAATTTTCTTTAATGGTAATTAATAATTATAAAGTATCTTTTCACTTTTCTTAACAAAATATTAAAAAGTGTAATAAAATATTATTTTACACTTAATAATTTTTACAGAACTCTATTTTTTATAGATATTTTCTAAAAGAGAGAGAAAAAAAAAACACATTAAAAATCAATGTAATTATAATTAACCTCAAAATCAAGAAACTAAAAATTTACTACAAAATATAAAGAAATGTTAATATTGGTTATCTTAACCAGAAAAAAATATGTATTAAAAGAAAAGTAAAATTTTTACTTTAACGAACCGTAAACCTCAAAAATTATAATTTAACCATAATTCTGTCTTGTTTATTATTAAAAAATATTAAAAGAAAAAACACTAACAAAAAGAAATTTCCAAAAAGAATCTTAAAAAAATAATAATGAGGGTTTTTTTGTTCACGAATCATATGGAAAACATAAGAAGTAATGAAAGAAACAAAAGTAAAAGTGTGACTGCCCTTCATATAAAATAAATAAAAGAAAAAGATATAAAAGATGCCATTTTTTATTTCAATTTTTTATTTGAATTTATCTTTAATTTCCTTTTTATTTTGTGTGTGTGTTGTTGTTTAAAAAGGTTAAAGGCCACATAATACTTACTTACAAACGAAATAAAAAAGATTTTTGTTTTAAAACCTGAATTTTGTTGGTCTTTTTTTTCAAAAAGAATGCAACAAATTCAAACAGTTATGGTAAAAAATATGTATGATCAAAATGCATATAATATAAAGTGAAAAAAGGGGATAACAAAGGAGACTTAAAGCCTTAATAACAATTAATATTTTACCTCAAAAAATTTGTTTATTACATATAGTAGTCAAGAAAACATACATACAATGTATAGGAATATTGAATATATTTATTTGTTAAGAGTCATGACACCCACATAGGCAAATATTTAGAATGAAGTCTTTATGTTTTCCCTTTGGGAACTAAATAAAGCCTGTAAACAACTTTTTGTTAAAATAAATAAATATCAAATACTTTGTGTCTTGTTACATTGATGACCCAAAAAAAAGTATTTGAAATGATAAAAAATATACACATTAGACACCAAATAATAATGATAATAATGAAATAAAAAATAAAAACTGTCTAAGGTTTCATTAACATGTTAAAGTGAAAATAATTAAAAAAAAATACAAAGAAAAAAAAACTTACAAATCGATGAGAATTAAAAAATTAGAAAAACATTATTTTAGTGAAAAGAGTGGTTGATTACAATTTTGTGTCCAAAGAAATAAGAATAAAAACATAACTAAAATATAATAAAAATGGGATTTTGTTCGATATTGCAGTATAAAACATGTTCTCCAGACGGACGGACAGACATGACTATTTCGTTTTTCCCACTATGAAAGGACGCGGAATAGTAGCATTTATTAGCAAAAAGTCTACAGTAGCTTTTGAAATAGAAAAAGTTTTGTATTTTGATTGATTTGTTAGGTTAATTAACACTTAAATTAAAAATATTTTTTTTTTTTTTTTTGCTAAAGAAGTTTGCAGAAATTTCATAACAAGGTACAGACGGATGGACGGACATTGCTATTTCGTTTATCCTACTTTCAAAAGACGAAGAGTAGTAGCATTTATTAGTAAAATGCCCACTGTAGCCTGTGAAGTAGAAAAAGTTTTGTACTTACGAAACACTTTAAAGGAAAAAATTGTTGGGCTTTATTAAATTTTTTATTAAATCAAATTACAGTAATTTGATAAAAAAGTGCAGACGGACGGATATCGCTATTACGTTTTTCCTACTTTGTAACAACCCAGAAAAATAGCATTTATTAGCAAAAAAAAGCCCACTGTACCATATGAAAAAAAAAACTTTTGTAGTTGAAATTACATTATTTACAAGAAATAGGTTTTTGGGTTAACTAACATTTTAATTAAATTGATAATTTTTTTTTTTTTTAATTAAAAGCAATTAAAATTTTTATCAAAAGGATTTAAATGAAGGCATGAATTTATGGAAATAGAAAAATAAGTAAAAAAGGGATTTTGTCCGATATTGATGTATGAAATATGTTTTCCAATTGCTTACGAACTATTAAACATTTTATATCAATATACAGACGGACGGATGGACGGACATTGCTATTTTGTCTTTCCTTTCTCAAAAGGACCCAAAATAATAGCATTTATTAGCAAAAAGTCCACTGTAACTTATGAAATAGAAAAAGGTTTGTATTTAAAAACACATTAATTACAAGAAATACATTTTTAGGATTAAATAAAATTTTAATTAAATCAACATTTTTTTTTGTTAAAAAAATTACAATTTTTTATTAAAAAAATCTCATTTTGATTTCACGAAAAAAATATATTTCTTTTTTTTTTCAAATTCATATAGAAATTAATTTTAAAACGAAATAAAAATTCAAATAGAAATAAAAAGAAGATAATTATGTTAATATTCCTTCCTTACTGTTGTTATTACTTATTATTAAAAAGTATTTATTTAAATTTAGTTGAAACAACTCAATAACGTTAAAAAATATAATATTTATCATTTCAAAGAATTCATTGGAAAATTCACAAGTTCAATCTCATTAAAATGCAATTTTTGTTTGACTATGACCTTCATATTGTTTCTAGTATTTAAGTGTTAATTGTAAACTATAGCACTTGGTTAAGAAAAATTAACATATGGGAATTATAATATTTTTTTTTAAGAATTCTTAACAATTTTATTAACTTTCTGGCAATGAAAAATGTTTAGCTTCTATTTCTTAATTTTATCTTTTTAATATTTTAGTTTCTTATTAAGAAAAAAGAAGTGCAATTCTTAAAAAAAACTAGAAGTATAAAGGGGGACCTCAAGCCACTTTTTTTTAAAGGATTCTCTTCTCTTAACCGTGAATGATATTTGTAAACTTAATATTGTCCTATAAACTTAGATTTGTTAAGTTAATAGGTAGTATTTTGTTCCTGATGAATAATACATTTTTTCTAGTAAATTTTTTTCAATTCATAAATGCTCATTTGTCACAAAAGGCACAAATAAAAAAAAATTATATTTCTAGAAAATAATCATATTTATATTCTGCCAGCCGATAGGATGAATTCAGAAATTGTTTTTTTTTTTTTTTATTCGCATAACACACAAACATTTTGATTATAAATTTGTATATCCTAAACTAATAAATGGATTAAATTTAAATGTATGAGAGAGTTGTAAGGAAGGAACTAAGCTTTCACTTTGTAGCCACCCTGTAATAACATGAGATAAGCTACATGGTGTCAAAGTTGATCATATTGAGTATGAAACATTTAACTTTTTTTCAAATTTTCTATTACAAATCCTGTTTAAATTCCATCAAAATTTTAATCTCTAGTTTAAATTTATTATAATTTTTTCCATTTATATTCATAGCTATTTATAGCTTTAACACCATAATGGTATTATTTTAAAACTCTTTTTGTTTTTCCTCCAATAACTATATTATTTGTATTCATTAATTCACATTTCACACTTAATTGCAGGTTTTGCTTGTATACAGAATTTTAATTTAAATTTAATTTTTATTTTGATTTTATTTTTAAGCAAAACTGAAAGAAATATTATTTAAAAATAAAAACCTTAACCCGCATAAAACATAATAATTAAACTAGAGAAGAAAAAAAACCCATTATTTTTTTTTTTTTTAGTATTTTAAACTTAACACTCCACTCCATTTTGTGTGATTTCAACACTTATTATACGAGATTATAAATATAATTTGCTTTAGAAAAAAAGTTTTTGGTAGATGCTTTACGTTTTATGTTAACAATTTCTAATAAATATATATTTTTTTTAAAACCGTTTGTTAGAAAATAGTTCTGATTTGAACATGATTATAATAATAATGATGAACAAAAGAAAGAAGGTTTAAATCATAAATAATTGTTTCTTTTTTTTTCTGCAAAAAAAAAAAAAAAAAAAAAAAAACTCACTCTTGGTTTTGCTTAAATTATTCAAAAATACCAAAACCAAAACTATAAGATAAATAATATTATTTGTTTAGAAGCTATGAAAATAAAAGGCAAGAAATAATAAATTTTAGAAGAAGACAAAAGAGTAGACATCGATAACAGTTTGTTAGTTCATTAACCCAATATCATTTGCTTTAAATACAATAGCAAAATTTATAAATAAAATAAAAAATACAAAAATTTATATTCAAAGTGTTTTCAATTTTTTTAGCTGCCAGGCTTTTTGAATTTTTAGCTATAGCACGTTTTAGTTTTACACAATATTTTTTATTTTTTATAATTTGAACCATGCTTTGCTATGATTTACAATTAATGATACCAACCACAAATATTAAAGATCAATTTAAAAATATTCTTTTATTTTTTTCTTTATATGGCATTAGAATGTTTTAATAATGGTTGCTATAGCAAAAAATAAAAGCCTTCAAAATTTAGATAATGAATTATAAAAATTTATTTGATAAATTAGCCTAAAAACTAAAACATTAAATATAAATTAAAACAAATTTTAAAAGAATAAAATCTTATAAAAAATTAAAAAAACAGACATTTCAGTAATGTCTTAAAATTAATATTTCTAATATTTTCCTTTTCTGCTAATATTATTTTTTTAATTTTGCTAATAGATCTGTATCTTCTCAAGTAATAAAGCGATCGAATTAAAATGTATGAGATAGTTGTAAGGAAGGACCTAAATTTTCAGAAAAGAAATGCTTTTTATTTATATTTTTTATTTTATTTCTATTTTCTTTATATAGCTTTAGAATATTTTAAAAATAACTACTATAGCAATAAAAAAAAGCATTAAAAATTTAGGTAATGAATTATACAAATTTATTTGATAAATTGGCCTAAAAACTAAAACATTAAAAATGAATTTAAATAAAATTTAAAAGAATAAAATCTTGTAAACTTTTAAGAAAAATTAAGGAATTTTAGTAAATTTTTTTAGTTCTAATATTTTCCTTTTCTTCGTAAGAACTGCTAATATTTTTTAAGTATTTTTTTAAATTTTACAAATTGAAATGTATTAGAGAGTTGTAGGGAAGAACTTAAGCTTCAAGAAAAGAAATGTGTTTTATTTATATTAACTTATTTTTTCTTTATATGGCATTAGAATACTTTAATAATAGCTACTATAGCAAGAAAAAATACTTTCAAAATTTAGATAATGAATTATAAAAAATTATTTAAAAAAATTAGCCTAAAAACTAAAACATTAAATATGAATTAAAACAAAATTTAAAAGAATAAAATCTATTAAAACCTTAAAAAAAGTTAAAGAATTTTATTAAAAATTTTTCAAAAATTAAATATGTATCTCTAATATTTCACTTTCTGAGTAGATTTATCGATGTCCGTCTGGCTAGCTGGCTGGCTGTCTGTTCATGTAAATCTTATAAACAAAGTACAGGTCGCAATTTTGAAAATATATTGATGAAATTTAGCACTAATAATTATTTTTGGTACAAGGACAAAGCTTATTGAAAATGGTTATGATTGTTCCTTTAAAAAATGTTACGATCGTTAACTTTTCACTTTCTGAGTCTATTTAAGGATGTCCGTCCGTCCGTCTGGCCGACAGATTGTGTTTTCATGTAAACTTTTTGTGAACAAAGTACTAGTGGCAATTTTTACGATAACTTGATGAAATTTGGCACTAAAAGTTATTTTGGCACAAGAATGGAGCCCATTGAAAGTGGTTATGATTGCTCCATTATTTCACCTCGCCCCTATACAAATGTCTACACGTGTCAAAAGTAACGATTAACTGAATTTAAAATTAAAATTTTTGTAATAAAGTTGGGTACCGTATAAAAATAGACAAAATTTAGTATCTCATTTAAAATCTTAAAACTAGTTTGTGCTGTTTTCTTATAAGGAACTGTCAAAGTTAAAAATTGTTTTACATTTTTGAAAAAGAGTAAAAAATTTAATTTGCATCAACTTTCAGTGAATTTATTTTAAATAAAAAGTCTTTTAAAGTAAACACTTTTAATGGAATCATCAACTTAAGATATTTAAGTTTAATTTTTTTCAAATATTCGGAAATTATATTTTGTCCTAATATTTTTTTTTTTATTTTTTTGAAAATTGTCTTAAAATACACTAATTTAAAATTTTCAGGGAATGCAAGTTAAAATGTAACAGGATGTTTGTTCTGAAAATTTTCTGAAAAATAGTACATTTTGTCCGCTTTAATATTATGAAAGAAAAAAATCGAGCGCATTTATAGTCCGATTTTATTAAATATTGATATCACCTTTAACTGAATTAAGTACCATTTCTGAACCATTTAACCCAAATGTATAGACAGACGGACAGACATTGCCATTCTACCAAAAAAATATTTGAGAGTTCTAAAAGTACATTTTTTACTAACTAATAAATAGACAAAATAGAAAGTGATCATCAAAATTCGGATATCACCTTTTCCAGAATTAAGCACCATTTTCTCTCCATTTAACTCTAATGTATAGACGGATGGACGGACATTGCGATTCTGTCAAAAAATATTTTAAAATTCTAAAAATTTATTTTTTTTTACTTACATAAGTAGGAAAATTAAACGTGATCATTAAAATTTTGATATCATCTTTACCTGAATTATACATAATTTTCGACCTATTTAACTTTATTGTATAGACGGACGGACAGACATCGCAATTCTGGCAAAAAAATCTTAAAATTCTAAAAAATAAAACGTGATCATTTAAATTTGGATATCACCTTTTTCTGAATTAATCGCCATTTTCGAACCCATTTACCCCTACTCCTCAGAGTAGGGTTAATAAATGTCTTACATATAGCAATATTTAAATAAAATTCGGTAAAAAAAAAATTGGCACAAGGATTTACAGTTTATCTTTGTGCCAAATTTTATAAAGATCGGTCCATAATCGACCGTAGCTCTCTTATAAATCCCTCTTCCGGAAATTACATTAACGTGTATAAGTCCTAGAGTAATGTTAATATCAAGTTAATCTTGATATAAAAATAAAAATTACTTTTATATAATAATTTACCACAGCTCCCTTATAAAGCCACTTCCAGGGAATCTCTCTAAAATGCCTGAAATCATATACATAGATGTTAGTGTGAACACATTATTCTGTATTGGTATATTTTATTTTGCATTAAGTAAAAGTATTGATCTACAATTGGCCACAGGTCTAAAATACATAAGTCCCCTTTCCGAATTTTTATGCTCATACACAATGGTGTAGGGTATCATATGATCGGTCTTGACCGACTTTCTTTCTCGTTTTTTTTAGTCATGATTCAGTTTGAGGTATTTTTGCTGCACTTAAAAAAAACTTCAAATAACTTTACAGATTTATTTAACATGAGTCATCGATGAGCATCCTCACATCAAATCGTGAATCTTTAGGACTTTTTTTTTTATTTTCTTAAAACCTCAAGAAAAAAATCACGAAAAACATAAATATTTTGCAGACTGTGTCATTGTGTCTGTAGTTATTTCTTGTTATTGTATCTGATTGCCATCTAAAGGCAGATGCCTTCAAAAAAATTTTGTCCCAAAAATATATAAATACCGTTAATTGACATGATTAAAAAAAAAAAAAAACAAATGAAATTAAAAAACTTTTAATAAAACTCAGCAAGAGATCAATAATACACATTTTGCATAAAAAAAAACAGCTGAAAAAATTATTATGATGTTCTTTAAACACGCAACATTTAAATCAGTTTAAGCAAAAAATATTATTAGCCCATAAATTATTATTTTTGTTTTATTAACAAAAAATGAAAACTGAATTTAAAATAGATTTAAAAGCCAAAACAACAATCAGTTCTTCTAACTGTAATAAGAGCAAATTTAACGGTTTAATAGTTTATGAAAACAATAGATTTAAAAATGACACTATAATTTTTATAAAAAACATTTTCTATTTCGAACAACTTTTCTTAAGACCCATTGTGTTTTATTAGAACATTTGTCTAATAGCCCACTATTATTAAGGTTTTAAACTTTAACCCTTTTACAATTGATGGCTTTTATTTTTTTTTTTTTTTTTTTTTTTTTTGTTTAAGAATGAAATTAATTGACGCTTTAAATTTAAGAGAAATTTAGTTTGAAGCTTATTTGACTCATTCTTTGGCATGTTTTTCTAAACTTGTCGGACTTTTCTTAAATATTCCCTGGATTCTGTACAAAAATGGATTTAATGTTTCAAACTTTTAAAGTTTGAAACCTTTTATTTTATTTTTTGTTTAAGAATGAAATTAATTGACGCTATAAATTTAAGAGATACTTAGTTTGAAGCTTATTTGACTAATTCTTTGGCATGTTTTTCTAAACTTGTCGGGCTTTTCTAAAATATTCCCTGGATACTGTACAAAAATGGATTCATAAACAAAACAGACAAAATTATTTGTTTTAACATTTCAATTTACTTTTCCTTAAATATTAAAATTATCAATATATTTTTTATAAGCAGTTAAAATAAGTTTTCTATTGATATACAATTTGTTATTCTCTTTTTGTACAATTTCAAGTTCTGCTCTCAAACACTTAAGTAGTTCTTATGAAAAATATTTAATAAGTTTTGCCAAGTCCATTTATTAGTGTTGTAATAATAAAAAGGTGTAAATGTTATATATCACAGAAAAGGTAATTGTGTCTAGATTTTTATAATAAAAAAATGATTTCAATATTTTTATAATTTATTAAATAAAGTTACAAAATTTCTTAAAAAAAATATATTTATAAACAAATTATTTCTTTGAACATTTTAATTAAACTTTTCTTCCAATATTAAAACTATTAATATATTTTTGTTAAGCAGACATAACAACCTCTCTATTGATGTACAATATTTCTTTTTCCTTAAGTTCTACTCCCAAACACCTGAAGAGGTTGGTGTGAAAAAATATTTAATTAAAATTTGAGGAGTTTTAACAATTATACATGAACATTTTTTTCAATATTAAAATTATTAATATATGCAGACATGATAACCTCTCTATTGATATACAATTTGTTACTCTCTTTCTTCATTTTAAGTATGAACAAATATTTAAATAAAATTTTGCTAGCTTAAGTTTAAGTTCATTTGTTAGTGTTGAAAAAACAAAAATTTTATCTAGTTATATATCAAAGGAAAGGTAATTGTATGTAGTTTCTGAAAATGTATAAACTATTTTAATATTGTTATATTTTATTTAATAATATTTTAAGAAATTTCAAAAATTAAAGTAAAATTAAACAATTTTTTTAATTTTACTTAAACTTCTCTTTCAATATTAAAATTATTAATATAATTTTTAATAAGCAGACATGATAACCTTTCTATCGATATACAATTTGTTACTCTCTTTATTTTTATTTTAAGTTTAACACCTAAAGAGGTTGGTATGAACAAATATTTAAGTAAAATAAATGGGAGCTTAAAGTTGAGTTCATTTGTTAGTGTTGTCAAAATAAAAATGTTGTCTTATTATATATCAGAGAAAAGGTTATTATATATAGTTTTCGAAAATGCATAACTTATTTTAATACTGACATATTTTATTAAATAATTTTGTAACAAAATTACAAAAATTTAAAAAATTATTATTTTTTTTTTTTAATTTTACTTAAACTTTTCTTTCAACATTAAAATTATTAATATAATTTTTGATAAGCATTATAAACATTATAACCTTCCTATTGATATAGAATTTGTTACTCTCTTTTTGTACTCTTTGAAGTTCTGCTCTCAAACACTTAATAGTTTGTATGAAAAAATTCCCAATTAAGTAAAGCTCTAGACTGTTATACATATGTATTTTTTTATTATTAATTTGTTATTTAATTTTAAAATTTTATTTAAATTTTCTTTAATTTTCCTATCCTTACCCAAAGTCTCATACTGTTATAAACATGAAAATTCTATAAAATTTATAGCTTGCAACTTTTCTCTTTCTCTCTAGTTTTAATGCTTATCACCACTTGTCATTATTAATTACATTTGGCGTTAAAATACAACATTTAAACTTTTAACACACAAATAGTTTTACAAATTTTCTTCTTCTTTTTTTTAGTTTATTGCTAATTTATTTTCTAGATATTTTTCTAAACAAAATGCATTTAACTAATTGTATAAAATTACCTGAAAAGTATTTATTTCATTTATTGCAAAACGGTTTTTTTTTTTTGCTAATTTGCTAAAGAAAATTAAAAAGACTTTTAGAAAAACATAACCTCAAAGTAATTTTAGCGTCAGTAGGAAAAATAGTGATGCCACCTTGTTATGTTAACATGTAATTCTCACCACTGAAGAAGAACAGGCGGCATTTAAAACTTTGATCTTAGGATTTGGGAGAGCAAAGAGGGAAAAGATGTTCTATGGAAAAGAAACAATGTATTAAAGAATTCCCATTTAAAAATAAAATATTTGCTTAAGAATTTTTCTGTTTTTTTTTAATTATGCTGAAGTTGTTTTTTTAGTTTATGTTTAGAAAAAAACACAGAAACGGATATAAAATTGCAAAAAATTTAGACTGATCATTACATGATGATGAAGAAGAACAAATAACATTATGAAATTAAATAATGTGAAATAGAAACTAGAATGCATTTCTTGCACAGTGGGATAATATAAAACAGAGGTAGGATTTTAAAAAAAAGATAAGATCATCATAAAATGTATATTAAATATAATCTGATCTTTAATCACACCTACAAAATCATATATAGAAAATTTCGTATTACATTTCCAAATTTTTTTAATTGAATTTTAAAATTTTTTAATTTCATTTATAACTTTTATTCAAAAAACTAGAGAGAGAAAAGTTTTAAGCTATAAATTTTATAGAATTTTATGGGACATTCGAACAGGTTAGGAAAATTAAATAAAGTTTAAATAAAATTTCAAAAATAATTCACAAATTAATAAAAAAAAAAAAGAAGACAATAAATATATAACTTAGTGTCTACATTAGAGAAATTTTTATCAAGACAAACGTCAAAATCAGTGCGAATCTAAGCACTATAACTTCAGTTAAAAAGCTGATTATTATTTTTGGTTGTTACAGCTGTCAAACTTCATATATAAAAAAACATTAGTGAATTCGCCATATTGTGGTTTTTCTGCAACTGTTGCCACCTTCTATAAATTCGAGTTAATTTTGACGTTTGTCTTAATAAAAAATTGTCTAATATAAACACTATGTAAGTTATAGTTATAAAAAAGAGAGTAACAAATTGTATATCAATAGAAAGGTTATTATGTCTAATTTTAATTTTGAAAAAGTTTAAATAAAATGTTTAAAGAAATAATTTTGTTTAATTTTTTTTTTAAGAATTTTTGTAATTTCTTACAAAATTATATAATAAAATATGACAATATTAAATTAATTTATACACTTTCGAAAACTATATACAATTACCTTTTCTCTGATATATAACAAGTCAAGCTTTTTATTTTTACAGGATTAAAAATGGATACAAACGAAAAAAGCCAAAAATTTTTTTAAATATTTTTTCATACCAAATTTTTTAGGTGTTTGAGAGTAGAACTTCAAAATGAAAATAAAGAGAATAACAAATTGTATATCAATAGAAAGGTTATCATGTCAATTTATCCGAAAAAAATATTTCAATAATAGTAATATTGGAAGGAAAAAAAGTTTAATTAAAATGTTAAAAATAATTTTTTTTAAAGTGTTACGATTAGTGAGGTCATGCTAAGAGTAAGGGATTAGGGGTAAATCCAGGGAAGACTGAGTTGGTTTTGTTTATCAGGAGATATAAGGTCGAGCCTTTTAGCTTACCGGTATTGAATAGGGTGGTGCTTGAATTGTCAACTGAGGCCAAATACCTGGATGTTTACTTGGACAGTAAATTGTCTTGGAGGAGGAATACTCAGGAGATGGTCAAAAGGGGACTTAATGCCTATTACACCTGCAAAAACTCTATAGGTTAGAATTGGGGCCTTAGGCCGTTAGTGATATTTTGGTTCTACACTTCGGTTGTAATACCGATTCTTACTTATGGTTGTTCAGTCTGGTGGAAGGTATTGAGTAAAGGAACGTATTGGAACCTTCTATCCAAAGTTCAGAGATGTACTTCAAATGGCTTCTCTGGCGCCATGAAAAGTACACCTCAGGCGGCACTGGACATCATTCTCCACTTACTCCCAATTGAGGAGTTTGTGAAGGGGATGGCTGTTCGTAGTCTATTTAGATTGAAGGAATTAGGATTATTAGTGAACTTCAGGACTAGCATACATCGAGGTTCAATTTAATGGTCGGACACTATCCTTGGACCATAATCGACTTCGGGGCTACTCTCGCTATTGAAATACCTAACAGGGACCTCTGTGTTGGAGCAGAAAAGCTCCATGGAGGTTGTGCTGTCTTTACAGACTACTCGAAGATGGAGGCAGGCACCGGAGCGGGTGTCTATTTTCTGGGAACTGATATCAGACGATCATATAAATTGTCTCACAGTTGTAGCGTTTTCCAGACAGAAATTCTGGGCATTTATAAAGCCTTGGGGTTTCTAGAGGCAAACGTTGAACGGAATTCTGAGATCACTATATATTTGATAGTCAGGCAGCATTATTGGCCCAGAAGAGTCACTATGTTAGGTCCAGAATGGTATTTGAGTGCAAGAGGGAATTAAGAAGACTAATGAGACTCTGTTGGGTTCCGGGACACTGCGACATTCTTGGCAATGAAATAGCTGATGAGCTGGTTCGCAATGGCTCGGAGCTGCATAGGTCTTTCGTGGAGACATCTGTTAGGATTTCAATTGGGTCCTATTTTAGGGCCATAAGGGAGTGGATTCTGGACAACACGAATCGAGTCTGGAAGGAAAGAATGGACTACAGGGTATCTAAAGTATTATGGCCTAGTCTCAAACTGCCAGATTCGAAACACCTACTGGGTATGAGTCGTAGTAGTATGAGAATCATGGTAAGAATGATCATTGGTAACTTCTCATTAGAAAACGTTATGAGTAAATGGGACATTGGCACTACAGACTTTTGTAGGTCGTGCTATGATGTAGAGGAGCTAAAAACAGTGAAGCACATTCTCTGACATTGCGTAGGGCTTCAGCGACGAAGGCTGAAGTGGTTTGGAAGCCACACGTTGCATGACCTAGATGAGGTTACGAGCAAAGAGCTTATTAATCTCATAGGGTTTCTAATGGGAATATGATGGCTTAGGGGTAATCATAACTGATTGCTAGGGTTTAGGTTCCACTCTGGTTTTATTTTCTCTATCTATGATCTATTCTATTTTTCTTGTTCTATTTTTAAAGGGATCACAATGCGCCGTTTTTGGTCTATGGGTGGAGGCATGAATACGCCACCCATTTCAACCTAACTTAACCTAAACCTTTTTTATTACAACACTTATACATGGACTCGAATTTAAGCTCACTTAGCTAAACTTTAATGAAGTACTTTTACAAACAAACCTTAAGTGTTGGAGAACGGAATTTAAAACTGTACAAAAAAGAAAGTAGTAAATTATATATCAATAGAAAGCTTATTATACCTGATTATGAAAAATATATTTTTTGTTTTTATTACATACTTTATTTATTGAATCTTCAGTAATTGTACATGAATTACCAATATGTATTAAAATCTTAAATTTAAAATCTATTTTAATTCGTATATTTTAGCTCCTCAACTTTGATGTATGTCTTCTTATTAATCGAGTATTTCAAGCTAGGGGATTTGGGTGAATTTTTAGGCTCCTAAAATATTTCTCTATGAAAAATATGTTAACAATTTTAATAGCAAATTGTAATTGGGTTGCAATTCGTATATCAATAGAAAGCTTATTATATCTATTTATAAAAAATATGTTGATAATTTTAATGTTTAAAGAAAACTATAAGAAATTATAAGAAATTATTTTATTTTGTTAAAGAATTTGTATTTTTTAATTTTTTACAAATTTATTTAATTAAATATAAACGAATTTTTCAATTTTTGTTTAAAAACTGAAACTTTATTTTTGAATGCTAACTCCTTAAAAAATATTCTAAAATTTTAAATTCCTTCCTTTTAATTTTCTCCTTCTCTAATTTTATGATTATTTCCCTTCCCACTGTGCCACCAACATGAGCTATGTTGTAGCATTAGTAGTTAAAAATGTAGTAAAAGAAAAGTTCAAAGGAAAAGTTTTTTTATTACCAAAACAACTTAAAACTCAGTAAGCTAGATGAGAACATTCCCGCCATTTAGATAAAGTTTTTAACGCAAGAATTTCTCAATTGTCTATCTCTATAAACGTCCGTCCATTCGTCCGCCTGGAATATATGTTGAGTTATTTGAAAACTACATAGAGGTGCTGATAATAGTTGTTTGAGGTTAGTTTTGTTAATAATGTTTTCTTTGACTTGTTGCTGTTGTTGTTGTTGGCTGAATTCTTTAATATTTTCTTTAAGACTTTTCACGCTTTTTGTCTTGTTTTGCCAAGCGTAACGTTAACAGTTTTTTTTTTTTTTAATTAATTACAAAGAATGAGTACGCGGTGCAAGGCTTTTGCTTAGGCAGGCTACATGGATCAAGTTATGTAGAAGCCACTGTAAAAAAAAAAAACAAACAGGCTGGTATATAAATGCAGTTTGGTATGTCAGAAAGTCAGTTGTCTTGGCGAAAATGCAACAATTATTGAAATGTGTTAATAGTTGTTGGTGGTGGAACAATTAACCCTTATTATCAAGAAAATACAGATGTTCATGCAACAAAATCTTCTTCTGTTTTTACCGCTGCTGGGGTTCCTAGAAAATTATTATTTAATAAGAGATTCCTAAACAATTGTCCGTGTGTTTTTTTTTATGGTTTATTTTACCTTGGTCTTTAAGATGGCCATAAAGTATGTATTTAGAGTATAATTATAATTTGAATAGTATTAAATGAATTTAGCATATATTAGGTTGATTGTAGGTAAAACTTAACATGCCATTGTCATTTATTTTGTAAAGGGGGTACTAATAATATATTCAGGGAAATAGCAAAGTCTTTTATTAAGGAAAAATAATTAAAGTTACAAATACACGAACTTCTAAATGTTGGAAACATACAGAAAAAACAATATGTGTTATTAAAAATTTCAAAAATTTTGCATAAACTTTCGTTAGACCCAAAAAGAAATTGTAAGTCCTTAAACTTTTTATAAATCCAAATATTATTTTCTTTATTATAGTAACATAATTAAAATATAAGTAACATAATTAAAAAATATGTAACATAATTAAAAATTTAAATCTATTTTTATCACATTATTTAGTAAATTTGGTTTTATTTTTATACCCACCATCAAAAAGATGGGGGGTATATTGATTTTGTCATTCCGTGTGTAACATGTCGAAGGAATCATCTAAGACCCCACAAAGTATATATTTTCTGGGTCCTGGTTAGATTCTGAGTCGATCGAGCTATGTCCGTCCGTCTGTCCGTCTGTTGAAAGCAGGATAGGTATCGAACGGGAAAACGTAGGGGGACGAAATTTGGCACAAATATTTATCTTATATAAGGTTTGTTTGGGATTGAAAATGGGCAAAATCGGTTTATAAACAAAAAGTTATGGGCTAAAAACTAGAAACACAGGGTGTCCGTTTTATACTTTTCTGCTGATATTTCTTCAACAAAAACATGTACGACAACGAAATTTTGTACGTATAGTTCAGGGATCGATATAAACTCGGAAACCAAAAATGGGCCTTTACCACCCACCTCCCATGTAAGGTGAAAATCGACGAAATTGTGTTCAAATAGTTCAAGGACTAATGTAAACTCGGAAAGAAAAAATGGGCGTGGTCCGCCCACTTTACCGCCCCCTCCCATATAACGTACAATTTGAAAAAGTTGATGGTGGGTATATAGATTCGGCCGGGCCGAATATAACATTCGCGCTTGTTTTAATTGATAAAGTTATTTATATATCTTTAGTAAGTAGACACAATTTCCTTTCTAATGATATATAATTTATTATACTCTTTCCTCTGACTTCCATACTCCGAACTCAAAAATTTGCGTTGTTTCTTAAAGTGTAAGTAAAATTTTTTAAAATTTAAATCTATTTTTATCACATTAATTAGCAAATTGGGTTTTATTTTATTAAATAATAATATTATTTAATATATATTTAAAAAGTAGATACAATTTCCTTTCAAATGATGTGTAATTCGTAATATTTTTTCATCTGACTTTCGTACTCTGTTCTCAAAAAATCTTGTTGTTTTTTCAAGAATAGTTGGAATGTAAACTTTTTTTTGAAGACTTCTATGTTCAAGGTGATTCAGTGAACATTAATGAAGTGTTAGACCTATTATATATCAAAGGAAAGCTAAATATCTCTACTTTTTGAAAAACTATAAATAATTTTAAAATTTTTGTACTTTATTAAATAAATAATAATTTAAAAACTAATTTAAATTATTTCTTGTAATTATTAAAACTATTTCTATATTATATTCTAAATAAGTAGACATTATAAGCTTTCTAATGATATACAAGTTGTTACTCTCCTTCTTTTCGCTTTAAAGTTCTGCTCTCTAGCACTATGGTATTTATAGTATGAAAATCTTAAATAAAATTTTGCTAAATAAGCTTAATTTCGAGTTTATTTATTAGTATTGTAGAACTAAAATAAAAGCACATATTATATATCAAAAGAAAGATAATTGTGTGTAGTTTTCATAAATATATAAATGTTTTTAAAATGTTTATACTGTATTAAAGTTTTATTTTATTAAAAAATAAGTACTACTATAAAAAAAATTCTCAAGTATTTTACTTAAACTTTATTTTAATTATTATATATTTTTAATAAGTGAATATGATTCCCTTACCATTAATATACGATTTATTGTTTTGCTTATTCTCAGTTGATTGCTAAACTCTAAAACATTTAAGTTGGGTTTAAGAGAAAACTGTCAGAATGCGCATTTTTTTCAGTAGCTTTAAGTTTCAATCTATTTATTAATTTTATAGGAATAAAAAAGTACACTATCATTATATATCAAAGGAAAGGTAATTATATCTAGTATTCAAATAAATAAATAAATAGA
The DNA here is from genome assembly GCA_951394005.1 of Protophormia terraenovae. Taxonomy (NCBI): domain Eukaryota; kingdom Metazoa; phylum Arthropoda; class Insecta; order Diptera; family Calliphoridae; genus Protophormia; species Protophormia terraenovae. The sequence goes on from OX596077.1 coordinate 15,285,233, forward strand.
TTATAATTATAAATAATTTTAGTATTTTAATATTTTATTTAAAAAATATTGATATTGCAAAAATTAAAAATAAGAAAAATTGTTCGAAATTTTTGACCTTTATTCCCTTTAAAATTTTTCTCAAACTCCTTTTTCATTATTAACATTACCAATTTTCTTTAGATATATAATTTTCTTTCATTTCGTTTCCCCATAAAGCTCCCAAAGCAATTAAATAATATTTAAAAGAAAATCATAAGAAATTTAAAATTTTCTTAGCCTCAACTTTAAATCCATTTAATTAGCCTTATAGCAATAAAAAGGTTTACATGTTATATATAATAAGAAAGGAAATTGTCTATAGTTTTCAAAATAGTATAAATAATTTATTTAACAAAAAATTAATTCAAAACATTTAAAAATATTTAAGAGAAAATTTACTAAGCCTTATGTTAGAATCCATATATTAGTCTTAGAGAAATAGAAAGAGGGACATGTTATATATCAAAATAACAGAAATTGTATCAAGTTTTAAAACAGTATAAATAATTTTAATATTTTAATAATTTATTAAACAAAAATTTAATTTTACAAAAAAATATTAATAAAAAGTTATTAATTTTATTAAAAATTTATAATTTTTTTTTCTGACAATCTACTTCAACTTTATTTTAAATATTAAAATTATTTATCAATTTTTGTCATATAGACTTAATTTCCTTTACTTTAATATATTATTTGTTATACTTTTTCCAACTTAACTTTAAGTTATATTCACAATAGTTTGAATAGTTTGTTTAGAAAAATCATAGAAATAAGAATAAGAAAATAAAATTAATTTTTACAACATTTCTAAAACTTTATTATAATTTTTAAAAGAATTTATATATTTTTTTGTTTCATAGACTTATATACCTTTCCAATGATATGTAATTTGTTATTATTTTACTTCTCTTTTTTTAAGCTTTGCTCTCGAACACTGAGAAGTTTGTAAACAAAAAACACAAAAAAGTGAAAATTTTCTCAGGGACCTTAAATTTGAGTTTAATTATTAGTCCTAAAGAGGCCAAAAAGTAAAATGTTTTATATATCAAAGGAAAGGAAATTGTGTCTAGTTTTTGAAAATATTTAAAAATTTTTAAAATGTTTTTATAGTTTTTAACAAAAATGAATTTTTGTAAACAAATAAAAAAACCTTTTACAAATACTTTTTAATACTTATTCTGTTTAAATATTATATTTTTAATAATCATCATTATATCAAATGGGACTTTAAAATCTTTAGTTTGAATAAAAATGTGTAACTAAAAATCTCCAAACTCTAGCTGCTATAATTATAAATAGTTTGTTAAAGAAAAACACAAGTATTTTTTTTTTTTTTTTTCAGGGGATTCAGAAATTTGAGTTTAGTTATTAGTTTTAAAAAGAACAAAAAGTAAAAATATCAAAGGAAATTATTGCCCCTATTCTCTATCTCGATTTTACGTTCCGTCTGTAGACGAAAAGCAGTCACAAATGATATTCTCTATGTCGATATAATTTTTTCGTTTGAGTTACGTGGTTTAGGTCTATGCTTTACGTTCCTTTCAAATGAAATATTGCCAATATAAAAAACAATATAAATTTTAAAAAAAGTAAGTATAATTTTTTTTTATAATTTTACCTTTTTTAAATATGAAAATACTTAACACAAAAATTGACAAACGAAAAGAAAAACAAAATAAAAACAATTCCTACAAATAATATAAATATTTGTAGATAATTTAGAATTTTTTTATTTTACTAGTTAAATATTATTTTAGTTTAATTGGTTTATCTTGAAAGGCTGCATCAGTAATCGTTTAAACTTTTAAAATGTGAAATCATCCAAATATACCAGGATATGAATGCTTGTTGTTCATTTGTCTAAAATTCTGCCTAAACAGGCTTTCAAATGGACAAAATATTTTTCATCTCTGTATATGTATATTAAGTGGACGCTTGCAAAATAAATATTTTTATATTATTTCGATATTTGTGTGTATAATTTAACAAATTTAAAAGTTAATCAACATACAATCCTTGTCTGTAATGAACATTCGACGTATCTGGGGAAGAGTATCCTTTCGTCGGGCCCACTATACAAAAAACTTAAACCATTGCTTTAAATAACAAATAAAAAATATTTTATGATTAAAGTTTATAATTTTTTTGTATGTTGCCAATTTGGACATTATTTTAATTGACCACCACACTGAAAATTGTATTATTTAGACTACAAATCTACTCATAAACCTCGTTACAAGAAATGATTACACTTTACAGTATAATCCATTACATTTTATTTTCTAGACGGTAACTAAATTATAGGTGACTCTTTTGACAATTAAATCGACAACAAACGACTTACAGAATAACAAATTTTGAGTCAAATAACGTAATATATTGTCATTATCAGAGACAAAAACCAACCAAACGTTTGGTGACTTAGAGAATATCAAAATAAGCACTCAATAGAATTTTAGTCGGAAAACGAAAACATCGATATAGAGAATTGGGGCATATGTCTAGTTTTTGGAAATATAAAAATTATAATATTTCTTTAATAAAAGAAAATTTTATCAAGCAGTTAAAAAAAAAAACCTTTTTTATTAAAAAGTATTTTTAATATTCTGTTTAAACATTTTCTTTTTAATAAAAACAATAATAACAACAAATATTAAAACTTTGTTATATCAAAGAAAATTTTAAAATCTTTAGTTTGAATAAAATTTATTAATTAAAAAAGTTTATTTTCCTGTGCTCTTACAATTAGAAATAGTTTAGAATAGATAGATAGTAAATTTTTTTCAGGGACCAGAAATTCGAATCCACTTATTGGACATAAAAACATACCACAGAAAGTTGTATTATATCTCAATGAAAAGGTAATTGTGTCTAGTTTTTAAAAATATATACAAAATTTTAATAAAAAAAAGTTTTTCAAAAACGAATTTAATTTCATTTATTAAATATTAAAGCATTTATTAAATATTTTATTTCATATAAAAATTTTTCAAATAAATATTATATATTATAGGAGACTTCAAGATCTTTAGATATCAGACTAAATAAAATTTTAAAATTTTCTTTTAAGTCAAAAGCCATTTAATAAAATTGTATTTTAAATCAATTTTTCCTTAGTCCCCTTTTATTTATTCCATACATTTACATTTTTATATTGCTCCAGTATTTCTGGAGTCATTGATTTTTTGCTGTTGTTGTCTGCTGCATGCAGTCAACCATGTGCTTAACTGACATATGCATATTAAGTTTTAACTATTTAAATTCAGAGCTAAAAATAGTTTAATAACTTTTGCATGTTGTGCATTCTTGAATGGGTTTCGAATAGCAGCAACATAGTTTTAAGAATTTTCTTATAAAAAAATTCCTTAAAACAAGAAAAAAAAATTTGCAACACTTAAAGCTAAGTGTTTTTTATAATGAATGCAAGTAAAAGAGTAAAATTAAAAGGCAATTAAAAGTCACGATATTTTATGCCATAATATTAAAAAAAAATATTCAAAAAATCTAAGCAAAACTAAAAAGAAATAAAAATATTTAATTAAGCTTAAAGCTTTGCAAGAAAAGACAGGGGGATATGCAGCACTATATCATTAAGATCACATTTTAGTGACCTATCCTTTGATATATAATGATCAATTGTATAAAGAAAATGTTTATAAATTTCGAATGGAATTGATCTGCATATTATTATGTGATATAAAATTATTATTGATATTAATAAGGTCTCTATCATATCATGCTCTATAATTATTGCCATTTTTTTTCTTTCTATATTTAAATAGATGTTAATACTTTCCCCTAAAACATACTTGTGACATAAACATTTTTCTTCCTTCTCTAATCCAATTAAAACAGAAGCAAAACAAGAAATATAATCATTCATGTCATCTGCTAAAGAAACAACTGAGAAACATAGAAAATAATCATTAATACCCCTGTAATAATTTTGTCAAAACATTTGCAAAACATGACATTAACATTAAGTATTTTTTGCAAACAAGTGTTTTTTTATAATTTAAAACAGCAAAAGAAATTTTAGAATTTCTAAAACTAATGACACACAAATAAATACCCGGTAATTTTCTGGCCAATTAGTTTTTTTTTTTTTTTTTTTTTTTTTTTTCTTTTGCTGTTTTTGGATTTTGGTTAAAAGTAGTATTTAAAAAACCGTGACCTCCTCAAAAATATAAAATAAATAAATTTATACTTATTTATTTTAAATGCTTTTCACTTTCTTAACTTTTAAAAGAAAAGTACTTTTAGACGGAAGTACCTATAAATATTAAACATTTTTGTTATTATATATTAAATTTTCATTGTTAATTTGTTCGTTTTTTGGTTTTTTAATTTTCTAGCTAAAGAACTTATGGTCAAGTAAGAAAACTCATAATAATTTTTTTTTGTTTAAACTGGGTCAAATTTTTTTTCCAAGTGCCGGTTTGAAAAATCGAAATAAATGGTTATATATTTAAGAGTTATTTCATATAAAAATTCTTGTATATGTGTAAGTTAGTTATGAGTACTTTAAATATTTTAAAATGCATAAAGCATTTTAAATGCTATTCATGTTAACAGCTTTACAGCGCTTCATCGATTAATGTTGCAGACAAATGAACATAATAAACAACACTTGGGGGAAGAGAAATAGCACATTGATTAATTTATATTAAAAAAATAACTGTTTTAGTTATTTTTAAAAAATTTTAAAATTTAATAGTAGACATTTTGTTAAATGTAATGAATCTTTTGGATTAAATAATATGAAATGATGTTGAAATCAATGTTTTTAATTACCTCGATAACTTAGGAGCACTTAAAATATATCAGTATATCACAAATAATATCGAGAATTTTGTTATTTAAAATCATTAAAATCGATCCACAAATAGTTACGAGCAAAAAACCATAAAAACTTCTACACAAATTTTTAAAATTTAAAAAAAAAAAAAAAAAAAAATGGTACTTTTTTAACTTAATAGAAAAATGTTTTATTTTTATACCCACCATCAAAAAGATGGGGGGTATATTGATTTTGTCATTCCGTGTGTAACATGTCGAAGGAATCATCTAAGACCCCACAAAGTATATATTTTCTGGGTCCTGGTTAGATTCTGAGTCGATCTAGCTATGTCCGTCTGTTGAAAGCAGGATAGGGCTCGAACGGGACAACGTAGGGGGACGAAATTGCACAAATATTTGTCTTATATAAGGTTTGTTTAGGATTGAAAATGGGCAAAATCGGTTAATAAACAAAAAAGTTATGGGCTAAAAACTAGAAACACAGGGTGTCTGTTTTATACTTTTCTGCAGATATTTCTTCAACAAAAGCATGTACGACCACGAAATTTTGAACGTATAGTTCGGGGATCGATATAAACTCGGAAACACAAAATGGGCGTGGTCCGCCCACTTTACCGCCCACCTCCCATATAAGGTGAAAATCAACGAAATTGTGTTCAAATAGTTCAAGGACCAATGTAAACTCGGAAACAAAAAATATAACGTAAAATTTGAAAAAGTTGATGGTGGGTATATAGATTCGGCCGGGCCGAATATAACATTCGCGCTTGTTTTAATTGTTATTTTTATTTTATAAAATTTATGGTATTTTTGAAGTTTGGTATTTTTTTTCAAAATTATTAAAAGTTGGTACTTCTTGATACTTTTTTAAAAAATAACACTTTTTATTGTATTTTTTCCTCTTATTGGTACTTATTTATTTCGAATTTATATTTATTTTATTAAGTTGGTACTTTATTATAAGTTGCTTAAAAAATTATAATTATTTGTGAAACAAAATATCGTCCAAATGCTCGCCGGGGCTTCGGCGGCATACCTCTATCCGATGGTCCACATTTTCAATGACTCTGAGACATAATTGAGGTTCAATGTTGTTAATTTGCCAAATTATCTCATCCTTTAGCTCTTGAATTGTTCTTGGCTTATTGACGTACACTTTTTGTTTTGAGAAGTCCAACGGTGTCAAATCACACGATCGTGATCTCTCGCGCAAAAGAGAAATTTTTTCATAGGCTGTGCACAGTAGGGCAGAATCGAAATTTTTTGGAAATAAATCTGTAACTTCTGATCGGATGGTTGGATTTGCATGAAATTTGGTACAGGCATAGCAGAGGAGTGTACAATGTTTGGAAGGGGGACCGTGCAGACGCTCTCAGGGCTGAATGGGCGCAAAGTTGGGTATCTCTGGCATACAAATTTTTTAATCACTTGCCAAATTTTTGTTTCTCGTCCAATATCAAATATTTTTATACATTATTGTAGGCATTGATAAGGCCTATAAAAAACATGTCTTATTTATCTCTTATAGTTTTTGAGTTATTTGCATTTGAATTTTTAAGTACCTCAATTTTGCAAGTTCTTGGTCCAGATTTTGTCATATATATCCTAGTGTTTCCGACCGATTTCATTTGAAAAAAATTATCTATTAAATAAAAAAAAAATTGAAGTCGATATCTTTACCGTGTCCAAAAATAAACGATTTTGAATTTGAAAATTGCAAAAATTATGACTTTTTGTGTTTTTTTTTTTTACCGAAAAAGTATCTACACTCTTTTTACTCTAAAATAAAATTTTCTTTAACAACATATAATAATTTTATACTTTTCTGAAAGTTATCTTCATAGAGAAGACTTTAAAATAAAAAGTAAGCCCAATAACCCAAATGGTCAGGGTAAACATACTCCCGAATTCGACCCATTTTATATGAAAGTTTTGACTTTAGTATGTATTTTCTCAAATCCCAAAGCACGAATCGGCAAACGGAATACAGTTTAGGAATCTGTTATGTGTTGTTAAAAGTTTTCGATTAAAATCTGCGGGACTTCGGAAAAAATGTGAATTTTATAGCCAAAAATGTAAAAAAAACCATTTTTGGGATTTTCGACGTTTTTTTGGGGAATTGTGGGATTGTTTTTACAAAAATCTTAAAGTTTTTTTTTACTATCTCATTTTATACGATAAAGTATACATCCACCGAAAATTTCGTTAAGATATTTTTAATAACAAAGATTTTATTACAGATAACTTATTTATAGTAAATCCAACCATCTGATCAATTGTATACCTCCCCATGGTTGAACTTGTCAAGCACTGAAACAAAGAGATGTCAAATTAAGTTGAGGCAAACAACTTTAAGGTGTGTCTCACAACTAACATCGTGTATTATGGTTGGACCACCCTTTACAAAAAATAGTACCTTGAAACTTGGTACTATATTGAAAAGTGGTTAATTGTTTAAAAATGTCTACATTTTTTTAATTGGTACTTTGTTGTAAATGAGGACTCTTTAAAATTTTTAATTGAAAATAGTTTTTTTTAATTGGTACTATTTTGAAAAATAGTACTTTTTTTGAAAATGTAGTACTTTTCATATAAACTATACTTTTTTGATAAATATTATTTTCTTAATTGCATATTTTGAAAGTTAGTAGTTTATAATTATTATTATTCTTTATCATTAATTTTTAATTGAAATTTTATTATTTCAATTAAAATTTGGTACTTTTTGAAGATGAAAACAAAAAAATTATAATAAATGATACTTTTTTTTTGCATACCTTGTACAAATTGTACCTTGAAATAAGGTACTATTCTGATGATAAAAATACTTTTATTTTAAAATTGATTAATTAATTAAAAATGTCAAGTTTTTTGTGAATGAGACTATTTAAATTTATTAATTGAAAATAGTTTCATGGCAATAATTTTGAAAAATTGTAGTTTTCTGGATATGTGATACATTTTATGTAAAATGTATTTTTTTTTTTTTTTTTTTTTGATAAATAGCATTTTTTTTAAATAAATTTTTTAAAAATTAGTACTTTTTTAATTAATTTTTCAATCAGAAATTTTGTTTTTAAAATTGGTACTTTTTGATTTTTTTTTTTTTAATAGTATAAAAGAGGGAATAATTTTTCAAAATTAATACCTTTTTCACAATTGGTACCTTTTTGAAAAATTATTATATAGTTTTTCTGGAAAATGTTTTTTTTTCTTTTTTTCTGAATTCTTTAATTTATTTTTTGGAATTGATCGGGAATTTACAACAATAGTTGTTTTTTTTTTTTAAATAATGGTACTTCGAAAATAAAAAATTATACTCTCTTTGAATTTCTGTACTTTTTAAAAATTTGGTACTTTTTTTTAAAGTTGTATTAATTTTTTAAAATTTTGCCTTTTCTTTCCATTTTTCTTGCCACAACTGTTATCATAAACATTTACGCATTCAATCATTACCGTTTTTTTTTTCTCTCTATGTTGTGT
>OX596077.1:16596039-17101039 GCA_951394005.1 Protophormia terraenovae
AACATAATTTATTAAATTTTAGCATTATTTACATAATGTAAAATATGTAAACATTAGCCAAATGTGTAATTCTCTTAAAAAAAATAACTGGATGTTTTAACATATTTTACATTATTTACATAATGTATATAATTTATTTTTATAGTGTAAATAAAAAACTATAGCTTTTTAAATTTTAGTTTTGTGATTTAGAACGTTATTTGTTTATATGTATGTATATATATATATATATATATATATATATATATATATATATATATATATATATATATATATATATATATATATATATATATATATATATATATATATATATATATATATATATTAAATTTTTTCAAATACCGTACCTAAAGTAAATTTAAATGATATTTACCTGGTATATAAAAGATAAACAATTGAAACTTCTTTCGTTTTATACTTCATTTTACAAATTTTCAAGATATTACTTCAAGTAAAATATAATAAATTAATATAATAGGTAAAAAAAATATAAAAATAAAAGTAATATTTACCTGATGTAAATAATTATTTGCTCTATGTCAATAATGTAAAATTTAATTTTTAATTACATTAAAACATTTTTTTACAAAACTAGTACCAAAAGAAATGTTGAACTAACTTTACATAGAGTAAATTGTGTAAACAGTATAAATAATATAAAGTTATTTTCTTAATAAAGAATTTTCCATATGTAAATTATCAAATTTTACATGATGTAAATTATACAAACAAAGTAAATAACATGAAATAATTTTTGCTAGTATAGTTTTTGATATGTAAATTGTACCAATTAATTGTTTACATATTGTAAAAATTGAAATTTTTTTATAAAAACTTCTAAGTAAAACAATGAAATATAATTTATTATATAATTTACTTTATGTAAATAATAAAACTTTCTTTATATTATAAAGAATAAGATTATTAACGTTAGGTAAATATTGAAGAAATATTTTGTACATTAAGAAATTAATGTAAAATAATATAAAATGTAAAATAACATAAGTGTATGTATGTATGTATGTATTATGTAGGTATATATATATATATATATATATATATATATATATATATATATATATATATATATATATATATATATATATATATATATATATATATATATATATATATATATATATATATATATATATATATATATATATATATATATATATATATATATATATATATATATATATATATATATATATATATATATATATATATATATATATATATATATGTTTGTATATTATAAGTAATTTTTAATTTTATATTTTTTACACTAATTTCTTAATAATTTTTTTTCAATATTTACCTAAGTTAATAAACTAATTTGAGCAAATTTTACCTGTTGTAAACTAAGTAAATATTATAAATATATAAATTATTTCGAGCTAAATATATAAACTTTTTAATTAACTACTAAAATAAGACTTAAAATTAATTATTTACAAAGTTAACTATTAATATTTATTAATAGTGTAAATAATGTAAATGAACAAGTTTTATAATAAATTTTGTACAAAGTGTAAAGAAGTATAAAATTTTGATTGCATACAAATTACATTAATAACAAAATAAACTTACATTTAATATAAAATAATTCATAGACAATTTTATTTACATTATGTCAACAATATTTTTTTTTTTTTTTTAATTTTTACCTTGTACACCATATGTAAACATTGTAATTTAAATATGATTATTTTTAATATTTTTAAGAATTTATTAATATTTTAATTAATTAATTAAAATTAATTAATTAATTAAAAATATGTAAAAATAGCAAAACAAAATAATAGATTAAATTTCCTTATAAAAACTTTTAAATATGTGCTAATTTTTTTTCTCCACACTTTATATTAATTTAATCATTATTACTTAAGTGTATTACATTTGTAGATTTAAAAGCTTAAACAAAAAAAATTCCACTTTTAAATATAGAAATCTATAAATCAATAATAAAACGTTATCGTTTAAAAATAACAACTGTAAGAGTTATAAAAAAAATGTATATATTACTACGCAATAGTGTGTATATAAACGTGTAAATAAGTGCCAATGAATCAGCTTGTTAAATAATTAAATAAAAACAAAAACGGAACCAATTGTTTAACATTACAAACAGTTTAAAACAATATTGGGTGTAATAAAAAGTTTTGAGATTATTATTTTTATTTTTTTTTTAATTTTATTTTAAAATAACAAAAAGAAAACAAAATTTTTGATTTATATGATTAACTGTAAGAAAAATAGAAAACCCCTTAAAATTTGTATAACAACCAATATTCATATTGATTCCAATCGTTAAAATACATTTAATTTTTTAGTCATCAAATAAAAGAATTAAATCTAAAACCAACTACATAATTACACAAGTTCAAAAAAATATATTAATGAATATACAAGAAAGAATGTACAAAAAAAAAAAATCAAAATTAAATATAATATTTTACAAAAACAAACCTTAACGCAATCATCGTCATCACCATAATGTCTATCAAATTGTTTAAACAATGACTACAGTCTAATAGATAAATAAATAAATAAATTGTAAACATTAAGGTATTATTATTTTTAATTAGATAATGTAAACGAGTTATGATTACAGCACACGTTAAATACAATTTAATGCAGTTGTAGATAAAATAATTTGAAACGGAAAATATTATGGCGTTTTTAGACTTTAACTATTTAAAATTATATTTTGTAAATTAATAAAACAAATAAAAGTTATTGTATTTGTAATATAGTTATTTATTTAATAATATAAGTAACTACTTATATACAATTTATTAATGATAAAGTTAAGTATAATAAATTTTTTTATTAACCCTTTAATGAACTTTGGCCATTAACTTAATGTTGATTTATTTAGTACTAGCTTAACCCGGTGAGCTTTGCTACCACTTTCGATGCCATATTAGATATTAATGTTATTTGGGGATACTACTCCCACTCGACCTATCCCCTTTAAAATTTTAAATACAAATTTTTTGTATAACAGTTTTTAAAACTCTCACTTAATGAATACTTTAGATATACGAAAACTAATACTTCCTTTGTATATCCATCCTGTTTTTATTTTATAAATGCAATATTTTAAAAAAATAGTTCTCACAAAATTTTAGGATTTTCACTGTAAAAGTTCTTTTGATATACTATTAATATTTCCTTTGTATGGGGGGTACTATTCCCCCAGGTCCTATAGGTCTCGTTTTCATCCCAAATATACAGGTTTATAAGAAGTTTATACCAACAAAATATCCTCACTTTTGCTGCAATAGTTCTGAAGATATGCGGATAATTAGTATTTACTTTATATAGGGGATACCACTTCCCCCGGCCCTATTTTTATTTCATGCATACAACATGATAAGAAAACATTTCCCACAAAACTTGAGGGCTCTCACCATAATAGTTCTTTAGATATGCCACTAAAAATATTTGCTTTGTATGGGGAGTACAATTTCCCCAGGACCTACCCATCACCTTTGCATATGAACTTATGGAGGTTTTTGAAAAAGTTATTGTAACAAAACGTTAAAATTTTTGCTTTTATAGTTTCTAAAATTTACGATATGTAATATTTTCGTTGTATGGAGGTATCATTTTCCCTGGTCCTATCCGTTCCATTTTCATGTTAAGTTTGGTGGTTGATGAGAAAGATATTCCAGCAAAATTTTAAGACTTTTGCATTAATAGTATTTAAGTTATCTGATAATTAGTATTTTCTTTGTATGGGGGCTTTTTGGCCCCCCCTAAAACTCCCTGCCCCATTTTTATCTCATTTATGTAGATTGATAATGAGGTTATTTCCACAAAATCTCAGGATTTTATCTGTAATAGTTGTGGAGATATGTGATAAATAATATTTATTTTGTATGGGGGCTACCATTTCCCCTGCTCCTATCGAAAAATAAAGTACTTTCGGGTATCACAAATATATACTTATATAAATGTATATACTTATATATATATTCAATTTATTCAAGTTGTATTCAATTTCTAGTGTATTCTTCAAATGATTAATAATTTTAAACTCCCACACTTTTGATAAAAAATATATGATTTAAATCATATTAAGGGGGAAAATCTAAGAAAATAAACTTAAGCTAATAAACATATTATTAAGTTAAGAAAAAAATATATAAAACATTTAGTTTATTTATATAAATAAAATATTCAAAGAATATTTTTGTCGCAAAGATAAAAATAAAAATTGTGATTTATAATTAATTATTTTTTACCACCTTATTTTGGTAAACATTTTGGCACATTTTAAATTATTTTCTCAAAAAAATATTTTTAAAGAAAAACAATTATTTCTTACAAATGCGTAAAACGCCAAAAAAAACAAAAAAAAAAAAAGAAACTATAAGACATATTAATATTCCCATGATTAAAAATAATTTTTGAAATGTATTAGTTTATCCGTCTGTATGTTGAAATAGTTTTTTTCAAGTCCACAGTTAAATTATTACATTTCATTCCATACACATGTGTAGCATAGATTCTCGAAAATTGTGGTATTGTAATTCAGAAAAATCTGATAAGGAATGACCGACTTATAAGCTAGTTTTCAGAGTAGCCTCGAAAACATTTTTACAAAAAAAAAAAAAATGAATAATATTTTATATTTTTCTTACAATACAAATATTATTCTATTACACTATTGTAAGCATAAATAGTCAAGAGAAAGTTCTCTAGATTCATGGCTCGTGTCCTCAGGACTACTAATATCCTGTATATATTTAATTGTCATTATATAAGAAATTCTTAAAATACGCCTTCAGAACTCAAAAAATAACTTTTGAGAAATTTCAATCCGCCTGTAAATTGAAATAGTTTTTTTGAAGTCCTCAGACTAATTTTTACATTTCCATATAGATTCGAGCTTTTTCTATTGTAATTAATAAAAATCTATTTAGAACCCAAAACCACTATACTGGGAAGGTTAATATCATCACCTCTTTATACCCTACACCAACCAAAACATAGTAGGGCAAAATCTTTGACAATAAATCTGCATCTCCTAAACTAATGGTCGGATCAAATTTAAATGTATGGAAGAATTGTAGAGGAGGATCTAATCTTTTAGAGAACTCATCTTTTAGTCACCCTGTGATAACACGAGATATGCTACAGGGTGTCAAAGTTAACCAGTATACTCCAAGACTTATTATCGAAAAACGAAATAAAGTTACAATTTTTTTAACTTTTACATACTCAAAGTAGTCAACTTTGACACCCTGTAGCTTATCTCGTTTTATCACAGGGTGATTCCAAGATGAGTTTTCTTAAAGACTAGCAATACACCCGCTACTTCGTTAGCGTAGATTTAATTAATAAAAACCATACTATATTATAAATTTAAATTGTGTTTTATTAAGTTATAATTTTATAAAAATAAATTTTTTTGAATAATATTTGTAATAGCTGAAACGCAGTGCGTCTCGCTACACCATTGTATTGAAATAAAATTCTAAAACAGACAAACACAGATTCAATTTTATATAGATACCATTTATCCCAAACTTGCAGTACTCCTACATAGACCAGATAAAACCTTGGTAGCCTTTTTATTTAGTAAAAACAAAATGAAATACCAAAAGTGAAAAACCTGTAAAATTAAACTACACATCTGCTCAAAATAATAATAACACCTTATAGGAAGATATTAAAGTGACGATATAAGGTTTCCGAATTTACCCGTTTTTACCCTCTTTTACCCCCTAAACAGTAGAATTTCCAAAAATCCAGTCTTAGTGGATTTATATGATAGGAGACCAATCTACAGTCTATATTTCATCTTTCTATCTTTAACCATTGGGGCTGTGTGATGATGAATCAGTAAGTAAGTCAGTCAATCAGTAACGTTACTCTTTTATTTATATACAACTCTTACATACATTTCAAGTCGATCCGACCAGTAGTTTAGAAGATACAGATTTATTACCAAAAATTTTGCGTTTGGTCCCCTGTGGAGCGCCTTATTCCATCTAATCCTCCTATTTTTGTTTTATGAATTTTTTTTTTTTTTGCCAAGCAGTGTATTTAGTGTAGGTATTTGCAATTATTTAAATATTGGTTTAAAATCACTTTATAGTTTTTAGAAATTTTTTTTGCCTAACCTCCAGAAAAAGTGTGCTCTCGAAATAATTCAAATTTCTCGTCTCTCTTAATCGTTCTCTCTCGTACCACAAAACCATCTGGCAACCTTTAAATATGATCATGCAATTTTTATTTATTACTTTTTTCTATTTTCAACTGCTAACAACAACTACAGGAATTCTGGTTTTATAATATTGCACACATGTGTAGTTTTATTGTATTTTTTTTTTATATTTTTTGTTTAGATTTATTTTATTGTTAAAGTGCTGCTGCTAAAAAATTATTTATAAATAAATTGGCCATTTTTAAATTTTCTATTCATACGTAATGCAAAAATCTATCTCAACAATAAGAATTAGCAAAAAAAAAAAAAAAATATTTGTGAAATAAGAAAAAAAAGTACCGAAAATGCTTTTGAGTGCCAATATTTTATTAATAGAAAGTACAAAGCAAAAAAAAATAAATAAACAAAACAACTACAAATTAGTGAAACTAAGAAGATATTTAATTGAATTCTTAAATTATTTTCGTTGGTATTTTTTGTTTAGCAAAACAAACCACAAATTTATACTACAAACGACTAAAAAAAAGTGTATAATAGCTGATGATGACTGAGATCACTAAACGTTTAAATATATAAATACAGTGTAGAGTAATTTAGCCATTAAGTGTGCACAGTGGTTCCAAAAGGTTTTTTTTTTTTTTTTTGAAACTTGTGAACCAAAAAAGAGGAAAATTAAAATTTTAAGTGCTTTTTTAAAAAATATTGTTAATATTTCAATTGAAATAAAATTTAAATGAACATAGGTATACTGTTGAAACTTTGACAGAATATAGATAAACTTGTTATATTGAAGAATTAGAAAAACTACCACTTTTATGTACCAAAATGTCCAAAATCTCAATCCTGAAAAAAAATCTTTCAAAAATTGACTTCCTTCATTGAAATCGTCACTTGGTAGTTATAAGTGGCCTTCGTCAGAAAAGACTTTTAATTATTTTTTTTTTTTTTTTTACTTAAAATAATTTTATGTTGATCCCAACTTTGCGATTTGAGAACTTAAAAAATTTTAAAATTGACAAAGTTTGTATAGGGCTTGTTGTAAAATCTTTGCCTCAAGCTCCTCCTGATTTAATTTATACGAATTTGCGTTAAAATTTATTTTTAAAAGATTAAAAAAATGATAATGAGCCCGAACAAAAAACAAAATTTATAAGTGAATAAATACACTGGTCAACAAAAAAAATCCTCCCCCATAGACGAATAGTTGGACTTGATGTATTTTGATGTGCTAAACACGAATCTGCTTTCAGTTTTTTTCCATCACGTCTGGATTTTTTTTATGGGCGTGTCTAATATTTCGCCCATAGTAAGGCCATTACCCTAGCATATTTCTGCATAACTCAAGAACGGTGTATATGATTGATCAAAGTGATACACCAAAAGATGCATACTAAAAATATCTTCAAATTCCCCAAACTTAAGTTTTTTATGTGCTCAATATTTTCGGAGTTATTTTGAAATAAGTGTCCGAAAAAAATCATTTTCATTCAAAATTTTAGATTTTTTGTTACTAAAATTTCTTTTAATAAATGAAAACATCTAAAATGTTACAGTTTATCATCTTTATATTAAATCTGGTAATGCTGCGAATAAAATAAGGCATGTATCTTCAAAATTGATGCAGAAATCTAAATTTTATTCACAGTTAAGTAAAAATACAGTGGTGGGCAAAAACTCAAGAACCCTTTACACGATTTTTATAAGTGATACATCATACGAAAATTATCTTTAAGGTATGTCAACAATATTTTTCATTCGCTCGAGAATTTCAGAGTTATGGATCAAAATTTTCACCAATTTTCAAAAAAATAAATTTTAAAATTTTCGATACTAATTACCGAATAAATACGGAAATATTAACTGGACAAAAAATTATATAAATTCAGCTCAAAGACAATTTAGGCCGCTATATATTAAAGTTCAATTTATCTTAATTGGACAAACTGTTCTCGAGATATACAAGTGTGACTGCCTAAAGGCGGGGTCATAGTAGTCATGCCCATAAAAAAATTCAATGCATCAAGATTTGTGCATCAATTTTTATAATACGTGGCTTTATTTACTCGTAGTTTCGCCAGCTTTGAGATAAAGGTGATAAACTTAAATATTTTTGATGTCTTCACTTTAAAAAGAAAGTTTTAATAAAAAAAATGAATCTTGAATTTAGCATGAAAAATTTTTTTTCCGACACTTTTTTCGAAATATCTCCTAAACTATTGAGCGGATAAAAATTTTATAGTAAAGCGATTTAAAGCCAATTTTATTCCGCATATCGTGGTATATCATTTATATAAATCGTGCATACCGTTCTCAAGTAATAGTGAAATATACTCGAGTAATCAGCATATTTAGGGCACAATATTAAACATAAAAAAAAATACCGACCTGATGAATAAAAATTAAAGCAGATTCGAGTTTAGCATGCGGATTTCCATCTAGTCTGCATTTTTTTTTTTTTTTTTTTTTTTTTTGAAGGAAAAAGCTCGAAAAAAAATTTTTTATCGACCAGTGTTACTTAAAAAAAGGTCTTAAAATTTTGCAGGAATATTTTTCACATTAAGCACCATACTTTAAATGAAAATGGAATGGATAGAACCAGGAGAAGTGGTACCCCCATGCAACGAAAATATTAAATATCGTATATCTTAGAAACTATTACAGCAAAAGTTTTAACATTTTGTTAGAATAACTTTCTCAAAAACGTTCATAAGGGGCGGGGGAAAGAGTATCCCTATACAAAGGAAGTATTAGTTTAGTTTATAAGCGTATTTTTGTAAAGATTAACAAGGACTGTTTATATATAAAATTTCTTTTTTGTCATATAATTAATTTTAAAAAAATACCCGGGATGGCCAACTTTGAAGAGCCACCCACTACACCCCTTAGCCGCTAGGAATTTGTACTCCTCCACATCTACTCCGAAACACTTCACCTCTGGACATGTGAAATTTTATTAAAATATCTCCAACGGTTCATAAGTTGCAGAGTTATTTCCAAAAAAAAAAAAAAAAAAACTTTTTGGAACCTCTGTGGTATGGCAGAGCACAGTGGATAGGAAGAAAAATAATAAAAATGAAAAATAAAATGTCCCTAACGTTTTCTAAAAGCTTAGATCCTTAACAGAAAGCTTTATGTATTTATGTTAGTATTACTAACATATGGTCTCCCCAACCCATAGTGCTCAATTAAAAAAAAAAAACAAATACAACTTAATTTTGTTTGTTTTTCGTATATAGTCTTTTGTAGTAGTAGTGGTTTAACAAAATACGTCAGTTTAGATTTTTTTTGCTGGCATTTGCGCAAAAATTTACAAAAAAAAATTTAAGTTTTTTTTTCACTATTTTAAAATTTTGTTTAAATGTGCGGATATGAGTTGTTGTAGTTGTTTGCTATTTTGGCATATTTTAACATGTTCGGTTTCGTTTTTTGTATTCACTTTGTTTTATTATTGTTGATTTGTGTTTGAATTTATTTTTAGCAAATTTTTATTTTTTTATTATTTTTTCTATTAATTTAGTACCTACTGTTTGGTTTGGTTCAGTTTTCAGTTCAGCCAGTCACTACAAGTGAGCGCCATTTGTGTTTAGTTTTTTTATTATTAGTGTAGTTGTTGTAATTGCTGTTTTGTTTTTTTTTTTCGCTTCTAATGATTGGAATGTGTGTTTAGATTTTTTTTTTTTTTTTTTGTTTATTTATTTTAATTTTTTTTTTTTACTTAATTTTATTGCTTCAACCCACTTGAATTGATTGGCACCACACACCAATACAAATGAACATAAATTGTATTAATTAAGGTGTTGATAGAGCGTATAGAAAATTGTGAAAAAAAGAAAAATAATTTATTAAAAATAATTTATTAATAACACAAAACTTCTAAGGAATTAAATTATTTTTGCGCAAAAAAAAATTTGAACGACAAAGAAAATATGTTAGTTTTTTTTTTCAAATTCTTGACGTCTTTAGAATTATTGATGAAAAGCAATAAGTATTAGTGTTACTTTTTTGAAATAAAATTTTTCTTGAAGCTGTACAGTGGGTCAGAAACGAAAATACCAAATTTAATTAAAAATTTTATTTAACAAAAAACCTAAGATTCGCCAAAAAAAGTTCACTAAAAAATCTTCATTTTATTAAAGATCCAAAATTTCACCAAAAGAATCCAATAATTCTTAAAAAATTATTCATTTCATTAAAAATTTAAAATTTAAAGTTTCACATGAAAACATCGAAATTTCACTTAATATTATTAATTTCACCTAAATTTAAAATTTCACCAAAATCTTTAAATTTCTCAAAAACTTGAAAGTTAAAAAAAAAAAATAATAAATATTTCATTCAAAATTTCACTAAAATTCCAAAATTTCATCTCAAATTTAAAGTTTCACAAAAAATCCCAACATTTGACAAAAATTCTACTTTTCATCAAAAATTTACCAAAAAAATCAAAAATTCATTAAAAAATTTAATATTTTATAAAAAAAATTCACCAAAAATAACAAAAAATTTAGTTTCACAAAAAAAACAAAGATTCGCCAAAAAAAAAAAAATAAATTTTAATACAAATTCTTTATTTCACTTAAAATCCAAAATTTCACCAAAAATCCAAAATTTCACCTAAAATTTAAGTTTCAAAGAATTTAATATTTTATAAAAAAATTTAATATTTTATTAAAAAAATCACCAAAAATAAAAAATTTCACTTAAAATTTTGTTTCAAAAAAAAAAAACGGAGATTCGCAAAAAAAAAATTCAATTTCAATAAAAATTCTTTATTTCACTTAAGATCCAAAATTTCACTAAAAATCCAAAATTTCACCTAAAATTTAAGTTTCAAAAAAAAAAATTCTACTTTTCATCAAACATTTAAAATTTTACCAAAACTTAAGCCGAAAAAAAATCGTTAAAAATTCGCCATTTAATTCAAAATTTCACCAAAAATACGAAACTTTACTTAAAATTTGTTTTACAAAAAATCCAAAGATTCCCAAAAAAAAAAAAAAAAAAAATTAAAATTTCAATAAAAATTCTTTATTTTACTTAAAATCCAAAATTTCACCAAAAATCCGAAAATCACCTAAAGTTTATAGTTTCTCAAAAAATCCAAAGATTCGCAAAAATTGTACTCTTCATCAAAAAAAAAAAAATCCGAAAATTCGTAAAAAAAATTCAACATTTTATTAAAAATTTCACCAAAAATACCAAATTTCACTAAAAATTTAGTTTCACAAAAAATCCGAAAATTCGACAAAAAAAATCGAAATTTCAATAAAAATTCTTTATTTCACTTAAAATCCAAAATTTCACCAAAAATTTAGTTTAAAAAAAATCCAAGGATTCGCCAAAAATTCTTCTTTTCATCAAAAATTTAAAATTTTACCAAAACTTAAACCGAAAAAAATCTTTAAAAATTCGCCATTTAATTTAAAATTTCACCAAAAAAAAAAAAAAAATCTAAATTTTTTTATCATAAAAAATCCGAAAAGTTATTTCTAAGGCTACTAGAGGGCGCTGAAGTCGGAGAATTTAAAACAAATATTAATGAACCAAAAAGCCGGTTTTAAACTGTTTTAAGAAAAAAATTGTCAAAAATTTATTTTTTGATGAAATGTGTCGAAGTTTTGTTTTTTCAATACCTCAGAATATTTGCAAATTAAAACTATTATTATTTTTAAAATATAGTGTTTCGAACATTTATATATTATTGCTAAAATTTACACATATTTTTTTACTTAAAACCTAAAAATTCATAAAATTTAATGAAGGTTATAAAAAAATTATAAACAAGCGCGAATGTTATATTCGGCCCGGCCGAATCTATGTACCCACCATCAACTTTTTCAAATTTTACCTTATATGGGAGGGGGCGGTGAAGTGGGCAGTAAAGTGGGCGGACCACGCCCATTTTTTTCTTTCCGAGTTTATATCGACCCCCGAACTATACGTACAAAATTTCGTTATCGTACATGCTTTTATTGTAGAAATATCAGCAGAAAAGTACGAACCGGGTACCCTGTGTTTCTAGTTTTTAGCCCATATTCAATACCAAATATTTGTGCCAAATTTTGTCCCCCTACGTTGCGCCGTTCGAGCCCTATCCTGCTTTCAACAGACAGACAAACAGACGGACGGACATAGCTAGATCGACTCAGAATCTAACCAGGATCCAGAAAATATATACTTGGATACAATTGACCTTGTTTTTAAAGTTGTGGCAAAAAAAAGGCTCTAACTATTTTTTAATCTGTTAAATAACTGTAAAGACTTACATAAACCATTTAAAAAAAATTGTATAATTTTTATACCCACAATCAAAAAGATGGGGGGTATATTGATTTTGTCATTCCGTGTGTAACATGTCGAAGGAATCATTTAAGACCCCATAAAGTATATATTTTCTGGGTCCTGATTCGATTCTGAGTCGATCTAGCTATGTCCGTCCGTCTGTCCGTCTGTCTGTCTGTTGAAAGCAGGATAGGGCTTGAACGGGGCAACGTAGGAAGACGAAATTTGGCTCTGATATTTATCTTATATAAGGTTTGTTTTTTATTGAAAATGAGCAAAATCGGTTAATAAAAAGTTATGGGCTAAATACTAGAGACACAGGGTGTCCGTTGTAGCTTCATTTCATGTTCGCACAAGAACAAAACGTCGGCAGAACAACACACACAATTTTTTCCCTTTTGTTTTCAGTGGGCAGAACATTTGTCGAACAAATCATAATTTTTTGTTTGCCGTCAGTGTCACTTCGATACTTTTACATGCAGCGCCTCTTCTTCCGTATACAAAATGACGTTTGATGGCAGACATCGTTGCTCGAACAATTGTGCGAACAACGGTGTGCGGACAAGAACAAAACATGAACAACTTGGGTCCACACTATCCAAATGCATGTGTGCACAACATTTTGTTCAATGTGCGAGCATGAAAAAGGCTCGTGTGGACGGCAAATTAGGTTGCTCTACGTTTTTACGTAACAGCTGTAAGAAAAGTGTTGACAGCTTTTTATTTCAATATACTAAATCTGCGTAAAAAATCGCTGTAAATGGTTTATCAATTGTAAAATTTGTTTTGCTGTTTTCTTCCCTAAAAAATTGTTAAAATAATTTTAACAAGACGTAGAGTCGAAACATTTATTTAAAGTTAAAAATTTTAGTCATATAAGCAAAAATTTCGTTTTGTATACAAATCACTAAAATACAAACTAATAAATCTACTGGAAATATGTGTAATTGACATCACTGATGTCGATGTGTACAAAACAACAACAAAGTACAGGCTACATTTACGTTTTTTGAGTAACCATCCACTTACGTTCCATTTACATTTACGTTTTTAAATTTACATTTACGGTAGAGTAACGGAGCCTTTAATGTCCTCTGGGCTAACAACAATTGTATCATAGTTTGATGTAGTATCAGGTGTCTCTCCCAATACAAAGTTATTTGTTTGGGGATTCGGTTAAAAGGCTGAGCTTAAATAACATGCTAATAAATTGGCCTTATCTTCTGAACTACGGATCCAGGTGCCATCAGCTTTCCTTAAAGGACTTTGTACCTCTACCGGTGGCTTAAGGCTCCATTACTCGACCGTAAATGTAAATGTAGCGTTTTGCTTATGAGAGTTATGTGTATATGTGTACTAAAAAACGTAAATGTTACGTAGCAACCTAATCAAATTAGGTCGCTCTACGTTTTTACGTGACAGCTGTAAAAAATCGCTGTAAAAGGTTTATCAATTGGATAATTAGTTTTCCTGTTTTCTTCACTAAAAAATTGTTGAAATAATTTAAATAAGACGTAGAAACGAATATTTAATTTAAAGTTCAAAATTTTTGTCATAAAAGCACAAATTTCGTTTTGTATACAAATCGCTGAAATACAAACCAATAAATTTAGCAATTTTCAATTCGAATTTTATCCACTGGAAATATGTGTAATTGACATCACCGATGTTCATGTGTACAAAACAACAACAAAGTACTAGCTACATTTACGTTTTTAGAGTAATCATCCACTTACGTTTCCCTTTACATTTACGTTTTTACATTTACATTTACGGTAGAGTAACGGAGCCTTTAATGTCCTCTGGGCTAACAACAATTGTATCATAGTTTGATGTAGAATCAGGTGTCTCTCCCAATACAAAGTTATTTGTTTGGGGATTCGGTTAAAAGGCTGAGCTTAAATAGCATGCTAATAAATTGGCCTTATCTTCTGAACTACGGGCCCAGATGCCATCAGCTTTCCTTAAAGGACTTTGTACCTCTACCGGTGGCTTAATGTCTTTCGTTGCCTTCCATAAGGAAACATTTTTATATTTATTATTTGTCAAACTTTCAATGTATTTTTTACTCTTCTTGTTGAAGGGCTTTTCTTAGTTTCTTAATTGCTGTGGGCAGCCTCAGCTTTGCAGCTGGTGATCTGGTTCGTTGCCATTCTCTTCTAAATTTTCTTTTCAATATCATAATTGAAAATATGTTTATTATCTTTTAAAGAATGATCCATGGCTGAATTAATTAGAGACGTAAAATCGCTGACGCATTTGTTTATATCTTCCTCACACTGAAAATAGGGATTCGTATGGATGTGACTACTGATGTATTTTCTATATTTTAACCAATTTGTCCTATAGAAAGTGTTCTTAGGATAATTTGGTATGTTAGTCCTTCCATAATATGTTACTATTATTGGAGAAGTTAAGTCATATGAAATTTCCGTAGTTATTGAATTTCGGTTTATATTTTTAGATATGGCAAAATCTATGAGATCAGGAATTTTTCTAGGATCTGCCATCCAGTACGTTGGATGTCCAGGGGACACAAAATCCATGCCATTTAAATTTAAAATTTATTTATCAAAAAATATATTTTTTTAAGTATTTAAAAACTATACATTAAATATAAAAATATATTTATCTATCCATTGATGTATGTATGTATATTATGTTTGTCGGCTTAAATCTGCTAAAAATTTAATAATTATTATTTTTTTATTTTAATTTTTATCTATGTTTACGTATATGTTACGAATAATTTAATTAACCAATTTTTTTTTCATTTTAATATTCTTAAAAAATTAATTTACTTTCAATTAAAAATTATTTTCATTTAATTGTTTTAGCACAAGACAAATGATTTAAATAAATAATTATCTAGTATATATCAGTTACGTTAACTAAAACTAATCACCCATACACTCATCAAATATAAAATATTTTTATAAAAAATTAAAAACACTTTAGAGAAATAGAATAGAGAGAGAGAAGAAAAATTGATAGACATAAAGACAGACATACATACATAAATAAATATTAAATAAACAGATACAGATAAATAGTATTTAAATCGTATAGAAAGAACTAACAGTCAGTCAATCTATTCAAAAAGTTTTCTTGCTTTATAGCTAGATTATTTGCTTGCTGGTTAGATAGATAGCTAAATAGATTAACAACAACAACAATAGCAACAAGAATAACAACAAATATAAATAAATACAACAATATAAATCTTGTTGTCGTTTGGCCGTTGATAGAGACAGACATGCTTAACATATGTACATACGTGTGTTTAAATTTGTGTGTGTGTGTGTGTGTTGTGTTTGTTTGAATATATATAATAGTTTTAGTGGCGACGTAACCCAGCAGGCCATGTCTTGTAGAAAATATCGACGATGTCTTGATGATTTGTCACAGTCTTCGATGACACATGTACGACAGCTCCGAACAAACATTGGTGACATTTTCGAACAAAGGGCACTTAAGTCATCAACGATAACCTGAGCGACAGTGTCATGTATATTTTCGTCAACCATTTTAAGAAAAATAAATGAAAAAATAGTAGGGTTCCGCCGAGATTTGAACCCAGGCCACCAATTTCTCTCTTCTCTTCTTATGGAATAGTCAAGCGCACTTACCACTTCAGCTACGACACTCTCTATTTTTTAATGGTTTTATTAATGCTTTTATTTATCTTATAGGTATATACTGTATTTGGTATAACTCACGACATTCTCGCTGGACATTTTACTCATGTTGTCACCGAACTAGTTATGTACGACAATTCCATATATTTTGTTATTGAAGTCGCCGAAGATGGGGTAAAATGACAATATAGGTGACTTTTATTCAAACTTGTCCTCTAAATGCATTTTCTTGACGACAAATTTAGACGACATCCTCGATGAAAGTGTCGTTAATGGACATGTGGCCTGCTGGGAAGTCTGAGTGATCTTCTGCTATAAAAATTTTGATATTGTTTTTGTTCTTGTTTTTATTATTATTACTATTATCATTATTATTATTGTTGTTGTAGTCGTGTCTTTGTTATACGAACATGTTAAACTCGCATACTCACTCTGTCTATCAGTCACTTCATTCGTATGCATACAAAATCTGAGAATGTGTTAAGAAATAATAACAAAAACAACCATAAACCGATTTATATATTGTTCATATTTGACTCGTAAAAAAAATACACAATTGTTTATATATACAAACATTTATACTGAGATATAGTAGATACGAGTGTATTGTACGAGTTGGATCTGTTAGTTTTTTTTTATGTTTAGTTGGGTTGTTGGTATTTTTGTATGATGAAAAAGTCGCCACAAAGGCGAGATTCCCTCAATTTTTGCTGTAGCAACAAAAACAAACAAAAAAATCTACTACTAGACTTGTTATTATACGAGTAGTTTTTTTTTATTGTTGTTGTTGCTAACTCGAGTCTTATTTATACAATATTTTTTATTTATTTTTTTTTTTTTCTTTAAAGCAAGTGCTTTTTATTCATTTTTTGTATTTCAATTTATTGTGATCATTGTTGCTGCAGTTGCTACTTAAATGTTTGAAATAGTGATCACCACTCGGGTAGTGATCATACAAGTCATACACATGAATGTGAGTATTTGGTTGATTTAAAAATAAAATATGAAGAGAAAAAAATTGAAACAAAAAGAAATAACTATTTGACGCCAAATTGTTGCACTATGGCACAGAAGATGGAAAGAATTTATAAATTCGGAATTGGGACAAATTTTTTTATATAGAAAAATTATTCAAAATTGCCACAAATTTTTCTATATAGAAAAAATGGACAAAAATCGACAAATTTTTCTATAGAAAAACTAGTCAGAATTTGAAAAATTTTTCTATAGAAAAACTTGTCAGAAATTAACATATTTTTCTATAGAAAAAAATGGTCAGAAATTGACCAATTTGTTTATAGAAAAACTAGTCAAAAATTAAAAAATTTTTTTATAGAAAAACCAGTCAGAAATTGAAAAATTTTTCTATAGAAAAACTAGTAAGAAATTGAAAAATTTTTTCTATAGAAAAACTAGTCAGAAATTGAAAGATTTTTTTATAGAAAAACTAGTCAGAAATTGAAAAAAATATTCTATAGAAAAACTAGTCAGAAATTTAAAAAATTTTCTATAGAAAGACTAGTCAGAAATTTGACAAAATTTTTCTATAGAAAAACTAGTCAGAAATTGACAAATTTGTTTATAGAAAAACTAGTCAAAAATTAAAAATTTTTTTATAGAAAAACCAGTCAGAAATCGACAAATTTTTCTATAGAAAAACTAGTAAGAAATTGAAAATTTTTTCTATAGAAAAACTAGTCAGAAATTGAAAGATTTTTTTATAGAAAAACCAGTCAGAAATTGACAAATTTTTCTATAGAAAAACTAGTCAGAAATTGACAAATTTTTTTATAGAAAAACTAGTCAGAAATTGAAAATTTTTTCTATAGAAAAACTAGTCAGAAATTGAAAGATTTTTTATGGAAAAACTAGTCAGAAATTGACAAATTTTTCTATAGAAAAACTACTCAGAAATTGACAAATTTTTCTATAGAAAAACTACTCAGAAATTGGCAAATTTTTCTATAGAAAAACTACTCAGAAATTGACAAATTTTTCTATAGAGAAACTAGTCAGGAATTGACAAATTTTTCTCTAGAAAAACTATTCAGAAATTGACAAATTTGTTTATAGAAAAACCAGTCAGAAATTGACAAAGTTTTCTATAGAAAAACTAGTAAGAAATTGAAAATTTTTTCTATAGAAAAATTAGTCAGAAATTAATAAATTTTTCTATAGAAAATTGACATATTTTTCTATAAAAAAAAAATGGTCACAAATTGACAAAATTTTCTATAGAAAAAATGGTTAGAAATTAATAAATTTTTCCATTGAAAGAATAGTCAGAAATTGATAAAGTTTTCTTAAAAAAACAAGTCAGAAATTGACAAAGATTTCTATAGAAAAAACAAGTCAAAAATTGACAAATTTTGCTAAAGAAAAAATTGTCGTAATTTAAAAAAAATTTTCTATAGAAACTAGTCAGAATAGAATTATTCAGATTTAGGAAAAAATTTTCTATATAGAAGTTTTCTTTAGTCAGAATTAGGAAAAATTTTTCTATATAGAATTTTTCTTTCGTCAGAATTTGGAAAAATTTTTCTATGTAGAATTTTTCTTAACTCAGAATTTTGACTATTTTTTATTTTTTTTTTTTTTCTTGTAGAAAATCTATTCAGAATTTTTATATATAAAACTGATTGGAGACATTTTTCTATAGAAAAACTTTGATTATTAATTCTCAAAAAAAAAATATATAAATTTTTTTTCTTTTTTCTTGTCAAAATTATTATTAACTTTTTAGTTACTTTAAACCATTGTGCAAAATGTTAGTTCTTTTTTTCCTATGCTTCTTACGGAATTGTTGTGTCATGTGTAATGTCATCGAACCACTTTTTGTTATTGTTACTTTTTTTTCTTGCTTATCGTCTTGTTTAGTGTTTTTTTTTTTTTTTTTTTTTTGAAGTTTGATCACGTACGTTGATGATCGTGTATGGTATGTATAGCTTAATGTATATTTCTTTTTCCGTCTGCCTATGTGTGATGATGTTTTTTTTTTTACTTCTTCATTTGTAAGCTGTTTTTTATGCTTTTTTGTATCGCTTACACCATGGTCTTATCTGTCTGTCTGTCCGTACGTTTTCTTTCTTATTTTGCCGGTTCGTCAAACTGTTTCAGTTTATTTATTATTTATTTTTTTTGTTACTTTAGTCATGACTTTGTTAAATAATAATGATCATCATTAATGATCAAATGATGTTTGTTATTTTTGAATGGTGATATTGATGGAGGTTTCTTGGTTGGTTGGCTGGCTAATCGGTCGTTCGGTGATTGCCTTAAGCTACTGAACATACACCAAAAGACGTGGACCCATTGGAAGAAAAATAAAAACAGGTTTTTTATTGATTCATGATCTTCATTAAAGCAAAAACATAAACAAAAACACACACATACATTTAAACACAAACACTCATACAATTCACACAAATAGACTAAGTTAAAGTAAAGTAAAAAATAAAAATCGTATTCCGGCCAAGTTAATCAATGGTTTGCCAATATTGCTATTGTTGTTTCAAAAGAGCAGGGAGTAGAAAAAAAGTCATTATAATATCTGACTGCTACAGGGGGTGTTGTATTCAAGTTTTATTGTGTTTTTTGTAGTAGTGTTTGTAGCTGAAAATAGCTGCTGCTGTGTCATTGAAAACCACGATCAAATGATCATTTTCTACATGAAATGTCGTCACTTTGTCGGTGTTTAAAATACTCTTATTGTTAATTTTTTGTCTTGGTTTGTTGCTGATTTTTTTTTTTTTTAACTTTTTGTTTTGTATTTTGTCGTGACGAGTTTTTAAATACAGATGTACAAAAAGCAAATAATGTTTGTATGTCTGTGTTTATATCCACACTTTGATTTAAATTAATTTATTATTAAATATATTTCTTCAATAAAAATTAAATGCTAATTTCTTTTATTTGCTTTGAATATTAAGTATGTTTTTTTTTTACTTATCTAAATTTAATATATTCCATTTCTACTTTATCTTTCGATATTTTTATTTGCTTAATGATTTGCAAAAATACAAACGAAATGAAATTTAGCGCCATATTAATCATTTTAATAAAAATAGATATGTATGTATATAAAATGAATTTTAAAAATATGGTAATAAATACAAAAGAGATTTTTGGAATTGAAAAAAGATATAACTAAAAAATTTTGCTCGAAAAAAAACTTTCTGACTAATTTTTCTATAAAAAAACTTGACGAATTTTTCTATAGAAAAACTAGTCAAATTTTGACAAATTTTTCTATAGAAAAACTAGTAAAATTTTGACAAATTTTTCTATAGAAAAACTAGTCAAATTTTGACAAATTTTTCTGTAGAAAAACTAGTCAAATTTGAAAAAATTTTTCTATAGAAAAACTAGTCAAATTTTGACAAATTTTTCTATAGAAAAACTAGTCAAATTTGAACAAATTTTTCTATAGAAAATCTAGTCAAATTTGAACAAATTTTTCTACAGAAAAACTAGTCAAATTTGAAAAAATTTTTCTATAGAAAAACTAGTCAAATTTTGAAAAAAATTTTCTATAGAAAAACTAGTCAAATTTGAAGAAATTTTTCTATAGAAAAACTAGTCAAATTTGGACAAATTTTTCTATAGAAAAACTAGTCAAATTTGGACAAATTTTTCTATAGAAAAACTAGTCAAATTTGGACAAATTTTTCTATAGAAAAACTAGTCAAATTTGGACAAATTTTTCTATAGAAAAACTAGTCAAATTTGGACAAATTTTTCTATAGAAAAACTAGTCAAATTTGGACAAATTTTTCTATAGAAAAACTAGTCAAATTTGGACAAATTTTTCTATAGAAAAACTAGTCAAATTTGGACAAATTTTTCTATAGAAAAACTAGTCAAATTTTGACAAATTTTTCTATAGAAAAACTAGTCAAATTTTTACAAAACTAGTCAAATTTTGACGAATTTTTCTATAGAAAAACTAGTCAAATTTTGACAAATTTTTCTATAGAAAAACTAGTCAAATTTTGACAAATTTTTCTATAGAAAAACTAGTCAAATTTTGACAAATTTTTCTATAGAAAAACTAGTCAAATTTTGAAAAAAATTTTCTATAGAAAAACTAGTCAAATTTGAAGAAATTTTTCTATAGAAAAACTAGTCAAATTTGGACAAATTTTTCTATAGAAAAACTAGTCAAATTTGGACAAATTTTTCTATAGAAAAACTAGTCAAATTTGAACAAATTTTTCTATAGAAAAACTAGTCAAATTTTGGAAAAAATTTTCTATAGAAAAACTAGTAATGTTTAAACTTATTTTTCTATAGAAAAACTTGTCATGTATAAACTTATTTTTCTATAGAAAAACTAGTCATGTTTAAACTTATTTTTCTATAGAAAAACTAGTCATGTTTAAACTTATTTTTCTATAGAAAAACTAGTCATGTTTAAACTTATTTTTCTATACAAAAACTAGTTATGTTTAAACTAATTTTTCTATAGAAAAATTAGTAATTTTTTATAGGAAAACTTGTCAAGTTTTGACTAATTTTTCTGTAGAAAACTAGTCAAGTCTATGGAAAGTTTTTTTAAATTTTTGACTAATTTTTCTATGGAAAGTTTAAAAAATTTTTGTCTAATTTTTCTATGGAAAAATTATTGAGTAATTTGTTATTTATTTAATAAACGTGCCAACTAAAACTCGATTAAAATTTATCTTTACTTCAAGACAATCATTTTTTAATAATTATGAAGCTGAAAATGTTTCATGTAAATTTGCATTATTATCAGACAATTAACCCCTGGATCAAATCAATTGCAATCAATTGACAATTTCACATAAATATAAAAAGAAAAAAATCATCAAGAACAAAGAAATAAAAACATAAAAAAGATACGATTTAAAAAGCAACATAAACGTCAATAAGTCTCATTTAATTAAAAAAAAAAACTAACAAACAAATGACATTTAATTTCCCATTTTTCTATAGGGTTTTCAAAACATATTTTAGAAATTTGAAAACCCAACAAGAAAAAATTCCCATGACTATTGTATCTTAAAAAATTTATGAGCACATTTAAGAAAAAGTCTTGTTCTTATTTAAACATATACATTTTATGATTGCAACCAAAAGAAATTATAAAGGAATTCCCTTTTAGTTGTCATACCCAGTCATGACAGCAAACACCAGAAAAAAAAGACCTTAAGAAATAATAAATATAAAATAAAACAATAACAATTTTAACTATAAGAAAAAAACGACAACCTTACAATATTGTGACAAACAAACACCTATGGATGTACATACACACCCACAAAAATGTACTATGACAACAAAATCAATAAAATGAAAATGCACTCTACATTTATACCTACTTACATACACACTCTTTAACAAGATTTTTTATACAATTCCAGCCATATGACATCTTGCTATAAATTTTTATAAATATGTGTGTAAGTATGTACATATATAATATCTATGTATATGTATGAACTCTTGTTGATATTATTTTACTATATAGTATAAAAGAAATCGGCGACAACACAATGTCTACAACAAGACGCCCAAGTTCATTTTGTGTGTATCTACATATGGACAATATGTCTGTCTCCTCTACCTTGTGTGGTGAATACCCATGTCAGGCAAAGTCAGCCGCTATACAAAACTGTTAAATGAAAATATTACGAGAAATTGTTTGTATGTGTGTATGAGCATGAAAATGAGCTGAGATACAAAGACCAAACCTACAACAACCAAACAATATGCAACGAAACGTACCAAAACGAAGAAAAGACATACAGTGAAAAATATATCAAGAACAAAAACGTCGAAAGGCGGACAGACAGAAGGACGGACATTTACGACAATTTGGTTTGAATACAATAAGAATTGAATTGTTGATATATGTATGTATGTATGTACGTCCATTTAAATGTACACATGTATATATGTATGCATGTACGATTGTTAATATGTATGAAGAACATGTTTGTATAGTGTATGACGACGTTGCGCTTGCTAACTTATATTATTCAACAGTTATAGAGGAAACGAAATGAAATTTTTTTATACTCAGGGATTCCTAAATAAAAAAGAGCAATATCAAGCAAGCCATTTCTCATGAGAAGGAAGACTCGTTACAAGATTTCCCATATAACTGTCCGGCACTGAAAGAATTTATACCCAAATATCTGACGAGTATTCTTTTCAGCATCCAGATAGTCTTGGGAATGTATCACTTTATCTAGAGTACTGGATTGTTTCAATGGTAATAGGTACTCCAGGTACCCATTTAGAAGCTGAGTAGTCTTTCGATCTAAACAAATCCCAATGGGCTTCGATAGTATTCTCCTTTTTGCGTGTTCCCACGTAATACAACCTAAAACCATATCCAACATTGACGACAGAGTGACGAACTTTATTCTTCCCAATAATGGGATAACTTAAATCTATGGATTGTTCGTATGGATCCATATGTATTTCGCACAGTCGAGTCTTAAAAGGCATCTCATAAAGTAAACCTTCTTTAAATATTAAATCAACATTTAAAAAAGTTTGAATTTTTAAATTTTTACTAAAATTTAGTTCGAAAGTTGAAAATTTAACTTTTATTAAATGTTAAGCCTACACAAAACAGACATATTAATTTTTAAACAAATGTACTAAGTTCGAAAATCCGAAAAGAACTTCGAATTTAAAAAAATTAAAAATTCTGAATAAGCTATTTAATTTTATTTAACTATTAAATCAATGTGTAAAATACGATTTAGTTTTATTACAATTTACTAAATTCTGAAATTCGAAATTAACTTCGAATTTTCGAAAATGACTTAAAAGGCTTAGAAATTCAATTTTATTTAAATATTTATACAGTTTGAGAAAAAAGATTTATTTTTAATAAAATTTACTAAGTTCGAAAATCGGAAATTAACTTCGAATTTTCGAAAACTTCAAAAATTAAATTTAATTTAAATATTTAAACAAAGTTTAAGAAAAACGATTTATTTTTAATAAAATTTACAAAATTCGAAAATTCGAAAATTCTAAAATGACTTAAAGTTACTAAGTTCGAAAATCAGAAATTAAATTCAAACTTTCAAAAATTACTTAAAAAGGTCAAAAATTAAATTTTATTTTATGTAAATATTAAATCAAAGTTTAAGAAAAAAATATTTATTTTTAATAAAAGTTACTAAGTTTGAAAATCAAAAATTAACTTCGAATTTTCGAAAATGACTTAAAATGCTTAGAAATTCAATTTTATTTAAACATTAAATCAATGTTTAAAAAAACAATTTAATTTTAATAAAATTGACTAAGTTCGAAAATCTCAAAATAACTTCGAGTTTTCGAATATGTCTAAAACGAAAGGAATTTTATATAATTTTTAGTGAGATATGCTAAATTCCAGCAAAAAAATTTACTTCGAATTTTCGAACATGCCCTAAAAAGATTTAAAATAAAAATTAAATTTAAATATTAAGACGAAATATTACTAAATTATTTTATTTTAATAAAATTTATTAATTTAAAAAATTCGAAATTAACTTCGAATATAAAAACATGACTGAAAAATATCCTAAATTTTATTTATTGTAATTTAAAGTCAATATATAAAAAAATATATAAATTTTTAGTAAAATTTACAAAGTTCGAAAATTCGAAATTTACCTCGAATTTTCGAAAATGACTTAAAATGCTCAGAAATTCAATTTTATTTAAATATTAACTCAATGTTTAAAAAACTATTTAATTTTAACAAAATTTACTAAGTTCGAAATTCGCAAAAAAGTTCGAGTTTTCGAACATGTCTAAAACGGAAGGAATTTTGTGTTATTTTATAATATTTTCCAATAGAATATTAAAAAGATGAATTTTTAATAAGATTTACTAAATTCAGAAAAAAAAATTACTTCGAATTTTCGAACATGTCCTAAAAAGGTTGAAAATCAAATTTTATTTAAATATTAAGACAAAATATTACTGAAATAATTTTATTTTAATAAAATCTATTAATTTAAAAAATTCGAAATTGACTTAAAATTTGAAAACATGAGTGAAAAAATATGAAAAATTTTATTTGTTATAATTTTAAGTCAATATATAAAAAAATATATTAAATTTTAATAAAATTTACAAAGTTCAAAAATTCTAAACTTACCTCGAATTTTCGAAAATTTCTTAAAATGCTCAGATATTCAATTTTATTTAAATATTAAATCAATGTTTAAAAAACTATTTAATTTTAACAAAATTTACTAAATTCGAAATTCGCAGAAAAGTTCGAGTTTTCGAACATGTCTAAAACGAAAGGAATTTTGTATTATTTTATAATATTTATCAATAAAATATTTAGTAAATGAGATTTACAAAATTCAGTAAAAAAAAAAAAATACTTCGAATTTTCGAACATATCCTGAAAAGATTTAAAATCAAATTTAATTTTAATATTAAGACGAAATATTACAAAATTATTTCATTTTAATAAAATCTATTAATTTAAAAATTCGAAATTAACTTCGAATATGAAAACATGACTGAAAAATATGCAAAATTTTATTTCTTTTAATTTAAAGTCAATATATAAAAAATATACTAATTTTAAACAAAATTTAAAAAGTTCGAAAATTCGAAATTTACCCTGAATTTTCGAAAATGCCTTAAAAAGCTCAGAAATCAAATTTCATTTAAATATTAAATCAATGTTTGAAAAAACGATTTCATTTTAATAAAATTTACTAAGTTCGAAAGTCGGAAATTAACTTCAAATTTTCGAACATACATATACATATGTACATATGTATTTGCAATGTTGGAAATTCAATTTACTTAGTATAAAGACGAAGTATAATAAAATTGTTTAGTTTTAAAAAATTTTAATAAATTCGAAAACTTAAAATTAAAGAAAATCGAAATTAATTTTGATCGTTTTATGATTATTCTTTCGAATATACATGCAAATATATAAACATATATGTATGTATTTCTTTCCATGGCTCTCTTGAGGCCAATTATAAAATATTATTGATTCATCTAGCCTCACAATTTGGGAATTCCTGCTCAATATTAACAAATACACTTTTGATCACTTTTTAAGCATTTTGTATTTTTTAAAAAATTACTGCGATCTGTTTTCTTTCATTATTTTATTTATTTATTACCACATTCAGTTTTGTTAG
This sequence comes from Protophormia terraenovae, assembly GCA_951394005.1. NCBI lineage: Eukaryota > Metazoa > Arthropoda > Insecta > Diptera > Calliphoridae > Protophormia > Protophormia terraenovae. The sequence goes on from OX596077.1 coordinate 16,622,295, forward strand.
TGATATTAAAAAAATATATTTGTTTTTTTCTTTCTTAAACATATTGTGGTGCTATCTATTTTTTATTATTATTTTTTTTTTTTTATTTTGGACTTGGGACTGACTGATTGTAAGTCGTCAACACAAATAGCATAACATAATGTATTCATAATGTTAAAACATATGTACACATGTCTATATGTAAAAGTTTGATCACTTTAATGGCCTGTTTGATTAAATAGAAGAATAACAGCAACGAAAACATTGGCAAAACAGCAACAACAACCAACTGATTGCCAGTGTAAATTAATGAGTGAGTGACTGTATTGTATACAAGACAATGAACGAACCAAGAACGACTGTTAAATGTCTAGAGCAAATAATACACACACAAACACAAAACGAGTTCAATTCGAATATGTAGTCAGTTAGTCGCAGTTATAGTCAAAGCTACTAAATACAAGTATTTTTTATACATACAACAAATATGTATGTATTTTTATTAGTTTATATGTGTTGAGATAAACATACATACTATGTTGATATATACATACAATATATTATAGTGTAGTTGGACTCTGTTGTATACAGGGTTGCCGTATGAAAATTTAATTAGATTCTAATACATATTTTTAATTCATATTCATATTTTATTATATTTAAAGTAGATTTAATTCTTAACGCTTTTAAGTCATGTTTAAAAATTTTAAATAAATTTGGATTTTAAAACGTAAGTAATATTATTAAATACCCATAATTTTTTAAGTTTAGACTCATTAATTATTTAAAAGAAATTTAATTTTTCATACTTTTAAGAAATGTTTGAATTTTTAGAACTCTTAAACTCAAATATTGTTCATCTATTTTGGAAAATGTTTATATTGGAAATACCTGGTATTTTTATACCCTTTACCACAGGTTTGTCATTCCGTTTGTAATTTCTACAATATTCATCTAGGACCCCAAAAAGTGTGTATATTCTGGATAGGGAAGTATTGATAGGAAAGTCGATATAACGATGTCTGTCTGCCTGTTGAAATCAGTTTTTATAAATCTGCAGCTATCGAATATAAGGTGTCCGGCAAAACTATAAGCTCACTTTTCATTGCACCGTGTATTAAAAAGTACAAGGGGTATTTAATGGTACTACTAGCTAAAATATTTATTACTAAAAGGTGTTCCTTTATACACCTTTTGGTGTCATTTATTTGGTAAGATCAGTTCATTTCTTTTTCACTAAAATCATATTTTTTGCAATTTATTCCTTGACTATCTTTATTTATTGATTTATAGAAGTGTTTAGGAAGTGAATTATTTAAATTCCAGAAGTGTTCCTAGGAATTCATCCCGCCCAGCTTTAAAAATTTTCACTTTTACCTATCCCTCTGAATTGTACGATCGTTTTGCAAGATAAAAGTGCACAACTAATTCTAAAATGATCTAAATAAAATTGAATTAATGTTGAAAATGTGAAAATGATAAGATTCCTGCATAACAGACACTCTAGGGTCCTCAAAACAGGTCTACTACCAATAGTTTTCACCATTTAACGGCAGAAAAATTTTATGTTTTTGCACACAGATGTGGCAATAAGTGGTTAGAAACTATGGCTGGTATTCAAGGTTATTAATTTTATTGAAAGGCGATATTTTGAAATGGGTTTTGTTTGAGATTAACTCAAAATCGTCATGTCAGATAAGTGGTACCAGGTAATAATTTAAATAAAAAATTCTTCTTCATTAGAAAATGCTTTAATTATTTTTAAGAATAATTTTTTTTTTTTTTTTTTTTAATAAAAAATTATTTCTGATAGTTTCAATGATCTGTCAAACTATGAAAGAGATTTAATAAAAACAAAATTTTATGAGAATTTCCTAGGAGTTTGGAGTTTGAACCCACTTGTAGCATTCCTTTTAGCTGAAATGCATAGTCTGGAATAGCAACACCATACTCACCATGATATGTGCAATATTCCCAAAAATTTTTAATTTTTTCTTAAAAAAACAGATATACTTAGACCTGTTTTGAGGACCCTATGCAAACAGGAACCTATGCAGGAATTTTATCAGTTTCAACATTAATTCAATTTTATTTAGATCATTTTAGAATTAGTTATGCACTTTGTTTGGTCAATAATTTCATCGTTGGAGCTGAATCTCTTTCCACCGAGCCATTTCTTTAGGTTTGTAAATAGGAAGTAGTCACTAGGGGCTAAATCCGGAGAATATGGCGGATGAGATACCAATTCGTAGCCCAATTCATAGAGTTTTGCCATTGAGACTGCACAAGTGTGCACCCGTGCATTATCTTGATGAAAAAGAACTTTTTTCTTGGCCATATGGGATCGTTTTCTTTTTAAATCCTCCTTAAATCGGTCTAATAAGTTGGCATAATATTCGCCATTTATTGTTTTTCCCTTTTGAAGGTAATCGTTGTGGATTATCCCGCGTGCATCCCAAAAAAAACTGTTGTCATCACCTTATTGGCCTTCGGAGCAGGTTCACCCGGAGAAACCCATTGTTTAGACTGCTGCTTGGTCTCCGGAGTACAATAATGGATCCATGTTTCATCCACAGTTACAAAATGCCGCAAAAACTCATTCGGATTGCGGTTAAACAACTCCAAACAATTCTTTGAAGTTGTCACAAGTTTACGTTTATGGTCAATTGAGAGCAAACGCGGTACCCATCTTGCAAACCACTTTCTTAAACCCAGCTGATCATTTAAAGTGGAAACCACACTGCCATATGAAATGCCTATGGCATCAACAATCTCACGCACTTTTACTCTTCGGTCGGCCAACACCATATCGTGGATTTTGTTCAACATTTTCGGGTGTACTGACCTCAATTGGCCGTCCAGAACGCACAGCGTCATTTGTACTTGTGCGACCACAACGAAAGTCAATAACCCACTTTTTTACCATTGAAATCGATGGTGCAGAGTCCCCATAGTATTTATCGATCTTTTCCTTGGTTTGATTGACGGTTTTTTTTCGCAAAAAATAATGTTTAATGAGCACTCGAAATTCACTTTTTTACATTTTTAGAAAAATACGCGAGGTTGTATGTGTTGAACAGCTGTTAAACGCAAAGTAAAGCCCAAATTACAATAGCGCGTAGTCAGCAACAGTATCAGCAAAAATTATCAGCTGATCACTGTCAGCACAACATGTTGCTGCCGTTATAATTACAATTCAGCGTAGGCAGCCACAATTTACAACCACCATCTAGCTTTGTTCTACTTGTGTATTTTAGGCTCTGCTCACTCTCTTTGTCTCGCTCTCAATCTGAATGCAGCGCAGTGAATTTAGAAACAGGGCTAAATGAAACAGCACAGCAAACTGCTGCTGACCAAATGTAATCAACACCATAACAAACAGTGCATTCTAAATAATCAGCTGATTATGGCAGCACACACTGCTGCTGACTACGCGCTATTGTAATTTGGGCTTAAATGACGACACTTGCTTAAAATTTGACAGTAGTCTATTAACAGGTGGTACTTGATGGGAACAGTGTTGCATTTCATATAACTACGAGGGAAGTTCGAAAAGTCAAGGAAATATTGATCCGCCCTCGTAGCACTAGATCTCGTTTATTTTTAAATTGTTGCATAGCGAAAAATTGTTTTTTTTAGGTGAAAACTTTGTTCTGAGGTGAAAAATTTGTTTTTGTGATGAAAATGGATTTTGTGTGGTGAAATTGTAAAATATATGTTGAGGTGAATAATTTGTTATATGGTGAAAAATGTGTGCGATAAAAAATTATTTTTGTGGTAAAAATTGTTCTTCATAATAAAACGTGAAAAATAGATTTTTAGGTGAAAATTTAATTTTAAGGTAAATAATGGTATATATTGTTTGTGAAAATGGATTTTGTGTTGAAATGGTAAAATATATTTTATGGCGATAAAAAATGGGATAAAAAAATTCGTTTTGTGGTGAAAAATTGATTTTAAGGAAAAATTTAATTTTGAGGTGAAAATGGATATCGTGGTGGTTTATGGTAAAATTTGGTTTTGAGTTGGAAAATTGGATTTTGTGCTAAGAAATGATTTTGATTTTGAAATATTCTGTTTCAAGGTGAAAAATTGATTTTGAGGTGAAATTTAGGAAAATTGCTTTTGTGAAGGAAATTTAATTTTGAGGTGAAAAAATAGTTTGGTATAATTTTTTTTTTTATGTTTTGAAGTTGAAAAAATTTATGTTATAAATTATTTATTTAAGAGCGTGTGCCAAACGGTATGAAAGTTCTGTGGAAATTTTAAATTTTCCTATGGTGAAAAAATTTTATAGTTTTGCTGTGCCAAATGAAAACTTTTTCCCGTGATAAATTTTAACAAAATTTTAAATAAAATTAATATATTTTAAATAATTATTTGTTTTAAACAGGGATTAAAATTATGTATTAACTATTTTTCTGATTACTAAAAACTAAACAACAATATGTTTAGTCTTAGTTTTTAAAAGAAAGTAATTTCAAATATGAAAATTTATTTAACTGTCGCTTATATTAAACTAAAAATATTTTTGTAAATATAAAATATTCAAAATTGCTTTTAGTTTAATAAAAATAATAATTTTAGTATACAATTTTTTTTTAGCTTAGAAAATTTTACTACCAAAGAAATGAAAATTTGAAAATTATAAATTTATGAGAAATTAAAATTTAAAAAATGAAAATTTTAGTTTTATGAGAAATGATTTTTTTTTTTTTACTAAAAAATGTAAACTAAAATTACTAAAAATTAAACTTAAACTTTTGGCTGCCAAAAGGAAATTTTTATTATATTATACATAATTAAAATTTATTTACATGTTATTAGAATATTTATGTATTTTATATATTATTCTCAATAAATTAACTGAAATGGAACCTATGTTAATGTGCAATCCTTTTAAGAATGAATACAGATTTTTGTAAAATCTGTCGTGGAATCGTAATATCATAAAATCATTTATCGAATTTTAAATGTATCTGTCAGACTTCTTTTAAATAATTTAATGATAACTTTGGTTTGATTTTTCTCTCTTTCACAGTTGGAAAGAGTTTGATGAAATATATAAGACGCCATATTAAATGAGACTATCGAATGTGTTTCCAAATTTTGCCTCACAAAGACTTTTTATTAAAATTTGTTGGCTTGCAAAAAAAGAATGTGTGAACTGTCTGTCACTGATTTTTTATGGCATGTCAAATATGGTAGTCAAAAAAATATTTAACTATAAATCCAGAATTATTTGTTCGATTTAGAAAAATTAAAAACTGCCGACTAATATTAATTTTAATTTATCTAAGCTTTTTTATGGGGTTTTGCTAAATTTCGGATTTTTTATGACATATGTAATTTTCGATAAGTTTTCGGAATATGGATGGGATTTTATTATTTTGGATTTCAGTGAAATTTCGAATTATGGGGTAAATTTGGATTTTATTGGTGACATTTCGAAATTGTGTATTTTTGGTAAAATTTGTATTTTTAGTCGAAATTTCATATTTTTGAAAATTTAAAATGTTTGGCGAAATTTTGGATTTTTAGTGAAATTTTAAATTTTTTGGAAATCATAGTATTTTTGAGAATTAATGAAGTTTTTGGTAAAATTTTGGATACTAAAATTTTGTGCAATATTAACTACTAAGCACCAAATATTAAAAATAAATTCTACTAGACAAATATGTTTAAGTTTTTTTGTCTAATTTGTTTAAAATGCAAAATATTTTTTAAGGGCGACACAACTACAACTAGAAAAAAGTAAAAAACATGTGGCTTATTTATATATTTTTCCAACCATTTTAACCAGAAAATTTCGCAACAAGTTCAGTTAAATTTGGTTCTTATTTGGTTTAATAAACAATTTTATTTTAAACAATTCTAAGAATTTGCTTTGTGTAATAAAAAAATTTATTTCCATTTTTAAACTTAAAATGAAATTTCGTTTGTTTTTTTTAGTAAATTTTTTTAAATTTCTCATATAATTTTAGTTAGAATTTTTTAGTAATAAAAATTCAATTTCTCATAAATTTTTAGTTTTCATTTTTAAAATTTTCATTTCTTTGAAATTATAAACAATTATAATTTGAATATGTGAAAAAGCTAAAAAAACTAAAAATTAAAATTCAATTTTAAATTTTAGCAAAATTTTGTTATTCTGTTGGCTAAAAGCATAAATGAAAAATTAAAAATTTTGATATTTTAAATTTGAATATTATTAAAATGATTATATTTAAACAATTTTATTTATAATTATGAAACAGAAACTAATTTCTCTACTAATTTAGTAGTTTTTTTAATCCCTGGTTTTAATAAACCAGATAAAAACTACAATTTTATAAAATAAATATAAAAAATCTCAAACGATTTCAAATTGTTTAAATTTATTATTTATTTTACAACTTTCAAATTTTTCTATTCTGTTGTCAAAAATTTATGTAGCCCTATGAGCTAGTAAAATTTTATTCACCTCATTTACTTAAAAATTTTACTTTTCTACATACTTTGCTACCGTTTGACACACACTCTAAGGGTGAAATTGAGGTTGTGGTGGAAAATAAGTTTTATATAAAAAAACTGGTTTGCAGTGATAAAGTTAGTTTCGTGGTGAAAAATAAATATTGTGGTAAAAAGTTTTCAGGTGTAAAAAAAGGTTTTGAAAAATGATTTATGAGATGAAAATTATAATTGTGGTGAATAATTGGTTTTCCTATTTTTCGAAAATATGTATACTGATTTAAAATTTAGTATTTTTATAGAAATTGGTACTTTTTGAAAATTTTCTAATATTTAAAATTTGACGAAAGTATTTCGTTTGAAAATTTTTAAAAATTTATACTTTTTTTTTTTTTTTTTTTTTTTGTATTTTATTGATAATAATTTTAAAAATAGGTTCTTTTTTGAAAATTTGTACATTTTTTTAAATTTTGTATTCATTTTGAAAATTATTGAAAATTAATTTTAAAAATTGGTACCATTCTTTCCAAGAATTTGTACTATTTTTCGAAAATACGTAGATACTGATTTGAAATTTCTTTTTTTTTTTTTTAATCGAAATTGGTACTTTTTTAAAAATTAGTACTTTTTGAAAATTTGTACTTTTGGTACTAATATTTAAATTTTGACGAAAATGAGTATTTCGCTTGAAAATTTATACAATTTTAAAAATTGGTACTTTTTTAAAATTGTTTTTTTTTTTTTTTTTTAATTGATAATAATTTTGAAAATATGTACTTTTTCGAAATTGCCACTATTTTGTAAATTTCTACTTTTTTGAAATTTTGGTATTAATTTTGAAAATGTTTAGAAAATTAGTTTTTTGTTTGAAATTTATATATATTTTTTTTATTTTTTTTTTTTTTTTTTGACAATTCGTACTTTTTAAAATTATTATTAAAAAAAGACAAATTTATACTTTATTGGAAAAATTCCCACTTTTTGCAAAATAACTATTTTCTTTTAACAACACAGGTCAACAAAATCCCAAAAAAAAATTATATTTGGAATAATTCTACAAAATTATTATTCCTTAAGCTTGATATAATGTAGAAAGTCAAATGAAAATTTTCCATCACTTCACATTTTTAACTCATTGAGGACCAAAGAAAATTTGCTTCTATTTGTTTTTATGTTATAACATATTCAGAGTAATAATTAGAGGAAATTAGTCACTCATGTTTTATAGCCAAGAAATGGGGCTACAAAATTATAATACTAGTCAAGTCTCTAACTAGTCACACATAGCCCTTAGAAGTCTTTAAAGTTGTAAAAATCGAGAATTTCTCAATTTTAAAACCTAAAAGCTTCTCAAGGAAGCATATTTTCTTTGGTCCTCAATGGGTTAAAAATGTGACGCGATGGAGAAAAAGCGAATTGTTTTTGGTGATTGGGATAACTAAACCTACAATATCTGCAACATGATTTTCAAGATACTTTTTTAGTGTTGACCTGTGTAATTGGTACTTTTATAATAAATTTCGTACACTTTTTTTGAGAAATGATTATTTTTTTTTTATAATAATTTTCAAAAATAAAGATCGTTTGTGAAATTTTATATACATATGTATACATACATATATACATATTTTTTTTAATTGCTACTTTTTTAAATTTTTAAATTTTTTTTTTTTTTTTTTTTTTGGAATTTTTTAATTTTTTAATTTTGTTATTTTTTTTTTTTTTTTTTCAAAAAATTAACAATTTTCAAAAACAAGTTTAAAAAACTTGAATACATGTTTTTAAAAATTATTAATTTTTGGAAATTTGTTACAAATATTGAACAAAAAAATTGGTACCTTTTACAAAACTGGTATAAATTTTAATTTTATTTTTTTTTTAAAGCACTTTTGTAACATAACAGCTTTTTTAAAACTTCTTAAAGTTAGTACTTTTTGGTAAAATATATGAAAATATTGAAAAATTCGTACTTTGTTTAGAAATTTGGTACACTTTTGAAAATTTTTATAAATGTTCATACCACATCTAAAAAAAAAATAAAATAAATCTTATTTCTTTTTTTTCTAATTTGTACTTTTTTAAATATTAAGTACTATATAAAAATTGGTACTTTTTTCAATAATATTAGACTTAAAAAAAATCTTTAATTTCCTATTGTTTTTTAAAGAAAATTTCCCTCTGGCAACAATGGTTCCGCTTTAGTCGAGTGTAGTTTATTTGATTTAACTGCTTGATTGCTCGATTTTATAGAGTGAACGAGTGTGTGAGCGAGCGAACCAACCAACGAACGAATGAATCTGTTGTCTATACGGCTGACTGTCTGTCTGCTTAGTTTATTTAACTTTATAGACCTGTTTGTTGATTGTTCATTTTTTTATTATTTTTTTTTTTGTTGCCAAAGAGGAACTGACGGACTCCCAGACAGACGTCTAGTCAGACGACGACCAACCAATTCATTTCATATGCACGTCTGTGTGTTGGTGTTTGTTTGTGTGATAAGTATGATCGAAACAAATATTGTTACGGTAGCACAGGCAAACAGTTGTTGATCGTACTTTGAGTGGCAATGTATTAAATTTGAAACTAAAACGCGCATTCGCTTGATCATTTTTGTTAGATTTTTCAATATTATTTTCTATTATAAAATAAAAAACGTTTTTTTTTTTTTTTTTTTGTGTTTTGATATTGAATAGTGAGAATAAAAACGACGTGTATTTAATTATTAAAAATTTTTTTATTGTTATGAAAAAGAAATAATGTGTAATATATGTAATTGAAATAATTAAATAAGGAGAATAAAAAGCAAATGCAAAAAAAGTGAAATATTAGTTAAAAAAAGTGTATAATAAGAATTGCAAAGAAAAAAAGCTTTAATAAGAAATTAAAGAGAGAAAAGAAAAAATAATAAATATTATTAATTTATACAACAAAAAATTATCAGCAATTAAAAAAAGAAAAAACAAAATATTGAAATTAAAAAAAAAATACAAAATACAAATATTGATAAAAATAAAGCTTAATAATAAATAAATTAGCAGAATAAAATGTATGAAAAATAAACCAATCAAAAAAAAAATTTTGTTTAATTATAATTTTTATTAAATTTTTATAACAAGAAAAATTTAATCTAAAATTGTCTTCTGCAATCATGTCTGGATAACTTTTTTTAAACTTCTTATTAATCAAGTGAGTGTTATTTTTTTATATTTTAATTGCTATTGTTTTTCAAATGAAACCAAAAATCTATTTATAAACTTTTTAAATGATTTAAATGATCAACAACAACAGCAAAAACAAGAACGAAAAAAGATATCAAGTCATTAAAAATAATCTGTGAATTTTAAGTCGAAAAACAAATAGAAAAAGTCAAAACAAAATAGAAATAAAATAAAACAACAATAGCAGCAATACGAAAACGATCTCTAAAGTCGTTTTTTTTTTATTCTTAGAAAATTTTAAGAATTTCTTTTGAATTCCATACAACACCAACCCACTTGACTGCTATACACAAGGCACTACAACAATAATAATAATAATAACAACAGAGCACAAAAAGTTCAAACAACAACAACAATAATAAAACGAAATTACCACAGTCTTGAATACACAATCATTCAAACATGAACAAATAAGAGGAATACCCTACAAAAACAACAACAAAATAAAATAATAATAACAGAAAAAAAAACAACTAAAACAGCAAAAACAATTTATGAATATACGTCATATCGAGAAAACCACTTGAAATTTATACACTCACTCGTATATTCTCTTGTATACTCGTAGTCAGCCATTCCCTCATAAACACATACATATACACTCATTTTATATGTAGGTATTTACTTTTAATCACCAAGAGAAACAACAAAAACAAATATGGATGACACAATAGTATAGGAATATTAACAGTTAAGCAAAGAAATATAGTAAAGGAAATGATCTTTTTTAAAGAAAGTTTATTAATTTTTTTTTTAATTTTCTTTTTAAAATTGCCTCTTAAAATAAAAAAATAAAGGAAATATACCTTAGAACTAAATATTTAATTTCCTATTTTCATAGCATAGTTTTAGGAGGCTAATTAATAAACAATATAGAAATTTGCAGATATTTTGAAAAAAAAAAAAACGCGCATAATTCTAAGTTTTTAAGAGATTTTAACAAATTAAACGCTGTTGCCTTTACAACAAAAATGTCTTTATATTTCTTAATAAGCATCCAAAGAAAATTAATAGAAAACAAAATTTTATTTAATAAAAAAAAGTAAAAATATAAATTTTGTTTGTTTGATGTTTGAAAGAAAAATATTTTTATAACCACCATCAAAAAGATGGGGGGGTATATAGATTTTGTCATTCCGTGTATAACATGTCGAAGGAATCATTTAAGACCCCACCAAGTATATATTTTCTGGGTCCTGGTTCGATTCTGAGTCGATCTAGCTATGTCCGTCCGTCTGTTGAAAGCAGGATAGGGCTCGAATGGGACAACGTAGGGGGACGAAATTTGTCACAAATATTTATCTTATGTAAGGTTTTTTTTTGGTATTGAAAATGGAAAAAATCGGTTAATAAACAAAAAAGTTATGGGCTAAGAACTAGAAACACAGGGTGTCCGTTTCATACTTTTCTGCTGATATATCTTAAACAAAAGCATGTACGACAACGAAATTTTGTATAAACAGTTTAAGGGTCGATATAAACTTCGAAACCAAAAATGGGCGTGGTCCGCCCACTTTACTGCCCACCTCCCATATAAGGTGAAACTTCAACGAAATTGTGTTCAAATAATTCAAGGACCAATGTAAACTCGGAAGCAAAAAATGGGCATATGAAAAAGTTGATGGTGGGTATTCGGCCGAGCCGAATATAACATTCGCACTTGTTATTATTTTTATGAATTCCTTAAAATGAAAGTTATATGGGCAATTCTCATTTTACGTTTACCTTTATGAAACCGACCTTCAACCTCAAATATTTTTTAACTTCTGTTCTTTTTAAATAACTTTTGATGCAATTATGTTAACAACACTTGATGGTGTAACAGAACAAAAATTCAAGACCTGAAGCGGTTCTATGTGATGCCGGCAAGCACTCAAAGTCAAAAAATTTAAAAAAAGTGTTTGAAACTAACAAGTGTTTTTATTTATTTTTTATTTTTTTATTGCTGTATTCGCGAATTTTAGCATAAGTGCCAATTCTTCTAATGTAGGCTACAAACACTTGTAGAAAAATACCAGCATGGATTTAATTAGCGTGCCATTACCTAGTGTCAAATTATGTTGTGCAAAAGTCGTGAAGCCAAATTTTATAAAATTTTAAAATTTTGCAGTTTTTTATTAGGAATTTTACGCCGTTTCGGGTATTGCAAAATTCAAAATGGAGCCTAATATCTCTTGAAATTATGCATCATTTGACTTATATCTCGTTTTCGCGAGGCACACTCGCAACGTTATTTCAGTGAAGCTAGAGTATGGCGTTATCAAAGAATGTTTCTAATTTACATTTTTAAATCATTGTGACGTTTTAAAATATTAATTTGCTAAAAGTGTATAGTTATTTAAAAAAAAATCAGTAATTTTGCATATCAACCCAGACATCGGCCAAATCAACCAGACATCGGCCAAAATGCATTTTTGAACTTTTTGAAGCCCCAATAAAAGATACGGTTTTCGTTCTTGCACAGATCTATCATAAATATTTGTTCGATTTTTTTTTTTTTTTTTTTTAATTAGTCGGTCCATATATTTTCAAAATAACCATTATTTATTTAATTTTATTGAAATTAATGTTGTCTTCATTTGGTGCTGTTGTTTCATTAACTGTAAAATATAATAATTTTTATATAACATCACAACTTGGGTGAAGGGTGTATAAGAATCGGCATAATGGAATATAGCACTAGATCTCGTTTTTAAATTAAATTTTTTGAAAATTTTTTACTATTTTGATTTTTTTCCAGAACAGTATTTTGCTCAAAAATTTCAAAAATTAAATTTATAGAATATAATTCATTCCATTTTAGAAAAATAAGTTTACATAGATTTAATTTTTGGTCACAAATTTCAAAAACAGTAGAACGAACCGTGATTGAATATCTTGTACAAATTACATTCAAATATTTTGGGTGAAAAATAATTTTTAATGAAGTAAGTATTTGTTGCTACTTTTACCTCCGAGCTTAAGTTAATATAAAATGAAATATATCTGTATCTAATTTTTGGATTTTAAACATTTTATTTGTGAATATCTGCATGTCTTAATAAAAGATAACTAAATATTGTCCTTGCGCCGGACGTACGGACGGACATAATTATACCACTAAAATAGTTTGAAATAATATGTAATTCACTTTTATAAACGTGATTTTCAGTATGATTAACTACTCAAAAGATTTCTGAATTATTTATGAGAATGACTTGATATCTACTCATTTTTTGTAACATGTACTAAATTGGAATTAAGTGCTTTAAAAAAGTTATTACTTATCACAACGTTTTTGTTAATATTTCAGATACCAATTAATCCATTACATTGAAAATTTCTATGGAGCTGCAGAAGATAATAATAAATAACACCCCATATACCACAGATCGTTATGAAATTATATGTTTGCCATATTATGTCCGTCCGTCTGTCTTTCCAAAAAAATTAATCTTTAACACCTAATTGTATTCTATTTATGATCATGATTTAAATCAAAGTATTTACACTAATTTTTTTAAGCCGGTAGCTTTAATTTTCCTACCCACATTCTCAAAAAATTGTTATTAATTTTCATTATTATAATAAACGGACAGTTTTCAATTGATTTATTTTCTAAATTTTATACGAACAAATCCACCAAAAATTGTTATTAAATTTTACGTCTTTTAAACAACAACATTTTTCAACTTATTTAATTCCATGACTATAATTATATCCTTCACTGTTAATGTTTGTATGCATATCTACCTAAGAAGACTTGTTGCATGTACAAGTCATTAAAACGGCGCCAGGATACCTGCTTCGACGCTACAATATTATAACTAACTTACATAAACAATAGGATTTTTGTTTTCTTTAATTTCTACTCCCTTCACAGGGTACAACGACTTTTTTTTAGTTTCGTATATTTTCTTTTAATCCCATTTTCGTTTTAAAAACCGTTGAAAATTAGAATTTTTCAAAATCTTTTATAAAACCTGAAGAACCTGAGTAATAACAACAACAAAAAACAAGAAATTTTAGTAAAGTATATATCATACTTACAGATAAAAATTAAAATGTATAATAAGAAGAAGGTCATTTTGATAATTAAACCAAAATGCATACACATATAAACTAATACCCACAAAAAAAAAGACATAACACTTCAAAAATACGAAAACTTTTAAAATAAAACAACTAAAATAAAACAACAATAACAATAATAATTTCGTGAGGAAATACCTTAATGTTTGCATTGGTATTTTTTTTTTTTTTGTAAATACACACACATATGGCATGGAGAATAAATTGGTTCATAGTGTGGAGAGTATGTTATTGAGTGGTGTATTTACTCTTTGCATATGCATTTAATAAGACTCTGAGTATTAGACATTAACACAACATATGTATGTACATTATTTATGTTTGTAGATATGTTTTAACATAAAATAGTTTTTTTTTTTTTATTTACTTTTTGAGTTTATCGTTGTTGTAATTTTCTTGTTTGTTTTTATTTTTTTTCTTATAGCATGAGGAATACCCCCTTTTATTATTACTCTTCCACCATACTAGACATTCAACATGCTCTTTAGGCACAGACACACAAACACACACAACCCACGCTTATTTTAAATTGTATTTTAAAATCTTTAGAAAAACAGCTGCATATGTTTAGTAGTAACATTTAGCCGTTTTTTTTTTTTTTTCTTTTTTGCCTCCTTTACGTTTTGTCCACCTCATTCTCATAAGGTTGAAAAATTTATTTTGTTTCTTTTGTATATTGCAAAAAATACCAGTTTTTATCTTTTTTTCGCGTTAATTTATGAGTGTTTGTTCATAAATTGATTTGACCCCCTACTGCGTCATGTTGATTTAAATATTTTTTTTGAAATATGTATGTACATATGTATGCATGTATGTATGCATGTATGTATGTAAGTATGTTTGTGAGTGCGTAATTGTATTTTTGTTTTTCTATAAGAAATTCCATTAAATTTTACATTACACAGACAATAAAATATTAAATTTTTTTGTTGGCAAAAAGGCCTTAATATGCTTAATTGAGTGCAACAACAATAATAAAAAAGAAATAAGAAAAATTGAAATATTTTTTGTATTAATAAAAATAAACAACAATTAACGGGAATTTTTTTCAAATTTGTCTTAGTCAGGGATGGGAAATTTAAGAAAAAAATAGAAAATTTGTAATTTTTGAGCTATTTAAAAAAATAATAATAAAGAAAAATATTTTTCAAATTTAAAAATCTCAAGTTTTAATGATTTTTTAATTAGAAATATTTATTATATGCTTCTACTATATGCGTTAAACTTTAAATAAAATAAATCTACAAACGTTTTTAATTTTGAAAACGAAACTTTATATTTTTAATTCGAAGCTTTTAGATAAAGATTGTATTTTCGTTAAATCTTAAGTCTCAAAGTATTTTTAAATAATTTATAAAATTAACGGAATTTTATTTTCAAAACACTATTGTCTTAACGAAAGTTTACTTTTAATTTTTAACAATATTTAAAACTTAACGAAACTTTTTTCTAAACTAAAAGCTTTCATCAAAAGCTTTTTGAATATTCATTAAACTTTAATAATCCCTTAAAAATAAGATTTTTTTTAACGATTTTTAAAACTTATAGAAACGTTATTTTCTAAACTAAAAGATTTTATTAAAGCTTTTTTGGTATTCATTAAAATTTAATATTCCTTTAAAAAAATTTTGAAAAACTTTTAATTTTTGACGAGTTTTAAAACTTAACGAAACCTTATTTTCTAAACTAAAAGCTTTTATCAAAATCTATTTTGATATTCATTAAACTTTAATCATCCGTTAAAATAGATTAGAAAAGATTTAAATTTTTAACGATTTTTAAAACTTAACGAAACCTTATTTTCTAAACTAAAAGCTTTTTTCAAAAGCTTTTTTGATATTCGTTCAAAAAAGATCTTAAATAAATTGAGAACAAATTCGAATTTTTAACAATTTTTAAAACTTAAGGAAACTTTATTCTCTAAACTAAAAGCTTTCATCAACAGCTTTTTGAACATTTAATAATCCCTTAAAAATAAATTTAAAAAAAATTAAATTTTTAACGATTTTTAAAACTTAACGAAACTTTATTTTCTAATATAAAATGTTTAAAAAAAAAATCTTTTTTGATACTCGTTATGCCTCAATAAGACCTAAAATAAATTTAGAATAAATTTGTATTTTAAGCAATTTTTAAAGCTTAACGAAACGTTATTTTCTAAAGCTTTTATCAAAAGCTATTTTGTTATTCATTAAACTTTAATAATCTCTTAAAAAAAACATTTGGAAAAATTTTAATTTTTAATGATTTAGGAAACTTAATTAAGCTTGATTTTTTAACGATTTTTAAAACTTAACGAAACTTTATTTTCTAAGCTAAAAGCTTTTATAAAAAGCTTTTTTGATATTCGTTATACCCCAATAAGATCTTAAATAAATTTAGAATAAATTCGAATTTTTAAAAATTTTTAAAACTTAACGAATCTTTATTTTCTAAACTAAAAGCTTTCATCAAAAACTTCTTTGATGATCGTTAAACTTTAATAATTCCTTAAAGAAATTTAGAAAAATTAGAATTTCTGACTATTTTTAAAACTTAACGAAACTTTATTTTCTAAACTAAAAGCTTATTACAAAATCTTTTTTGATATTCGTTATGCCTTAATAAGGCCTTAAATAAATTTAGAAAAAAATTTAATTTTTAACGATTTTTAAAACTTAACGAAACTTTATTTTCTAAACTAAAAGCTTTTATCACAAGCTTTTTTGATACTCATTAAACTTTAATAATTCCTTAAATAAATTTAGAATAAATTTTTAATTTTTAGCAATTTTTAAAACTTAACGAAACTTTATTTTCTATACTAAAAGCTTTTATCAAAAGCTATTTTGTTATTCATTAAACTTTAATAAACTCTTAAAAAAAACATTAGGAAAAATTTTAATTTTTAATGATTTTGGAAACTTAATGAAGCTTGATTTTTTAAATCAAAAGCTTTTTATAAAATTTTTAACTACATTATTAGAGTTTTAATAAATTTAAAAATAAATCTAAAAGAATTTTGTGATTTTGCCAATTAAAAAATATTGCGAATCACTATTTTTAAAGTAAGAGCATTTAATGATTTAGAAAACTTAACGAATATTTTTAAATTTGTTGCGTTATTCTATGTTTGCTTTTCTGTCTATTAAAACAACACTTAAAAAAAATATATACATACATATATATATTTAAATAAAAAAGATATGTATTTTTTTTTTTTAATTTCTTTAAAATTCTACGTAGTCAAATGCTTAAAAATAAATTTTTATTTTAAATCAAATAAGAACACAATTTAGAACAAAGTGCCAAGAATTTTATTTTTTTCTATTTGTTGCTTTTTAAATTCAACAGATTTTTTGCAAAAATTAAATTGAAAAATCACAAAAATAAGAATGTCTGATCTAAATGATCTAATTTTCAACACCATGCTCAACTAAAAAAAATAACAAAATTCTAATATAAATTTCGAAAATTAAACAAATGTTGCAAAATTTAATAAATTACTTGTATTTAACTTTGTTTTTAATTCATTCAAAAAGTTTAATGATTTGTTTAGATTTTTTTTTTTTTTAATTTTAAATATCCTTAACACCCACTTGTATTAATATTTTTTTCAAAATGTGTTATTGTTTTCAAAAATGTTTTAATTTATTTAAAAATTTTTCTCTAAAGTTTGACGTTTTATTTATTTGATTTGTGTATTTTTTGGCGTTAAATTTTTAATAAAAAAAATGGTGTTTATTAAATTAAAATATATTTTTGTGTTGTGTTTGATTTTATTATGAGTTCATTTTGTATATAAATTTTAATATTAATGAGTTTATTTTTCTGAAATTTGTGTATTTTTATTTTTTGAACGAAATCACAATTTTAATTTCGTTTTATTTTGTTTTGTTAGAAGAAAAATGTGTTCATCTTTTACGTCATGTTATGGGAATTTCCTGTTAGAATTTAGACATGAAAATTATTTAGTATAAAAAAGTAAAATTTTAAATTAAAAAGAAAAAAAAAATTATTCAAAAATATATTTTTTTTTAGAATTTTAAGATTCATAAATTTAAAAATAATTTTAAAAAAGATTTTTATAAAATCCTTGTGATTGAGAGATTTACTTTTAGAATTTATAGAAAATTCTAAATGAAACTTTGCTTAGACTATTAAAGTAAATCCCTGAAAACTGTTTTTCGATTAGTTTCTTTATATTCCTTGGAATTTTTATAACATTTCTAAAAACAAATTTACGTCATTGTGTTTTTAATTTTTTTTTTTATATTAATAATCCTGTCATTAGTCTTTCTTCTCAAAACACAGGGAAATCATTTTATTTATAACCTTTAAATAAAATATTTATATATATATATATATATATATATATATATATATATATATATATATATATATATATATATATATATATATATATATATATATATATATATATATATATATATATATATATATATATATATATATATATATATATATATATATCTTTTTTTTTTTTTTTTTTTTTTCTTAAACAAATTAAAATTCATTTATTATAATAGAATAGACCGAAAAAAGCAGCAACTAATGTTAAATACTAACACATCATGCACTTGACAAAGCACGACTCACTGGCGACACAAAAACTCATTAGAATGAGAAACGGGGTCTAAACAGCCAACCAGCCAGTCAGACAGTCCGACCGTCATTCAGGCATTCCCCTAAATAATTGTACATGACAGCAGTTTAACTTCTAGCACATGCAAACAACTACGTATGAATGTTTTTATTAACACGAACACCGTAAAAAAAGTTAAATACAAATAATAATGTGTTCATAATGTAAACATTTAAAATAATAAACACTCTCTCCCTGATTGCTGCCTCTAGCTACAAGGTGATGACATATTCGTAAGAGAAGGGATTTTTGTTGAAATGTGCGCCAAGTTGACGCTAATTTGTATGAGGAATTGTGAAAAAATTAATAAAAATGATTACAGCTTTTATTAAAAGCATTTTTGGCGATTTAAAAAACTTAAAGAAACTTTATTTTTTAAACTAAATGCTTTTTTGAAAAAGATTTTATTATATCAGTTAAGCTCTTATGAGCCAGCCCTTAAATAGTTTTATCAAAATTTTAAATTTCTGGCCATTTAAAAACTTTACGAAACTTTATTTTTTAAACTAAAAGCTTTTTGAAAAATAGTTTATTATATCAGTTAAGCTCTTATGAGTCTTTTTAATAATTCTAACCTAATTTTAAAGATCTGGCCATTTAAAAAACTTAACGAAACTTTATTTCTTAAACTAAAAGCTTTTATCAACAATTTTTATTATATCAGTAAAGCTTTTATGAGCCATAAAATAAATCTACCCAAATTTTAAATGTTAAACGAGTTGAAAAACCTAACGAAACTAATTTTTAAATTAAAAGTTTTTTGAAAAATATTTTATTATATCGGTTAAGTTCTTATGAGCCTTTTTAATAATTCTAACCAAATTTTAAAGATCTGGCCATTTAAAAAACTTAACGAAACTCTTTTTCTTAAACTAAAAGCTTTTATCAACAATTTTTATTATATCATTAAAGCTTTTATGAGCCATAAAATAAATCTACAAACATTTTAAAAAACTTAACGAAACTTAAATTTTTAAACCAAATGCTTTTAGCAAAAGATTTTATTATATAAGATCCTTTTTGAGATTTAAAATAAACTTACAAAAATTTTGAATTTATGATGACTAAAAAATTTAACGAAACTATTTTTTAAACTAAAAACTTTTATCAAAAGTTTTTATTATATCAATAAAGCTTTTATAAGCCTTAAAAAATTCTACAACAATTTTGAAATTATGGTGATTAAAAAAACTGAAAGCTTTTCTCAAAAGATTTTCTAAAAACAAATTAACAAGAAAAAAAATATAGTTTTTGACATTTTTAAAATATTTAAAGAAATTTTTTGGAAATTAATATTTTTCTTTAATTTGTAGTTTTTTAAAATTCTAAAATTTTAGATTTTTAAAAATATGTACTACCTTTTTTTAAAAAAAAATAATATATTTTTTGTATTTACTGTGCTTTAGTTGTGAGGATGTTTTTATTTTTATGATCTTTAATATTTAGTTTTTTCCATTTACTAAGTAATATTAATTTTCTATTTATTTAAATTGTTCACACTATTAATATTAGTGTCGTCTTGCTCACTATTTGAAAAAATTAAAAAAATCAATGAAAATTTCAAGCAATTTATTATTGTAGTACATACTTATTTTACGCCATAAAATATTACTAGTATGTATGTATTTATGTTAAATACAACTGTATTTTGTAATCATAAAAAATTAAAAATAAAAACAAATTATTATGCATGCACAACAAGTTATTGCCCCCACTAAATAAAAAATAAAACTAATAAAACAATGACAACACCACTTAACAGTAATAGTAACTAGTTATTTATACATATGTATTTAATTTCCACTATTCATTGTTTAAATAAAAATATAAATTATAATAATTATAATTTTAAAACACTTGCAAACTTTTTTTTATTTATTTTAACTTACACCTTCACCTATAATTTGTCTATGTATCCCTCCCTCTCTTTTTTTTATAAATTTTTGCAAATCTCAATTTAATAACGTAATGTTTTTTTCTATATAATGACCTCTTTACACCATTTAAACTCTATCTCTTTTTGTTGGATGGTTTGTCTCTCTCTTTATATCTTTTATACACATTTCCTTTTAATGAATTTTTTCACACTCTTACTCTATTTGTTTTTGTTTTTAACTTGTTACTCTTATTACACATTAAACAGATATTCTTGCATACATACAGAGTTACATACATACATATAATTTGTATAAGATTTTGAGGCGCGTGTTTATCCAACTACATCCACCGACACCCCCTCTTAATATTTCTTGTTTTTATTTTTTGCTTATATGTACATATATTTTTTTATAAATATAAATAAATATGTATGTATATATTTATGTACATTGTACACATACATACATATATTTTTTATTAAAAAAAAAAACTGTTGCGTTTTATTTTGTTTTATTATTTATTATTGTTATTACTTAATCTTTAATTTAATTATTGTTTTTGTATTAATTTCAATGGAAGTGTTTATTAAAATTCCTGAGAATTTTTCATTAATTTATTAGTGAATCGTTTTAATATTTGTTTTTAGTTTTTGTTATAGATAATAAAATATTGCTGTATATTGTTGAAAGATGAAAGAAAATCAGTATTTAGTTTAGTAAAATTTTAAAGTGACCAGCTTTTGAAATGGTGTTATGTCTGTGACAGGACAAATAATTCTTAGTTAACCTTTAACTTATGACGTGAAATTGTTTAGCGTATATGAAGAGGTGGTGTAAATTATACACCCGAATTATTTTTCATATAATTTTTAATGTGTATATATTATAATAATGTTATACTTATATTATTCGAATTTGATTGCTTCTAAACGAATTATTAACAAAAACAACGAAAAAAAAATCAAATTTATTTAAAAAAATTGTACTTTATTTCACAAGCGTCTTTTACACAAACAAAAAAAAAAAAAAAAAATACGTATATCATTTACTTGTACATTAAGAAAATTAAGGTTAAACAAAAACAATAAATGGCATTTTCAACAGCCTAAGTTATATACTTATTAAAATAAAAAGGAACATTTCAATATCTTATATACATAAAAAAATAACAATCAGTCTTTTGAGGTAAAATTATCATTCGTCAAATTCAGTCTTAGTACAATTAATGCATAGCCGTTTCCTGCAGCCCATACACATTGGTTTATTACACTCTAAGCATGTATGTGTAGTTTTCCTTTTTAATTTATTGGGACATATATAGCATAATTTGCTCGCTTTTGTAGGTTTTTGGATAACAGGCTAGGGAAGAGAATCAGTCAGTAATATGGCATGAGATTTCCTCCATATTTTTTGAATGTGCCATTTCCCACTATTTAATTGTAGAATAATACCAAAAAAGTTGAAAACTTTTGAGCAACTCAAAAACAATGTGAAAAAAAATTACAAAAATACTTACGCTTACGGAGACGTGTAGTATTTTTATACCCACCATCAAAAATATGGGGGGTATATTGATTTTGTCGAAGGAATCATCTAAGACCCCACAAAGTATATATTTTCTGGGTCCTGGTTCGATTCTAAGTCGATCTAGCTATGTCCGTCCGATTGTCCATCTGTTGAAAGCAGGATAAGGCTCGAACGGGATAACAAAAAAGTTATGGGCTAAAAACTAGAAGCACAGGGTTCCCGTTTTATGGTTTTCTGCTGATATTTCTTCAACAAAAACATGTACAACAACGAAATTTTGTACATATAGTTCGGGGATATAAACTCGGAAAACAAAAATGAGCGTGGTCCACCCACTTAACCGCCCATCTCCCATATAAGGTGAAAATCAAGGACCAATGTAAACTCGGAAACAAAAAATGGGCGTGGTCTGCCCACTTTACCGCCCCTTTCCATATAGTGTAAAATTTGAAAAAGTTGATGGTGGGTACATAGATTCGGCCGGGCCGAATATTCGCGCTTGTTTTTTTTATATGGGTTGCTAACGTTAGATTAGACGTGGTAGTAAAATATTTTCTATTAAAAATTTCCACAAACGACGACGTGTAGTAAATTTTACACCCACACACATAGATCTCCGCGATGCTGTAACAGTCGAAGGACAAAACTATACTGTCAATAAAAGCATAGTACATTATGAGGGTACTGGCAATATCAGCTTAAGAGAGTGCAACAAAGAAAAGTTATTAGAAAAATAAAAAAGAAGGTGTAAAATTTACAACCACGTCATAAGTTAAAGGTTAAATAACTAAGTAATTTAAAAAATGTGGTTGGTTGCAAAATTGGTTATATGTAAATGAGTATGAAAAAGTTTCAAAAATTCTACAAATTAAGTCCGATTTCAAAGTTTTAAAATCCTTTGTAGGATCTAAGGAGTGCGTTCGAAAAAATCTTAACATATATAATATTCAATAACTTGGAAACTGTTGATCTTAGAGTTTTCATTCTTTTTTTATTTAATTGATAATTTATTACAGATCACAGAAACATTTTTATAGTTCTAAGCACTACTTATGAACTTGTGGACCATTTTTGGTAACCCTTCCGTTAGAAAAAATCTTCTTTTAAAATCTTCGGTATTTTGGGACACCTTTTTTGTGCTCTTCAATTCATTTTTCACAAGAGCTCAATATCTCCCCACTGGTCTAAGCTATGGACAATTTGGAAAATTGACCTCTCTTGGTACAAAAACTATGTTATTGTTTTGGTACCACCCCAGAGCTTTCTTAACGTAGTGACATGATACCAAATCGGGCCAAAAATGTGTGGACTCGTTGTGCTCTCTTATGAAAAGAAGAACTCTTTTTTGCAAATATTCTTTGGTGTATATTTTGGTATTTATAGACCCGAATGTAACAAATGACTTTCCTGTTTTGCCGCAATTACAAAAAGCTTGTTATACCAGGAATTTTTTAGGAATTTTTTTCTGTTTTTGGGTCTAAACTTATCTTTAACATTGCCTCGAGAAATTACACTATAAAAGTTTTGCCACAGAAGCAGCGAAAATTCTGCGAGCACATATGTACGTTTCTTCGTCAATTATACAACTTGAGTATTTTTGTATGAAATTTGGTTTTAATTTCCGTGTCCTGTTCTTGGCTTCTAAATTTTTTGCAGCATTCCTGTTTGGATCTTTTTGGACTTTATATGTTATCAACTATGCATTAGCTTTAAATTTTCGGACCAAATAGTCAAAGCACTGAGCTAACCAGACTGTTTTTCTACCAGATGTGTTTGGAGTTCCTTTCAATATGCTTTCAATTTTCCGACCTTCCTAATACCATGTGGACTTTTTTTCTTTCCGAACCAGATTTCCTATCAATGGTCAAATTCTCCTGATACTGTTAAATAACATTAGAGACAGTTTGATGACAGAAATTTAATTCTGTGGCCAATTATTTGTAGGAACTATTTGGATTTTTTTGAAATTTTTTAATAATTTGTAGCACGTATATCTTTTTCGTCACTCATTTTGATCAAAATCACGACAAATCAACATGGTTGTTATTAAAAATAATAACTGACGTATTTTTCAATGATAACTAGATCAAACAAATTTTTAATATTGCTTTCGAAAAAAGTTATGAGGCAAAACTTGTGTTAAGATTTTTTCGATCGCACTCCTTATTGTGGTTAAGAATATAAAAAAGATATGTTTAAAAAGGTGCATCTGTACATACAATATTGTGCAGTACATAAGCAAAAAAATTAGGGTTAGTTTTTTAAGTATTTGATTTTCAATAAAACTAATTTCATAAAATTGTTATCGTATTTCAGTATTAACAAATATTTGTACTTTAGAAGATGTAAATTTGTTTCTTTTCGCAAAAAAAAAAAAAATTCCGTATGTTCTCTATATGAAAGTGTGCATATCAAAAGCAATAAAATTTCCAATTGTAGACACAAATTTTTAAAATTTATTGCGATTTTTTTTTTTTTTAAGTAAATGACAGTTTGATACAAGATATTTCCATTTTGCATATAGAAATATCTTGTTTAATTCTGTGTTTTAGCATGGGAAAAAATGCGAAATATATTTTAAAACTTTTGAAGGATTGAATTAAATACAATTGCTTGAAATTTTTTAATCATGTAGTCTAATTCTTTGACTCAAAATCCTATGCAAGATTTTTTATGTTGCTTTAAAATTAGTGCCGTCCAAAGTGTTGTGCAGTTAACAAATTCAAATGGAAACATTTAAATAAACAGCATCAAAGCTGTTTAATTTTACAAAAAATATAAAATATAGAACAAAATTAACGAAATATCAATATGTTGCTATTTTTGTGCACACTCTTATATGAAGAATGTAGTGTTTTAATTTCCTTTTTTTGTTAAACAAAATTAAATATGATTGATTTCGTAAAACTATTTTTCTTGTAAACTAAATATTTAAAAAAATAAAACAGTTCTTTTGGTTTACCCCAATTTTGTTGCTTTTGTTCTGCACAGCACTGTATGTATGTATGTAGGTATTTGCGCTTGATTTTGGAAATTTAGATTTTTAATTAATTAAGATTCGGAAAACATCCCAAACATAGATATGAAGCTTGAGAACGAATTAATAAACAATCCACTTATATTATGTTATCATTAGTGAAATTGCATTACGATTTTTATTTAAGTACATACATACATATGTATGTAAATACCTGTTTAAAATGTGTTTTTATATATTAAAAGTTAAATCGGTCTTAATGAAAATACCTACTTAACTTTAGCAAACTCTATATTTAAATTTTAAAACCATGTTTTCAAATAACTACTCATGGAATTTTTCTTATTTGTTCTGTATATTTTTTAATGAAATGTTTGATGCGACTTAGAAAGGAATTTAATTTTAAGGTGAATATTTTGTTTTTAATAACACTTGGTCACTCTAAAACTAATGAATATCAATCAACAACAATAACGACAAGCACGAGAATACAATAACACCTAATAATAACAACAACAAAAATATTAGTAAGATGAGGGTTTCCTCATTTTAAATGAAATGACATAAAATTGAAGTTTGATGTTTCATACATTCATTTGTACCAAATGTATCTATACTTTCATACATACAAATATACTACATACTTGAACAATTATCTGTATAATTTATTTTGTTGCTGTTTGTTTTTATTTATTAAAAACGACTTGACGATCACATTTTAAATGACTGACTTGTTCATACATTTTTCATACAAACATATAAAAATAACGCAAAACGATTATAATTGAGCGACAAATAATAAAAAAGAAAAAAACCTAACAAATCGACAATATAATATTTGTATCAATGTATTGGTAAGAATGAGTGAACTGTTTTGTTAATGGTGTCTCATATACAAACATATAATACATTTTTGTTGTTATTTATTTAATCATTTTTTTTTTTTAATGACGCAGCAGCTAAAACAACAACTAAAAAAGGTGACCCTCTAAAGTTTCTTGGTTTCGTTTTATTAACGATTATGATAATTGCGTTTTTTTTTTGCTGGAATTATGTTTACATACAAACTGTTTTTATGTTGTATGTTTAGATGTGTGTATATTTTCAATGACTTTTAGAATTATTTAAAAAAAGCAACAAATTTAAGATCATACATATATACATATGTACATATAGCTTCTAGATTGTTGCTCTTCTCTTTTCATCAATGTACGCCATATTTAACTTTGCCTTTATTTTTATTTATCTCTATTTTTAATATATTTTTTGTATTTCCTTTATATTATTGTTGCTTATTTAGTTAACTAATCATTATCATCATCATTATCGTGTTGGTGTTGTTTGCTGTATACTCACTCTTTATTATTTTTTTTTTGTATGGTGCTCCCCAAACCTTCAACAGCTTTAGTTGTTAGTCAGCTTTTTGTTGTTTTATTTTCAAGTTTTTTTACTTTCTTTGCAATTACAAATGTATGTGAGTATGTTTATTGTTTTGTTGATTCGCCTTTGTATTGTTGTTGTTTTGTATTTATTTTGAATTTTAAACGTGTGTTTTCGTTTTTTATATATAGTAATCGTCGTAGTCGTCTTTTTTGTGTACTTCTCTATGAGTAAGTGCGAAATTTGTGGTATTCGCCTTTTAATGTGTTTTCTTTCGTTGTTGTTTTTATTTTAATTTAACTTGCTGCGTTGGGTGTTGTTGTTTAGCTAGTCGATTCGCTTGATGGTTCGTCGGTCGTTCGGTCGGACAGACAGACAAACAAACAAACAAACGAACTAACGACGACGAGTGTGTGTGTATCAATTTAGTACATATTATATTTTATGGCTGATATTGTTTTGCTTTTTTATTTAGTTTATTTTGTTATTATTGTGTTGTCTTCTATCTTTTCCCCTCTGTTTGGGGAATGCCATCGTTAGCACAATTGCTTACTTGCTTTTGAACTGGCTGCCATCATCATCATACAGTAAACGACACTTGTTTAATTATATTTCTGATATACATACATACATATTTAAGTTTGTGTATGAGTATGTGTTTAGGAAGAAACTACGTTTTGAATTCTATTATTGTTAGTGCTGGAACAACAATTGATTTTTGAAAATAAATTGAAGAGTATATTTTGGTAATCATCATATTTGTTACTAAAATGTATGGGATTTTTTTATTTAGAAAATTAGTACCTACTTTTTGTAAATATTTCGAAATTGAGTTTTTCTTTAATTGTTTAAATTTTTTAAAATTTATTAATTTATTTTTTTTTTTATTTATCTCTGATATCACTAATTTCAATTATTTGTAATGCAGTATTTTAAAAATTTTTTATCTACTTTTTTTTGAAAATTTGGTAGACTATGTAAAATTAAAAAAAGTGATGTATTTTAAAATTGTTTTTTTATTACTTTTTATGAATTTAGTTTTTTTTTACAATTGATTCTTAAAAAAAAAACAAATTTTACTTTTTTTTTTTTTTTTGCAAATTGACACTTAAATTATATATTTTTGAAATTGTACTTGTATAAAAATAAGTACTTTTTAAAATCTTGTATTAAATTTTTTTAATTAGGACTTCTCTGAAACTGTCTTTTATGAAATTTAGTATGGTTTAAAATACTACTTTTCGAGTAAAATACTATTTTACAAAAAATATAGTAAAATAGTATTTTACTCGAAAAGTAGTATTTTTTTCTAAAATAGGAACTTTTTGTTTCACAATTTTGGGAAGAGATCTTATATATACAATATTTATTTTTTAAATTATTTATAATTAGATTTTCTTTAATTATATACATACATATGTATGTAGTACTTTGTAGAAAATTGCCGCTTTTTGCAAATTTACCATCTGTCTGAAATTTATTTTAAAAAACTAGTACTATATACAAATATTTATACATATATATACATACATATGTATGTACATATACATATGTATGTATACATATTTTTTAAAAGTACTTTTTTATAAAATTTATTATTATTTTTTTGGAAAATTTATTTTTGTATTATTACTTTTTCTTTTTTTTTGAAAATTTAACCTTTTTTGAAATTTAGTACATTAGTTTTTCATTATTATTTTTTATGAAACTGTAGTTTTTTTTTTTTTGTTCAAAATTAGTACTTTTTAGAAAATCAGTATTATTTAACATTTTCACTTTTTTTTGGAAAATGTTTTTATACATATGTTTTTATTATTATTATTTTTTAATTTGTTTTTTATTTTTTTCGAATTTGTACCTTTTTAATTTTGTTTTTACTTTTTTTAGGTACTTTTTTTAGAAAGTATAGTTATTTTTAATATAAACATACATTCATATATTTTTTTTAAATTTATACCATTTCTAAAAATTAGTTCTTTTTAAAATTTAATAGGTACTTTTTTTGAGTGTTTTCAAAAATTGTACTTTTGGTATACAACTTTTTTATCTAAATTGTTGCCTAAAGAATTATACTTTTTTAAAATTTAATATTTTTTTAGAAAATGGTACTTTTTTAAATAGTGGTATATTAAAATGGTACATTTTTGAAAATTAGTACTTTTTGTGAATAATCGAACTTCGTAGAAAAAAATCGTTCTTTTTTGAAGTTGAAAGTTGATACTTTTTTTTGTTAATTTTGTCCACTTAATTCTATTTAAATAAAAAACGTTTTGAAAAATACCTATAGTGTATTTTTAAATTCGTTGACTGACTGTTTAATACAAACTCACTTTGTATGGGAGCTACTGATTAATATTAAATTGTATTTTTATAGTTTTTTTTGTTCATATTTTACTTTTGACTCTTCTTATATTATGTACAATGTACAATCATTTATACGTAAATATATATACTTATATATGTATGAATGTATATATGTATTTATATGTATAAATGTATGTACTTAAAAAAAATCGTGCAAATATTTTTATTTTCTGTTTTTACTTTGTTTTTCTTCATTTATATTTTGCATTAAGTTGTTGCTATTATACCCAGTTCTTCTCTTCTTCTTTTTCCTTTGAACATTTTTTTCTTTTGTCTGTTACGTTGTTGTTTTTGCTTTTTGTGCTTTCGTGATATCTTATGAGTAGCATTTGTATAAAGAGTGTATAATAAGAGTGTGTGCATTAGTAGGTATGTATAAGGTTATTAATATACATACTATGTACATACATATGTGTGCTTAAATGTACGAATTTATGTATGTACATTTGTAGTATAAAGCTGTTTTATTTTGTTTTTATTTATTTTTTTCGCTTTTGGCACTAGTGTGCCTGTGTCTGCTGTTCGTTTGTCAGTTGTTGTTGTTTTTTTGCCTGTCTCCTCCCCTGTTGCTGCATGTTTTTGTTGTTGATGATGATGATGGTATTTTGTGTTAAATTTACTTGGAAATTGAATGAATTTCTTTGATACGTCTAGTCGCGTTTCGTTCGCATGTGAAGTCATATGTAGTAGACGTTTGACAGTGATTATTCGTGTTTTACGTATGAAAAATAAGAAAAAAATTCAAAAGAATAAATAAAAAAACGTTGAAACGCGGCATATACTAAACAAATATAATATGTGTACATAAATTAATGAATTCTTTGTTAATAGTTTAGTTATTTTTTATACGTTATAAATAAATAATTTGAAATAAGAATACAAAACAAAAAATGTACCCCAAAATGTTATTAAAATAAATTAATAATACAAAAATAATCATTATCAGTGATAAAATGTTTATTAAATAAAAATATTAGATATTGATATAAAAATGTTTTAACACGATATTTTGCGAAGTTCTTGTGAATTAAGTAAGTGTTTAAAGAGCATTAATAAATCAAATATTGTAAATTTGATAAAGCTTTGTTCCTATAAGAAACAATAACGTATTTTTTGGTATTTTATTACAAAAATAGAAAAAAATTGTGTATTAGAAATTACCTACGTATTAGATAATCTTATTTAAATTATGAAAAAAGTGCAATTTTAACGAATAATCAAAAATTAAATTCTAAAAATTGTGTTTAAAAAATATTTATATTCTTTTTAAAAAGAAAAAAAAAGGTAATAAATAATACTGTTATTTTGTAGCGCAAAGTTGCCGTATGGTTTAGTTGTCATCAAACTGCTTATGTGTGTTGCCATATGAAATATGTAAGCAGTCTTTTATTGCAAACTGTTTTTTAACGTTTTAATAATTAAAAAAAGTAAATATTACAATTTTTATAAAATAAAAACAAACTAAAATATATGTATGTATATATTTTATAACAAAGTATTCATTAAATCCCTAAAATGGCAAAATTTTGCTATAATACTTAATTCTCTTTCAATGAGATACTTATGAGGAGCACATTGGTTTTGTTTACATTTTAAGGGGGTTAGCATTTCTTACATACTAAAAAGAACATTTACAAATAATAAAAAACTCGTATATAAAAAATATTTTACTGATTTTTTTTTTTTATTTTCACATAATTAACACTAATTTACCATAAAATGATGACAGACAAAAAAAAACCTGCTTAAGATTTTTTAAATATAAAAATGACGTACATATACTTGAGTGTTCCCTACAAATTGTTGTTATTTTGTCATTTTATTATTGTTGTATTTATTAAAAATAATATATGCCGGTTTATTAAAAAAATAAAACAAATTATATTTGTTTCAACTTTTATTTTACAAAAACCTTTAACAAAATTTAAAATATTTCGTATAAAATTTTATTTTTATAAAACTAAATGTTATACATTTAATTTTACATATACCCGATAATTCATAATAATATAAGTATTTTTTATAAATAATGCTTGATAATATATGCACACAATTTAATATTCTATATACATATGAACAATAATCTCTGAGTGTTGTACTTTTGTACTTTGATCGTTATTGTTATAATATAAATTCTGCAATAAGTATTATTAAATGTTTAAATTTAAACGTTAATTGCGCTAAAATACACATTTTTAATTTGAAGATACACAAATATTTATTCAATTTATAATAGGGAAATCTAAAATAATGGTATTTAAGTAAAAAATATTGAATTTGTTTACACACAATAGCCTTTTTCTTGTTTTCTTTATTTGCTAAAGAAACCCACAATTATTTGCTAAAAAAAAAAACAATTGTTGATTGTTAACTCAATCTTTTGAATTTTTCAGACGCCAAAGATTTTTTAATTAAGAAATAAGTGTTATTGAAATGTTCCCGCCAGAATTCGTTTGAAGTTGCTGAAAAAATTTATTAAATAAAAGAATAAAGAAAAATATTTTTATTATATCGAAGGCTTATATTCAAAACGGGCCTCATGCAAAACATTTTGCAATCCGTTCTTCTACGATTTATTAATATTACGTCTACTAAATCTCACACTGACAAATAAATCTTTTAACTCCATTATTCGCAAAGTTATGGTAGATAGCATGTTTTGTCTTAATTATTTTTAATGTTTGTTAAAAAATGTTCATATAGCCCGTTTTGATTATTTGAAATTAAAGAAGTAAAACATACTATTTTGGAAAAAATATTGACAATATGTTAAATTTATGATATCATACTAATCAGGAAATAAAAAAATCTAAATTTTGTGGTTGGCTGTACCATTTTTAATCGTTAGAAATTTCAAATAACAGGAATGTTTACTAAAAGGACGAAAATATGTTTAAAATTAAAATAATAAACTAAATTTTGGAAAAAAAATTGCAAAAAAAATGTTTGCAAAAAAAAAAAATTTAAACCAATTAAAATTGTAGTAAATTGCATATCAACAACTCAAAAATTATTAAAACCTTTAAAGACGATGTTTATTGCACTTTTCATTTAATTATCATTTTTTTAAGAAACTGATTTTGGTATCTAAGATGTTTTGTTTATAATTACGAATTTTATAAAATTTTTTTCATTCCTATCTTTAAATCTAACGTATATTGCTCCAACTTAGCTTCATAAAATGTTGATAGGTGTACCCGTGCATAAGCATCTAAAAAAGGTTAAAAATCTAACTTCAATGGCTTTTTTCTCCTGACTGCATTGACATAACAAAATTTTTATGAGATATATTAAGATTGTAATTCAAAATGTTTAAGAAAAGTTCAAACCGCAAAGAAAATTCTAATTATTTATCAATTTTTATTTTTAAATTTCTTTGAAAATCAAACAAAAACTTGCATATAGCCCGTTTTGCCTTAAAAAAAATATATACTATTTGTAGATAGCCCGAAAACAAAAAGTCAAAAACAGTGTTTGAATTAACTTTTGACTCCAAAATTAACACCATATATAAAAAATAGAAAACTAAAGAGTGACGCAAAAAAAAAAAATTTCTAAATCTGCATGAGGCCCGATTTGAATATAGGCCCTGGATATGTAGATATGTACATATGTATATTATTTTGTGTCAAATATGAAAAAATTAATAATTTTAGTTAAATGTAATTATCTGGTATGAAATCTCGCTTTTAGGAAAATATATATAAAGGGGGTTTATACACTATGTTACTTTGTATTAATGACAAAAATATTTTCTTTAATACATTGTATGTTGAAATCTTGAAATTTTTGAAACGTTATTGTATTTCTTAATGTAAATTTCCGCAAAATTTTTTATTTTTATTTAAAACATTTTTTATTTAAAAATTTTTAATTTTAATAATTTAGCTTTAATACCTATCTATTTAAATACATATTAAAAGAAAAGCAATAATTTAAAGTTGTCATATATTAAAACTATTTACAAGCAAATTATACAACTTTGATAAGACATAATTTATAGAGCCTATAAAACAAATAACTTCTGTGACTCACAATATAATCTATTATACATATAAAATACATTTTTTATTAGCTAAATATATCCATTTTACAAGAAATTTAAAAATCTTAATATATTCCATAAAAAAAAAAAATGTTATAAAAATGCATTACTAATTAATAAATGACAAAAAACCTCATCTAACCAGCTCCACTAGCTAAATTTTGTATTAAACATTTTTTTCTATTAAACGTCTGTTTTTCATATTTTTAATTATTTCATTATCAGCTTGAAATTTTATATATTCATAAATATAAACTTGTATAAATGACAAATATCAACCAAAACAAATATTCATTTTATATATATAAATATAAAAACAAAAAAAAAAAAACAAAAAAACTGAAGTAATTGTTGAATATTTTTAACTGACGTCAGCAGGCAGTAATGCAGCAATAAAATGATAATTTTGTACAAAATAAAAAAAACACCTCGTAAATAATATAAACAGAATAAAAAAAGCAACATAATAACAAAATAAACAACAACATTTTGCTAACAACAGAACGTCTGAGACTTGACAACTAACACCTTCACTATTACATACATTCAACTTATATATTTGCACTTAAAGCTAAAAACAAAAAAGTGTATTTAAATAAAGTTTTAATTTATAAATTTTTGTTTAGCTTTATCATCAATAAAATAAAATATACATACATATATGTATATAAAAAGTAGAATAGAGAGAGAGAGGGTAAATAACTATTATTAATGCAACTGTTATTACTAAAAAAAATCAACAAAGTACAAAATAATAAAATATTAAAAATAGTACACTCATATAAAATAATAATTACAATTTTTTATTATATATTCATTGTGTAAGGAAATGATTCAAAATAGATCGTTGTTTCCACAGTAAAAATACTATATGCAAATGTCCACTTAATTGACAGCATTGTTTGTTTATTTACAAGACTAAATTGCAATTGGCAGCACTTTTTAATATTAGCAGTGGCACCACTTATTAGCAAGGAAATCACCTATTGCAAACAGGAAAAAGGATGCACTTGATTAGTAAGAAAATCTCGTATTACAGATTTCTAAAAGATTTTGCAAGAATTTTGGAGATAAACCTTATTATAATAGAAATAAATAATGTTTTTTGATTGTTTTAATATAAAATATTTTCGTCAAAATATTGTAAAATTTTATGAAAATAGATTTAAAAATTGTAAATCTTCAAAATATTTTTTTTCTATAGTTTTAAACAAAGGTGGCAAAAATCATTATTTCTCGCAAATTTAAATTATTATTAATATTTTTTTCAATAATTTATTTACCATTATATTTCTTCGAGTGTAACTTGTTGAATATTGAAATGAAAAAAATAAAAAAATAACTTGACAAAATGCTAGATAAGCTTAGCTCTTAAAACACTTTAATTATTCATACATACATATATGTACACTAATACAAACACATGATATACTAATACATTTTTATATGAATTTTTTCTATAATAAAGTCTATTTAATAATCATTTTATATACATATATGAATAATTTTTTATTTTTTTATTTTTAATACATATATTTATAAATACATACCATATGCAAACATTATCATAAACTCTACAATAATAATCGTAAAATGTTTAAAAGTCAGGCTGTTTTATTATAAAATAAAGTTTATTTTTTACTTTTGATTTTATAAAGATTTTGACAAATCGTGCTAATTAGTATTATATAGTATGTGGAATTTCTTGTTTCTTTTTTTAATTTATAGACCACAAAGAAAAAACACCAAGTTAGAGATAGATAAGCTTTTTAAAAATGTTTAACCAATATGAATTTGCACAAAATGCTTAGACAATTGTGATTTAATAATAGGTAGTGATAAAATAAAGTAGTTCAATTTTTTTCATAATTATTGTTATAAATAAATAATCTTAAAGAAATAAAAAGGAAATGTTTTTATTTATATTTTTGGTCTACCAAATACTCCGGTGTTAATTAAAAAATATGATTAGGACAATAACGAGAGAAAAAAAATTTGTAATTCTAAACCGAATTCTTTTATTATTTTTAAAGGAAATATGTATTTGTTAATATTTTATTGTATTGTATTTTTTTAATAAAAATTAATATTGGATAAAAGCAAAATTATTATTATTTTTTTAAATTTAACGTATAAGAAATTTTATTGTGTAACATAGTATCTACATTAGACAATTTTTTATCAAGACAAACGTCAAAATTAACGCGAATTTATGGAAGATTTTTTATATATGCAGTTTGACAACTGTAACAACCAAAATTAATAATCAGCAGTTTAACTAATGTTACCTTGTATAGTTGTAGGTTTAGAAAATAATGGTAGTGTCATCATTGTTTTCATTTTTGTGTTACCGTATTGAAAGATTGCGTTGAATAACAATCGATTTGGAATTTAATTTTAAGTTTTTATTCGCTCTTATAAATATTATTCGTAAATTTAAAAATAAAATTAACTTTTTGTATTAAATTTATATTCTTTACTTTTTTTAATTTGAGTTACGAAAATAATCTAAAAAACTTTTTTAAATTTATATTTGGGGGGAAGATCGCGCAAAAAAGTGGTTAAAAAAAAGTAAAAAAAAAAAGGTTCGTTGTGTGCATGTACGATTATACATGCATGTTGATATGTATAAAAAAAAATAATTTTTAGCGGTATGAACTGTCGAAAAAACAAACATGACTATAAAAACTCCAATGATATTTTTATTTTAAATTTGTAAGTTTGTATGTATGCAAGTATATCAACCGATTTTTTGGCTGTCATGCAAATAATTATTTAAAAAGTAGCGATCGTAAAAAATAATGTTATCGTTTGTGTGATATTGATAAATTTTTGATTTACATGCATACATACTACATTCATGTGTATGTAAATATGTTTTATTTTAAACAATTCAGCAGTAACAAAACAAAAACTGCAGCTTTCTAAAATACACAAGCGCAAGTACAAATGTTTTAAAGATCCACACATCTTTCATTCAACATAAGTCAACATATTTCTATACCGTTACACGACTTCAATTCGATTAATTCGTTTCGGGTTAATTCCTGAATAATATTTTTATTTTCGAAAATAAAATTTTTGATCTTCAAACAAATCTAAAATTTAATATATGCTCTTACATTACTGCGAAAATTAAAAACAAAACAATACAAAACAAACTGTAAAAAAAAAAATTATTTGAATTGAGTTGAATTGAAACGATGAAGCAAAAACAAAACATGTTCTGTTCTCTTTGAGAAATTACTGCTTATGAGAGATTTTTAGAAAAACAATAATGTTAAATAAAAAACATCAAAACAAAACTGTGAATTACTGTCATTCCCTTACATCTAATATGAAAAAATGCAGGGAACATAACAATTATGTATTTTTAAATACACAACAGATAATAATTACGTTTGATTTCAATGTTTTTGCTTAGAAAATGTAATAATTTGTTATTTTAATTATATTTAATTATATCTAAAATGAAATAAAATTTATTTTATTTGTGATATTTTTATTTACTTTTAATTACATACCTATAATATTTAAATTTTTTTAATTTAATATTTCCTTCACATCAAATTTTGTAAAAAAAAACAAACAAATGACAGTATTGCATTTTTAGATTTAATTCAATTCAATTCAGTTGAAAATGATTTGATGTTAAAGTGTTTTTATGACTCTCTGCACAATTGATTTTGTTTATTTTTGTCATAGAATAGAACTAGAAGTTTATGTGAGAGCCACCCTATACTAAATTTTCAACAAATTTACTCATTTTTTTGAAAATACAAAAACAAAATATATGTGACTACATGTATTTTGTTATTGTATGAATTAGGTTTTTGACAATTGAATTAGGTTTTTTTCTCTCACATAAATATCTAGTTGTTAATCTATGATTTTTGTTTTGATTTTTTTGTCTTTTTCTTACGTAAGCACACACAGAGATTTGATTTTAAGTTTAAAAAAAACAATAACAGTCAACAATTGAAAAGAAAGAGAGTAATTAAAAATGAGTTACAAATGAATTGATGCAGATGTTTAGTACATATTTTACTTTTTAAAGAGAAATATTTTGATATGAATATAAAAAGTTATTAAATTTTTGATGATTAAAAACTAAGTTTTACTATCTATTAAAATATTAACCGCAAACGACGCTAGTGCCAATAA
This sequence comes from Protophormia terraenovae, assembly GCA_951394005.1. Classification (NCBI taxonomy): domain Eukaryota; kingdom Metazoa; phylum Arthropoda; class Insecta; order Diptera; family Calliphoridae; genus Protophormia; species Protophormia terraenovae. The sequence goes on from OX596077.1 coordinate 16,658,992, forward strand.
TAATAATTTTATTTAGCTAATTTAGTTAAAATAACTGATTCAGAAGTTTAAATAGATTATTTTATAAGATCATATTTTCCAATTAAAAAATATCAGCTTTTGTTAAATTATTTATTAATTTTTATAACATTTTTTTTAATGTATTAATTTTATTATTTCTATTTTTTATTTTTAGATGATCCTGGTGGTACAAGGGAACAGCAACAGCAGAAGGAGCAAGACCAGGTGGTGAATATTACCAATATGGAAGCTACAACAACTGCAAATACAACAACTACCACAAAATATTACAATAAAACAAAATTACAAAATAACAATAATCATCAACAAAATAAACAAACATCATCAACAAGTACAACGGCCACAACAACAAATAATAAAAAAACACAACAAACAACATATCGGGATACAAAAGAAACAAATGAAACACAACAAATGGTGGAAACAACACCGACAACACAAAAAAAACTAACAGCCAAACAGGCTAAAGCAGCAGCTAAATTAGCAGCACAACAACAACAGCAGCAACAGCAACAAAATGTTAAAAGTGATACAAATAATCAACAGCAACTACAAAATGAAGCTTCCAAAAAGATAATACAACAAGAAAAGGAAGCAAAATCGAATGTAACAAATATACCTGCCACTACAACTAAAACAAACACCACCGCCATTAATGCCAATAATACAAGTAGTACTACTGCAACTGCAGTTATAGCTGTAGCAGCAACAACAGCAAATAATATTAATAATAGCAGTAGTAGTAATAATAGTAGAAATAATCATAATAATAGTTCAAATATGAATACAAGTGATAATAGCATGAATAGTACAATTAGGGATCAACAACAGGAGAACAGCAGCAAAAGTGATAATCAACAACAACAACAATTATCTGATAATAATTCAACATCTTCATGGAATAATTCAAAATATTTACATAAAAAATTCAAAAGATTAGCCAGTACAACAGAGAATGATGTTTTACAAGAGGCTGAAAAATTGCGTACAACATCAATGTCCTCGGCTAGTTCTTCAGTATCTTCACCACCACCCCCCCAACCAACAACACATAATCTTGCAACGACTCAAACGCCAACGCAACAGCAACAACAAAAATCCTTAACAACTGTTGCTGATGCTTTAACTGGCATTATTAAAAATGAAGAACATTTAGTAAATGGTGTCTTAAATAAACATGAAACTCAACAGTTGCTAAATGAACAGCAGCAGCAGCAACATACTAATAACAATACATCTAGCCAAAATCAAGTATTGCAACAATTGGTTCAACAGCAGCAGCAACAACAACATAATGCAAATATTTCATTGTCATCTACTGAGATTAGTAATACTGTTTCAACGATTTCATCTGTTGTTGCAAATAGTAGTGTTGCAGGTGGTGTAACATTATCAACGACAAGCTCATCTACTGCTGGCGGTGGTGGGCGTTATAAATGTCCTTATTGTGATTTAAGTTGTACAAAACCCTCGGTGCTTGAGAAACACATACGAGCTCATACCAACGAACGTCCCTATCCCTGTGAAATCTGTGGTATTGCCTTTAAAACGAAAAGCAATTTATACAAACATTGCAGGTACAAAAAGAAAATTATAATTTTAAATAAATAATCCTTAAATAATGAACATTACTAATGCCAAATATTTTTCCAGATCACGTTCACATGCAGCACGTCAAAAGGGTATTGAAGTATCACCAGATGCCGATGATGGTCTGTCAGATCAAGATGTTGATCCGGAATTAAGTAACAGCAGTTCGGAAATGGTAAATACAAGTTTTTATTTGTTCTTGTAATCTTTTATAATAAATCATATTATTTCTCTATTTACAGTTAAGTCGTATGGAATCACCCTCTGATGAACAGAGTAATACCAACCAAAAACAATTGGCACCACACGGTAATGAGCCTCAAATGTTAATATCAGCAAATATTGATACCACAATATCATCAGCTCCTTTGACAACTGCTAAGGCAACCTATTTACAACAACCGGCCCAACAACAGTCCCATATATTGCCATTGGGTTCTCCAGCTGCTGGAACACTGCCACCCACAGCTACCACGGTAGCACCAAATAATAATACAGCAGCCACTACTGGAGGCCAAAAACAGTCTATAGACTATAAGCCATATAAGCCAAAATTCCATAATGCTTCTTTGTATAATACAGCTAAAGAGGCAGCAGCAGCAGCTGCTGCTGCTACTGCAACAACATCAACCTCATCCACCACATCTTCATTGACGAGTTCTTTGGCTTTAACTACAACGACTATAAATACTTCGCCTGTAACTCAAAAAGAAGTGGCTGCAGTACAAAAATTACCAGAATCTCCTCATGTCAACATGAACCAGCAGCAACAGCATTTAGTTGTAGCAAACGAGCAAAAAATGGTAATGCCAGTCGCAGGTCATTTACCACCGCCGCAACAATCACCCACCCATATGCCACCACATCATCCATCGCTGTCTCCTAGTACACAAATGAAATTAAATAATCACATTAGTGCTCACCAGATGCATCATCAGTTGCAGCAACAACAATTGCAACAATTGCAAGCGCAGGCTCAGCATCATCCTATATTGGGACCACCACCACCGGCAAATGCTCTACCCTTACCACTGGCTGCGGCTGCGTATTATTTGGGCCAACCGCCAGGCACACCGACGGCTTTATTACATCCTGCTTCACATATGCCCGCCCAACCATTTTATAATCCTGTATTTGCATCGCTGCAAATGATGACACCACAGCAACAACAGCAATTCCAACATCAATTACAAATACAACAACAACATTTACAGCAACAACAACTACAACAACTAACACATTCCAGTATAGCAACGGCGATACCACCGCCACAACCTACCCCACCCATACAATCTCCTCACAATTCTCAAACTTCACCATCGATACCTCCAATGCATCATAAAGTACCCACACAGCTTACAAATACAAACAATTCAAGGAGTATACATCATCCCAAAGCGCAAACACCCTCCTCCAGCAATAGTACACTAGTACATCCTACACCACAAAATGCTCTACATTATTTAGCCAATGCAGCTTCGGTGGCTTCTGTGGCTTTGAATCCATCGAATCCTACATCGAATAATAATAAAAATAACGGAGAAATGTTGGAACAAGGTGCAGGAGTTATTAGTCAACGTACTCCTTCACATGTTGGCAGCAACAGTAGCAATTCTAGTACATTGTTGCAAACTTCAGCAAATTCTGGCATGCAAGAAGTTACTTTGGTAAGTTAGGTTCTATAGTTGGAACAAAAAGTCGACTTTTTTTAAATAATCGATTTTTAGACTTTTTCCAATTATTTTTGACATTTTGCGCCTTTTTTTACTATTTTCGACTTTTCAAAATTTTTCGAATTTATAAAAATTTATATTTTTTTTTTCGTTTTTTCATTGCAGAATAAAGAAAAATTAAATGAACATATTAACAAGCTAATATCACAAAATGAGGCCATTGTCGAAAATAAGGAGCTATTATTGCAGAAAAAATATCCCAAGACTCTTAATCGTTCAAGAAGTTTCACTACCAACAACAGTGGCAGCACCAACAGTTCAAATTCCTCTGGCAGTAGTCAGGTTTTACAAACTACTACTGGTGGACCACCCAGCGAATCGCCAACGAATGCTAAATTGGCTCAAGCTATTGTACAAAAACAACAAATGCAACAGCAGCAGCAGCAACAGCAACAACATTTGCAACAGCAATATATCTATCAACAGCAACAACAACAGCACCAACAGCAGCAACAACAAATGCACAAACAAAGACACATATATCATGATAAATCAAATATAGATGAAGTGCCCTCGACAATACCTTTAAATGGTACTTCCAAACATTTGATAGGCAAACACATAGTCCAGCCACAACAGCAAATGCATCCAGCTAATCCAGTAGCTGTTAGCAATGCAGCCCAATACCAACAATACCGTAGCATTGTTACCATAACACCCACGCAGCATCGACAGCAAACGCTTAACGCACCCACAGCAATTTCAACATCTAGTTCTTCATCTGTGCATAATCCTCAATTGGCAAATGTACCTTTGAATTTATCGGCCAAAACAAAAGTAAACGAAGAAACTTTAGATTTAAATAAACCACCCACGGGCCCTTTACCACAAGCTCCTCCACCAGCCACACCACGTAAACGTCACTCCATAGAACAAACACAAAGTGTACAAAATTCACAACTGTTAACACCCACCTTAGTAGTAAATGAGGCATCAAATTCTTCAAATTCCAATTCGAGTACACCACAGCCGTCTACTTCTGGCGGAAAATATCCTCCACAAAATAATTCCATTATTAAAAATCTATTGCTAAATGCTCGTGGTTTGGCTGTGCCCACAGGTACAGGTGAAGATGCTGTTTACATATGTCCCTTGTGTTCGTTTGAATTTAGAACGGCTGAGGAGCTTAAACTGCACAATAGTACTTACTGTCAAGGTAGCAACAGTAGTGCTAATTCGCCTGCCTCTTCTCCCTCCCACAAGTACTTCCGTTCAAATTCCATGTCTTTAAATATGCCCGATTTTAAAATTCTCTCAAAGAATCCCTTATCGTTGGCAAAATTGGCCTGGTCTCAATTAAAAACAAAACCCAGTAATTTGGTATTAAATCGTTTAAGTGCTTCAGTGGCTAATACTTCGAAAAATTCCAGCACAAATACCACATCGGCCACATCCACTCAGCCTAGTTCTCAATCATCGGCCAATACTAATACAAGTACTGCCTGTGGTAACTCAATTTTATCTGTGGCCCCTCACTCTAAACCGCTACAGCCTATAAATGAAATGTCTATGCGTTTTGTGGATGCACCTCTACCTTCACCGGGACCTTTATTGGGCAAAACACCTTTAGTGGACTATACACTCAATGAATCGAAGTCCAAATCCGAGGAAGTTATAATCACAAAAATGCACGATGATCCTCTATATACACACGCCAATATGGCCGATCATTCGGCTAGTAAACGTTTGAAATTTGATCCCCTAGACAATCGTTACTCCACCTCCGCCTCCGGCTCCACAAAGAAACACTCTTCTACTCTAACCAGTGGCGGTGACATGCAGTTATTGAGTGCTCAAGAACTAAGCAAAAAAGAAGAACGTTATAAACGTTTCACTTCTTCGGGTGGTTGTATGATTCCCTTATCGGAATGTGATGATGTGGATAAGAGTCCCAAAATGATACGTACACCCTTGTTGTCGGGAGGCAGTTTTCAAGAAGTGTCACCTAAGAAAGAAACCAAATTGCCATTACCCTTAATGCCGGGAGCCCAATTGACACCCAAACTAAGTTTAGGTCTATCATCTTCGAATGGACCACAACATTTTCAATTCCCGCCCATAAATCAGATAACAGCCTTCAATCCCTTAACATTGGGTCTGACGGAAAAGGTGATACCCTATGTGCCAGGTATACCAGGACCAAATAGTCTACAACCACAATTGCCACTGGCACCGCCAACGCCTGCGCAACAATCAGCAAAACAGCAGCATCTTTTAAATGTGCCACCAACGATCAGCAGTAAAAATTTATCCAGAAATGCCAGTCCCAATAGAAATCAGACACCAAGTCCCATGAATATGTCCAACACGGATGCTGCTGCCCTAAACAAGCCTACATTTGGCGGTGTACAAAATGTGCCCAGTGAATTTAATAGAGCGCCACCTTCCACAAACATGCGCAATGTTAGAAATTGGCCGGCAGGAGTTAACAACAATACTTCTACTTCTAATAGTAATAAATCCTCTTCAGTAGTTAATGAGACCGTCAAACCCTCTAAATCCTTCAATTTTATGCGCATGGTAGACAACTTAAGTCCTCGAAAAAATTCTAATTCCAGCAATGAAAGCAAAACATTAAGTTCCTCATCATCTGCCCAAATGGAGGCAGAAACTCGTCATTTTAATTTGGATAAAATGTCGCGAGAACAATTGATTATACAACAGCCCCTCACTAATAGCAGCAAATCTCTATCACCCACCAATTTAACGCTTACACCGTTACACGTGGACACCTCTAGTGTAGCAACAGCTAATATATCTAATGAAACCAATGACACCCCTAGTGCAGAAGCTAAGGCAAAATTTTTACGTCCCACCAGCTTGCCTTTAAGGCCAGGAACATTTACTCCCAAACGTCATCATGGTATTACACCCACTGCCAACACTTTACCATTGATATCACCAGAAACTCCAAGACCTTCCAAGGAATGTGTACAACTGTATTTGAATGGCAATTCCTATACGTATTTAGGCTTGAAATGTAGTACTAAAACCTTTTATTGTACTCTCAACTGCCCTCAGCCCTCATATGTGCAAGATATGCACAAGCTATCCATGTATAGCATGTGGCAACAATGTGCTGAAAATAATCCTCATCCATTGGGCTTAAAACCCAAAGAGGTTATGTCTCTATACGATTCCCGTCAAAAGGCTCTTATCTTTACTATGGCCAAAGGGAAAAAAATAACTTACAGTTTGGTGGCTGCACAACAGACAGTGATGACGCCATTCCTTAGTTCACGAGACAAATTCTATCATCATCAATTAAAACCTATAGCGTTGAAGGAAACATCACCCTCGAAAGACAATGGAAAGAGTTCAACTGATAGTAAAGATTTGGCAAAGGAATTACCGGCATCCTCATCTTCAGCAAATTCAACTGCGGGATCTCAAACTCTAGAGGGCGGCTATGAATCTCATGAGAATTATATTTATGTGAGAGGAAGGGGTCGAGGCAAATATGTTTGCTCTGAATGTGGTATAAGATGTAAAAAACCTTCCATGTTAAAGAAACATATACGCACCCATACAGATGTACGGCCCTATACCTGTAAACACTGTAACTTTAGTTTTAAAACCAAAGGCAATCTTACAAAACACATGCAATCCAAGACCCACTATAAGAAATGCATTGAATTAGGTTTAAATCCAGGACCTATGCCAGCGGAGGGTGATTTTTTGGAGCCGGATGTAGATTTTGATCAACAATCGTCCACCTCGGCAGGAGGCAGAACTTCATCAATGGGTAATGGTGAATCGGATTCTGAAGGTGATTCTAGTGATAATGAAACCGAAAGCAGTAATGAGTCTGATTCTGCTAGATCGAATGTTACCCAGGCAAATAATACGACAGCAACCACGGAGGACAATAAGTCACATTTGGAACATGAGGCCGCTAGATGTTTACTTACACTCTCTATGACACCACCCATACATACCCAAAGTATGGAAACTTCAATGGCTAACAGCCAGATTTCTGTCAACACTACCACCATCACCACTACCACAAACGTTAGCTCCAATACAAATACAAGCTACACCCCAACACCCGCCATAAGAAGGGTAATATCCTATACCTCACCCAAACCACCATTTGACTATCAAAAGCAAGAACAATATTATTCAAATCCCAAAGAACACAAACCGAAATTAAATAATAGCAGCTCTAGTACATTTGAAACAGCACCTATGGATTTAACCAAACCTCGAGCCATGGATGTGGTTACCACACCAGCAGTAACACAAACTTCATCCTCTTTCTCTTCCAATCCGGGTCCAGTCCAGACACAGGCTCAGATACGTGATGTCATCTTTGGTGTTAATAAAAATGAATCGGGTTTTTTGAAAACTATGATTTCAGTATCGTCCAAAGTTGGTCGCAATTATGCAGATAATTATGAAGAGAATCATCATAAACTAAACGAAGATATGATGCTATACGATTATCGTCGGGAACAGACATTGCAATATTACAAAATCAAACAAACACAACTAAGTCGTGGCATGTCAGTAAATCCAAATGTTATGATGTCTAATGCAACACCCATTACAAGCACAATGGTTACTACAAGTGTATCTTTAGGTCAAAACACCGTTACCACTTGTTCTGTGGCTGAATCGGTAATTGTTTCTAGTGCAGCCGCTTTGGAAACAACAACTGAACAACCTGTGGCACAAAAAGAAGTAGCCGCTAATCTGCAATTACCAAAAATAGAAATTGTAGAGCCACAAGAACCAGAAAAACCAGAAATTAAGCCTGTAGTAACTGTTGCGGTAACTGTATCAAATACTGTTGCAGTTGAAGTGCCCAAAACATTAAAATCTTCTGATGAAGGTGAAGAAACCGATGAGGAGCCACCGGCAAAAAAAGTTGCTGTTGTTCTTGAGGAAAAGCCAGCCCATAATGCCAATTTACCAGCTGCTATTTTACAACCCGGTACCACCGATTTTTCGGGTGTACTTTCAGGCAATGCTACTAGTACCAGCAATCAACCCACACGCACTGTTATTGTAGGAGAAGATGGTTTTACTACCAATAATAATGAAATTCTACCAGTTCATCCCCGTGTCCCCCAAATATCAAATGCAGATGGGCGTCCTGTTTGCTCTATATGCTCGAAAACATTCCAAAAACAATCCCAACTAGTTTTGCACATGAATATCCATTATATGGAGCGTAAATATAAATGTGATCCTTGTGGAGTATCATTCCGTACCCAGGGTCATTTACAGAAACACGAACGATCAGAAGCTCATAAAAATAAAGTCATAATGACTTCAACATTCGGTGTTCCCACAACTTCAAATCCAAGACCCTTTGAGTGTACTGATTGTAAGATCGCCTTTCGCATACACGGTCATTTAGCCAAGCATTTGCGTTCAAAGACACATGTGCAAAAATTGGAATGTTTGCAGAAATTACCTTTTGGCACTTATGCCGAAATTGAAAGAGCCGGCATTAGTTTGACTGAAATTGATACTAGTGATTGTGAGAATTCTTTAATTTCCTTAAGGGTGTTGGCACAAAAGCTTATTGAAAAGGATCCATCCTCTAAACTTGGAAGCTATACCACACCCTCGGGCGATAACTCCAACACCGGCTTGGTTTCACAAGACAGTGCCTCAGAAGATGGTTTTACAGCAGCTGAACGTGCCGCAGCCACTGCTATAGCTTCTTTAGATAACAATAGTGCTGCAAATACTCCACGTAGAGCTAATTCTACATCAGAGGATGAAAGTATTGCTTTGGCTTTGAATAACAATCTCAAGAGACGTTTACCGGGTAACTTTAGCAATGGCGAGGAAAGTGATAAAGAATATCAAGATCAACAAGAAAAACGTTTAAGGGCAGATAGTGTGCTTAATATTACTACTACTACTACCCCTACCCCTCTTAATACCGCTAGTCCCACTAACTGACATTATGTTTTCAACTATAACGATAGATGAATTATGGATATGTTAGCTTGTTGGCCGGGACAACAAACTCTTTGACCCAATAACATTTGTGGCAAGAAGCAAACAATAGAAAATTATAAAAACTTAAATCCTACAGTTTCATATACAAAATATCACCATTTTATAGCCCCACCGTCTAAAAAACATTAAAAACTATATTTACTTTTAACAAAAGCCGGCTAAAACTTGTTGTACACTAAAAATACCATACATCAATCCTCAGGACCAAATAATAAAAAAAAAAAGATGAAACATTCATCATATCTCCCCTTTTTAGAAAAAACACATATCGTACTTTATAACAAAATTTTGGGAAAATTAGGAATATTTGCTTAAAGCTATATATTATTTTTAATTTTTTAAATTATTCAAATTCTTTTTTAAAGTACGCAAGTTTTAGCAAAAATAATAGATAAAAAGCTAGATGTGAAAAAAAAACTAACTCTAATTTTAGAGTAAAAATTTCGTTGAAAAAAATTTTATTTTTCTTGTATTTTATTCAAGTTTTCATATTTGGATATTTATCTATGGCTGGGTATTTAAAACTTTAATCAATCTCTGTTTTTTATTTTTATTTGAAATAACTCCAACTAAAATATCAAACATAAACAAAACATATACAATCTTTAAAATGAACCAAAAAAATAAAAAATATACTTAACATGCAAACAAAACTGATATCATTTTGAAAAACAAAGAAAATATATAGATTTTTCAAAACTATATAAAAATATATATTTTATACCTAAATGTACATAAGAAATTAAAAAAAAATCTTTATTAAGAAATTTAACAAAATTAAAATATTAAAAGGGCTTAAGAAAAATTAAATATTTTTGTTAAAATTCCATAATTTTGATCATAAAAACTTCCAATCTTTAAAAGGAACTAATGATGTCACAAGCCTTTTTAATTTTTTAATAATTTAATTTCTAGTAATAACAACTGTGGTACTGTTTTTTTATAAATCATTTTTATTTTAATTAAAAAAATAAAAGCAAATTCTGTTTTTTTATATATAAATTTTCTAGCAAATCTTTAAGGTTTGCTTTATAATTATTTCAAAGAACAAGAGATTTGTTAATAAAAATATAAAATTCTAGTTAATATTCAAAGTTCTTCCTGGGTTTTTTAAAAATTCTTTATATATTTTTTTTTTTTTTTTTTTTGTTGAATTCATTTTTTATTTTGTTTAAGTTTAGAAAAACACTTTTTAGTTATATAATCTTAAGTAATCAAATGAGACTAGGAGACTCTTATAATTACAAATTTCTAATATTGTTTGCTTTATTTCAAATTTTACTATTATTTAAATTAAGTTAAAATTTTATAATATTATTTTTTTAATAAATAAAAAATAAATTTATTTTAATATAAAATTAAATGTTGTACAAAATTAAAACAAAATATTTTATTATATATAAAAAATAATAATAATTACCCAACAAAATTAAAAAAATAAAACTCTTTAATTTTAACTGTCCTAGAAAACTATAGTTTTTAAGTTTATTTAATAAATTTAATAACAAATCATTATACATATATAAATAAAAATTATTAAAAATACATGTATAACAAAATAAATTTAATTAATAATAGGTATATTGTATATAAAATAAAATATTATATATTAAAATAAAAATGTTAAGTAATATATTTTAAAATATATATACATAATTATATTCATATATGTATATACTATAAACAAATTAATATGTAATTACATTATTTGTAATTGTTTGTGTATGTGAAGATAAAAAAATATTGCAAAAAAATGTTTGAAATAACAAACAAAAAATAAAATACAAAATTTTTAAAAATATTTACTTGGTTTTTTATTTAATAAAGAAATTTGAACTTCAGTAAAATATAAATCAGTTTTTTCTCCTTCCTCTTTTGGAATAGATAAATTTGTGATTTGATTTCTATATATTACTAGTCTTTTTAAAAATACGAACTTACAAAGTGATGTATATTTAAAAAAATCAAAGTCTATGTTTCTTTAAAATTTGTGTTGTATATGCATATTTTTTTATTGATATTACTCCATCCTCTCTCCTTAAGGTATAGTGTAAAACCACCTTTAAAATTCAAAAACGTGTTTGAAAATACATGTATTCCTGAATTAAAGAAAATAGAAAAAGAATATTGAATGTATAATGCATATATTAAAAAGTTAAGAGTTTATGAATAAAACTGGATTTCTCAGTCAGTTTTTCTTTTCTGACACACAGTGGGGTCAAACGCAAATTTTTTGGTAATAAATCTGTATCTCCAAAACTACTGCTCGGATTAAATTGAAATGTATGGAAGAGTTGCAGAGGAGGACTTAAGCTTTAAGAAAAATCATCTTGTGGTCACCCTGTGATAACACAGGATAAGCTACAGGGTGTCGAATTTGAATACCTCGAGTATGTAAAAGTTTAAAAAAATCGTAACTTCTACAAATGAAATCCGATTTTAAAGATTTTTATATTTCTGTAAAGTGCTTGGCAAGATAAAGAAAAAATAAGCTTACTCATCTAAGTTATCTCTTACAGTTAAAAAGATATTTACTTTTCAATTTTGAATTTTTGATTTTTTGCCTCGACTTTCTTTCGTTTTTTAGGAATAATTCCGGAGATATATGAGGTAAAAAAGAATTTTTGGATTATCTCAATTCGTCTAGACGTGAAAAATATTCAAAGACAGCACTCTGAAATTATTATGCTATCTTTTACAAAAATATGGTACAATTCTTTCACTTTTTTCTCAAATTTCCGTTAACGAAAAAATTCTTTCTTTATATATTTCAAAAGATAAAGCTTCAAAAATGTTTAATAACGAAATTTTGGATTAATTTATGTTTGCACCCTACATCAGGCATTGGTCGAAAATGGTAAATTTTGAAAAAAGCTCAAATGTTTATCGATTAATAAAAAAAATGTCACGCGAGCTTTTTTAAATTTATGGACGATATTTTATCAAGAAATAGATTTAGAACGATCTGAATCTATTTCTTGATAAATCTGCAGGAGAGCAGATTTCATGAAAAAAGTCAATTTTTTAAACGACTTTTTTAATTGCATAAAAAAGCATATTATCATAATATTTTCGCCATTATTTCTTATGTAATGTATAAATTATATATCAATCTTTCATTCCTGCAAAATTTCGTTATTAAACATTTTAGAAGCTTTATCTATTGAAATATATAAGAAAGAATTTTTTCGTTAACGGAACTTTGAGAAAAAAGTGAAAGAATTGTACCATATTTTTGTAAAAAATAGCAGTTTTTCATACTAATTTCAGAGTGCTGACTTTGAATATTTTTCACGTCTAGACGAATTGAGATAATCCAAAAATTCTTTCAGCGTGTTATTTCCTCATATATCTCCGGAGATATTCCTAAAAAACCAAAGAAAGTCGAGGCAAAAAATCAAAAATTCAAAATTGAAAAGTAAATATCTTTTTAACTGTAAGAGATAACTTGGATGAGTAAGCTTATTTTTTCTTTATCTTGCCAAGCACTTTACAGAAATATAAACATTTTTAAAATCGAACTTCATTTGTAGAAGTTACGATTTTTTTAAACTTTTACATACTCGAGGTATTCAAATTCGACACCCTGTAGCTTATCTTGTGTTATCACAGGGTGACCACAAGATGATTTTTCTGAAAGCTTAAGTCCTCCTCTGCAACTCTTCCATACATTTCAATTTAATCCGAGCAGTAGTTTTTGAGATACAGATTTATTACCAAAAAAATGCGTTTGACCCCACTGTGTGACAGTACTCATTTGCGCACATTTCTCTGCTTTTTTTTTTCCACATGTACAAATGTTTTTATTACCAAAAGTTTATTCGACAATATACATTTTTATTAAAAGACAAAAAATTATCAGATTTAGCCATAAAATCTGTGATATGGAATCCATGACCTTGATGTTGCAAAAAGTATTTTAGTACGTACTTTTTATCACTCTTTAGACAGTATTCATATTTAAAAAACAAAATAATCTCAATAATTTTCGTCCTATCTTTTGCCTTCACATTTTTTCTAGCGTTCCTATTAAGAGCTACGGGTCTTAAGGCTAGATTTTTTCAACTTTTCTAATAAAATATAGAGACGTATAAATTTTATTTTTCCTGCGATTCTGCAGGCTGTAAATTAACTTTTTCTACGGTTTCTACAGTTCACTACACCTTCTAATATATACTTTATATATTGGGGCTATTACTTATACTTTTTCGCCCTATTTGAAAATTAATGTGAACATTTTTTCTTCCGCTTTTTAAGACTCACTGTATTACCACTTTTTGATATGCGAAAATTGATAATTTCTTTGTATAAGGGTTACCTCTCCCCCGGGACATATCCATGCCAGTTTAAAAGCTCTCACTATAACAGTTCCGTAGATACGGCATAATAAATATTTATTATATTACTTTGTAATTCCAACGAAATGTTAAGACTTTTGGTATAATAGTAAAGATATTCTTGAGAATTTTTAAGAATTTCGCTGTAAAATTATTTATCCATTAATTCATATTTTCTTTGTATGGGGGCTACTTTCCCCTGTTGAATTTGATAGGAGAATTATTCCCACAAAAATTAAGACTTTTGTTACATTAGTTAAGATATGCGAAAATTAATATTTTATTTTATGTATGGAGGGTACATTTCTCCTTAAGATATGCGAAAATTAATATTTTATTTTATGTATGGAGGGTACATTTCTCCCTGATCCTATCAAAAAAATTAAGCAGCATATTTTACTTTCGGGGTCTATAAAATGGTGCTGCCAAAATCAGAGTAGCGGTTTAGCTGTCCATAAGATAGTAACAAAAACAGATTCATTTTTATATACAGTGACGGGAAAAACTTAAGCGCGGATTAGCATTTATTTATTAAATTATAGGGGAATAACGATGGGAAAATCGTTTTGATTTCTATTCCTTTTATTAATTTATTTTCACTAGACACTAAATTCTTTAAAACAATGTAAAAAGCATGATATAAAAAGAATTGAGTTTCTTTATTTAAAAAAAAAAAAAAAAATGTCAAGGATATATAAAATATATATACACTTTTCATGCGAGGCAAAATTAAAGCACATTTTCGATTTGTTAAAAGCAAATGTTAAATTCATTAATATTTAGTACCATAGGAAAAATATAATTTTGTACATTGTGACCATAGTATAATTATAAAGTATACTCGTAAGAACAGCTGTTTTACAATTTTTTCATTGGCAAACCTCGCGGTACTGTCAAATTGTTTTTGTATTCACATGTAAATTTTTCTTTAGTTTTTTTTTTCTCTTGCTCTCTTTCGTTCTCTCATTTTTCCGTTCAAAGCATTTTGACATTGTGGGCAGTAGTTTTACACTAACAAAATACAAGCAATATTTGTTTTTGTAGATGTGCGAGTACTTTATTATTTTACTATGATAGTGACTAATAATAAAAAATGTAAACAAGTTAAAGGTACGAATTTTTTCGTGCGCAGTCCTTATCTCGAGAAAGAATTATCTGACTTCGTTTAAGAAAATAACAAAAAATTGGAATCCAGCATATCCAGTCATGTGCACATAATTTGTTAATATGATCACTAGTTTAGGAGATATTGAAAAGTTGTGTTGAAATAAAAATAAATTTGTTAATTGATAAAATTTAGAAATTAAAAGCATTTTTGGTAGTTTTAAATTTATTAAGCTTTTGTAAAAAGCAAAGTGCCTTATTCATAATAAAATTTTAAAATTTATAAACTTTTTATTGATCGAATTTCTATGGAAAATTTATCTATAAGCTGTGTTTTGTTGCTAACGTTCCTAGTCAGTGAAGGTTAGCACCCAATGGGAGCAACAAAACACAGCTTATAAAGATTTAATAAATTTAAAAATTTTATTATGAATAACGCAGAAAATGTTTTAAATTTTGTTAGATTTTATTATTAATCAATTCAAAAATTGATTTATAAGCTTATAACTCCATAACCATACATGTGACTGAAAAATCTCGTACTGCAGAAAAAACTTAACTTTGTAGACTTTGTAATTAATCATATTATTGATATACTTACCAAAAGAAAAGCGGCTCCTAATATTAATGCTCTCTCTTTGGCATTTAGCTTGGAATCACTGAAATATATATTTGTTGTATATTGAGATTTACCAGCCAACCATTTGCGATCAATCGAAGCTCTCAAATCACCACCAGAGTGTATCTACAAACAAAAGTATTTTACAATAAAATATTCGATCAAATATTCAAATAGTTTATGTATAATTTTAAAGATTTACTTTAAAATACGTTTCCTTGGGCAAACAAAAACAGCAAAATCCTGAATTTGAAGGACCTTCAATACAAAATATTGGCTCATTTGTAGCGCCATCTTCTATATAAAATTCCGGCACTGTTATAGTAGGCGATTGTACTATACGTCCCAATATGTTACCCGGTGGTATCCACACTTCTAAACTTTTAGGTTGACAGCACATAAAACCTAAAGATAATTTCTTATGGAATACCATGGCCTCCTGAAAAGTTTTATCGATTAAATGCATTTGAAATGGGCGCGAAGCACCCCAGATTAAACGACTTTTTTCAGTAGAATATTCGGAGGCAGCATATATTGCATCGCCTAAAGGTGATCGTACAACAAAACGATTTTCAGAAGATATTGAGGTAAGAGCTAAAAAAAAAGTATTAATATTTGAATAACATGATTTAATAATATTTTGTTTAAATTTGACTGTGAATGATTTGCTTACACTCATTTAATTCAAATGTTTGTTCGATATGCACAGAGGGTAGATCTACTAAGAAACTATAGCCTGTTAAAGGTATATAGGTTGATGCGCTCCTGGCACTTTGTTCTACAGTAGATACTGGTAAAGGTATGCGGGAAGAAACTTTAAACAATATTTTATTATTAAAATTAAAAAATTAAAAAAATTTTCTTGATAAAATTCAATGAGTACCTCTGGGTTGTGAAGTTATATTAACTGGTCCATCATGAACTGAAAATATATACATACAAAATTTGGAAAATATTAAAACGTATAAAATTCAGTATTTAATTGTATCCACAACTCTTATATGATAAAATATCAATATTAATAATTCAATATAGCCCATAAATATTCCATTATTTTTTTTTTTTTTTGTTTAAATAAATAAATTTTAATTTCAATTTTAATCTCGAAACACTTTTCTAATAAAAAGTCCGAACATTTTATTCAAAATGTATTTAGTTTTTTGTTATATTATGAAAAGTAGCATTTTTAACACTGTCCTGAAAAAATATCTTTTTCCTCCTTTAAGTAAACCTCCTTTAGGTAGTAAACTTCCTAATTAAGGGAACCGATTTGTATCAGTTATTTATTTTTGTTCTTTGTAGACCACTCTAATTATTAAATTATAATTTGCCATATTACAAACACAATGATGAAAATAACTTATTAAACACTTGGCTATAGTGAAGCGTATTAACTCGAATATGATAAGATATTTTAAAAATGTTTTGATATAAAGCAATAAAAATTTCAAAATAATGTTGTAATATATGTAGGTTTTTAGTTTTTATATTAAAATTACTTTAAAGTATCTAAGAAAAGCAAATACATATATTTTATAAAATACTAATAAATATTAAAACAAGAGCTTTTTATTAGCTAGTTTTATTAATTTTAAAAAGTTATCTTTTTATAGAATTTTTATTAGAATGAATCATTAGTATTAATTACACAAATTACAAACATACCTCTAGGTTCCAATCTCGGTTGTTGGGCTACGCGTATTTCACTGTCATAGTGTAAATTGCGTACCGCATCGTTTTGTAACATATTTTATGGTTTTAATTATAATAATTTTAGTTTCAGATTAGCGAAAAATTTTAATATATAATTTTTGTAAAATATGCTTGTGTTCTTTACGTTTTCAATTATTAAACTAATTTATTATCAAGAACTAATAAGGTGCTATAACTTCAAAAATTTTTCTCTATTTTGTTTAAACTGATAACGAATGTGTTGGCTTATTTATTGGGCCAAATTGATTAATGCTCAATATTTTTGCTAGTTACGTTTATTATTATTATTTTTGTTTAACAATAAAAAAGAACCATTGAACGTTATCTATTTTTAACTAAATCGTAGTATAGAGTAATGGTGGTTAGAGCTTTGTTGAGAGTATTGGTCATATACAGATCTTATCGATAAAAAAAGACAAAAAAACAAAACTTTTTTGAACAAGTTTTACAATAATGCAAAATGTCACTACAGACAGAAGTGAATTAAAGTATGTTTTACATAAGCAAGTAACAATTTGTGTTGCAAATTTTAATTATAAATAAGGCCTAATATAAAAATTACTTTTAATAACTTCTTTCCATTTAACTTTTTATGAAAATAAAAATTAAAAATTTAAATATATAGGAAAAATTGATATAGAAATCAATAAAAGCAATAATTTTATTGATAATATTAAATAAAATTTAATTTTATTACAATTCTTGCTCAAAATATTACCGATAACCGAAACGGTTAATTAATTTAATTGCTAATTTTGTATTACTTTCAGTCTGTTGAACACGTTTACCCAACGCATAACCAGCAAAATATAAAGCAAATATTGGTGCTACACCAGTAAGGGGAGTAGACATGCCTTTATACAGTCCAAAAAAGCGTTAATTTACTATAGTTTTATCAGCACCATAAAAGGTACCTTTATAAATGGGAGCTTCTCCTGGAGCTAAAAATTGTTTTAATTTAGTTGATATCTAAATTACCTTACCTTGTGCTTATCTTAATAGTATCTAAGGGATGGCCCGTTAGTACTGTACATATGCCACTACTTAGGAAAGACTGAATGAGATTGGCCTTACGTTCAGTTGTATCAGAAATTTTGCTATTTTGGTTTAAAGATTCTCAAAAACAAAAACAAAAAAAAAAAAAAAAAAAAAAAGATAATTTACATAAATTCTTGGGAATAAATCATTAAATAAAAAAATATCTTACCTAAAAAGTCTTAAATAATTCAAATTATTATGACCAGTTCAATATCTAGGAGTAGGCCAGCGGAGGCGTTATACTATTATTATACTATTTTATTTCTAATTAACAACTTTTACTTTTTAAAATTATTCAAAAAATACTCTATTTTAACACTTTAATAAAAAAAAAAAAAACAAAAATTAGTTATGCTTTTTCGAGTTTTTTCGCAAATGAAATATTTTTTTCTGAATTTTTTCGCTGCAGCAGAGAATTTTACGCTGCTTAAGCTTCAAATGCTTCCAAATGTTGCACTCCTGTGCTTTTTAAATGCAATTTGGAGGTATTTGAACCCCTGGCCGTTAGAAAATGTTTGCTTGAACCACCTAAGACGTGTAAAAACGCCATGTTTGCAAATCGATTCATGCCAAATTTACATCCGTCCAGGGTACAATAATACCAGGTAACAGTATAAAAACAGCTGATAATTTTTTGCTGCTTTCAATTTTGTAATATTTCTGTCAAAATTTGTTTACATTTACGCTTTGTTTATATTTATGTTTTGTTTACATTTACAGTTTGTTTATATTAAATACAGTGAGGCCTCGATTATCCGTAATCGTCGGGACCGGAAGCATTCTGGATAATCAATTTTCCCGGTTAATGGAGTAACATTTTTTATTTATATTATTCAGTTATTCAAGGATTTAATATAAATGTTTAAATAATATAAAGAAAAAGTAATAATTTTTGAAAAAACATTGAACAATAATAAATTTTCTTTCCCGGATAATCGACGTAGCCGATTAATCGAGGCCCCAGTGTAATATACACGTGCTTTGTTTTTTATATATTTTTTCTTTTTGACATTAAGGAAACAAATTAACCAACAAAAATGACTGTTGTTGTTGCCTTGTTGTATTTGTTGTAGCGATACTGTTACCTGGTATTATTGTACCATGCATCCGTCTGTTAAGCCCAAATTACAATAGCGCGTAGTCAGCAGCAGTGTGTGCTGCCATAATCAGCTGATCATTTAGAATGCACTGTTTGTTATGGTGTTGATTACATTTGGTCAGCGGCAGTTTGCAGTGCTGTTTCATTTAGCCCTGTTTCTAAATTCACTGCGCTGCATTCAGTTTGAGAGCGAGACAAAGAGAGTGAGCAAATAAATGAGATGCTAAAATACACAAGTAGAACAAAGCTAGATGGTGGTTGTAAATTGTGGCTGCCTACGCTGAATTGTAATTAACGGCAGCAACATGTTGTGCTGACAGTGATCAGCTGATAATTTTTGCTGATACTGTTGCTGACTACGCGCTATTGTAATTTGGGCTTTATAAGTGTGTTTAGTTGACATTATTATAGTTTATTTAAAAGTCTGGCAACCTGTTACCAGTTATAAATACTCAACAGCTGACTCGTTTTTTTTTTCTATTCATCATTAAATTCGTCAAAATTTGCTAAATAATTTTCAAAATATTTGTAAAATTCTTTACGCAGTCGCATTTATAAATAGAAAAAATTTACTACAAATAATAAACAAATAGTGAGAAGATATTTAAAACCAATAAAACATTTATAAATAAGTAAGAAGTGTGCAAGCAATTGTTTAGAGTTTGCAGAGTATTGGCAAAAAACGAGTAGTACATTGAAAAGGTAAATATTAAAAGAATCGAACAGATTATATTAATAAATTTAAATGAAATGTAGAATAGGTTAAAATCTTATAATTTGTGTGTCTTTTTTTATATAGGAAATGTTCGTGAGAGAGGGTAGTTTTTTATTGTTTGTTTTGTTGGTCTAATTTTAAATTTAACCCTTTATTGGACTTATTGGTCCAATTCTTTATATTTCTAAATTTTTATGACTATTTTACTGGTAATTAAGTCTTATTTAAAGCGTTTTGATAAAAATATCATTAACACTTATTCCCAGGAAAAATTGTATTGGTTCTACAACTAGTTCCAGAACATATGAAAATAGCCTGTACTTGTTCTACTTTGGCGTTAAAACCAATGATTTTTATTTGAAATTGTCACCTCCAGAACTAGTTCTGTGGAAGTGTTAGCTAGCCAGTATTTTGTAAAAATGTACTATTTTAAGCACTAGTTCTCTAAAACATTCCTTAAAACGAATTTAGAATCATAATAAGGTTCTAATCCATCAGTGTCAGATTTGGTTGCGATACCACTAGTTCTGAGGATGTTATTAAAGAATCTGGAGTGCTTATGATTATACCAGTTCCAGAACTAATAATTTTAGAACGTGTTCTAAAAATTTTCCTGGGTTTAAACATTTTTATAAAAAAATATATTTTTTTTACAAAAAATAATTTTTTTTTCAAAAAAACTCGACTTTTAGTATAAAATCGTATTTTATAAGAAAACTCTGGTTTTTATAAGAAGATTACGAATTTAGTGTAAAATTTAATTTTTAGTTGAAAATCTAATTTTGTAAGAAAATTATTATTTTATAAAAAAAAAATTGATTTTCAGAAAAAATTTTGATTTTTAGTATAAATTATAATTATAACAAAAATATTTAATTTTTCACTAAAAAATTAAGAATTAGTATTTATTTTCGGCCGCATTTTTTTGACTAGTTCTAGCGATAAATCGATATTTGTAAAAATAGGGAGGTTGTACCACATATTAAAGGATATCTTGAAAACGAAAGGCTTGTGGATTTTTTTTTTAAATTTTTGGGGATTTTTATTTTATTTTTAAAAATTTTCCTTTATAACTTAAAAACAATAGATAAAAACATGATTTTCCGCTGGATATAAAGTTTTGTTAAGATAAAACTATATCTATTTCAACAACAGTATACTGAAGACAATAAAATGTATCTGTAATACTGAATTAGTACTACAAAGTCCAAAAAATAATTAAAATCTCTGAAATAAAATGTTTATTGTACGATTTGGCTATGAAGGTAATTTTTGAGTAATTGATGTTCCATTATTGTTATTGTAAAAGTAATCAAGAGTTTGAATAATATGATCTTCAGTCTTCAACAAGTAGTTGTTTAAAAATAGAAGAAAGTGATTGAATTTTTATAAAATCTTATTTTTTTTTTTTTTTTTTTTAAATTCCCTATGAAATTTTATTTTCAATATTGACTATTTGGAAAAAATATATTCAAGCTCAAACAAAAGGTAATGTAGTTTAAAATAAAGGAATTATTTTAGTGGAGATTTTTGGAGATAATATAAGTAGTTATTTGGGGATTTTTGGGGATGAAAATTCGCTATTTGGGGATATGACTCGAAAAAATCTGAGTAGCGGAGAAAAAATTTCAAAATACAAAACGTTGAATTTAAATATTAACTATTACATTGTTTATAAATGCCGTTACAACAGAACTATTAATTTAATATTGCAAAACTACAAAAATAAACAAGTAAATGTTAAATTGTTAATCATCTGGTTCTCTATGGGTCTCTTACAATAAAATTATCTTATAAGAAGTTGGATTCTTATAGCGTTTCCACAGATTCCAATAAGACAAAAAAGTTTCAATTAATAGAAAGTTTAACTCCAGATGTATAAAATTAATAATGCTAACAAATCTAAAAAATAATTAAATATAGAAAAATTAGTTTAAAAATTAAAGTATTTAAAATAATATTTCACATTTTAGGGTTAAATATATAACATATATGAATATTAACAGGAAGTAGAGGGAGTTGGTGGAAATATGTCGTCTCCCCATTTTATTTTCACCATAAAGGAAAATATATAAAGTTATTTTGAGAACATGTACAACGGTATTTTTAGTTTCTCAACAAATAGAGTCGTGATAAGTACGCTATGAATTAAAAATAAAGAAATAAAAAAGTTAAATCACAACTTGACAAATTTAAATAAATATAATTAACATAAAGTAGTTAAATAAATAATATAAAATCAAGAAAAAAATTATAAAAATAGTTTTTATTAAACAAATATTTTCTATGTATCGACATTTATTTTCATAGCAAAATTAAAAAGAAAAACTCTCCAAAAAATTTCACTACTTCCCTTCATAATTGTTGTCAAACGAAATGTGGGGTTGTTTTTAAAGAGCTGAAAATAACAATAAAAAAAAAAAACAATACAAAATGTCAGACATTTAGTAACCATCTCCAATAAGGAAAAAGAAACAAGAAATAACAGTAAAGAAAGAAATAAAATTCATGAAAACTTATAATATTTTTGCAATAAACTTAAAAATTATAACAAATTTACTAAAAGAAAAGGAATACGCGTAAAAATTTTCGTTTTTTAGTTTTTGGTCATGTCGTTGGAGGATCCCTTTTTTGTGGTGAAAGAGTGTGTATATAAATAATATTTGAATAAAAAATTCTTGTAATCATGAATAATGAATTTATTTTTTATAAAAATTTCTTATTTCTTTGTTAATTTTAGTGAAGTTTTTAAAGCTTTGAATAAGACTAGAGGCCTATATTTACGTTGGCGTGAACTTGGTGAAAATTGTAATAGTGCTGAAGCTGAATGGACCACAAATGAATTAAGAAATTCATTACGTAGCATTGAATGGGATTTGGAAGATTTAGAAGATACAATTAATATCCTTTTCTAACAAATATTTGAAATACATATATTTTAGTTTTTAATTATTTGGCAAAGTATCAATAATGTTTAAATACGGGGTGTTAAAAATTATGAACTTATTTGGGTTAATTTTTTTTTTTATTAAAAATGGATAATGAAAATATGTGAAAAATCAATTTGCCATCATAATAGTAAATTCACATTTTCGTGCTTTTCTATTTTTTGTTTTGCAAGTTTTGTTTTGATTTGTAGTTTCGCTTGTCAAAATTTTTCAGTAATGCATTTATAATGTTTTTGGGTAAATTCTTAAATGCTAGACAAAAAATATAAGAATTTATTGGCGTAAATATTTAATAAATAAGGAATTTTATTTTTTATTTTTAAAATATTTTATAATTTTTTTTAGAATTCGTTTCACATTATTAAAATTAAATTTCAAATTTGGTATTCCTTAACTTCTAACGTCATTGTATTTATCCTTTACGTATAGTTGAAAAAAATCCAAATAAATTTCGCATAGATAACAGAGAACTATCCAGTCGCCGGCATTTCATCGACAACACTCGCGATGAAGTCAAACAGATGAAAGAGAAGATGAGCCTGAATCGTGCTCGAGACAGGGATATAACAGCACATCAACCACTCTTGGATGAACACAACAAACAACAGCAACACGAAAACAATTTAATAAACGACCACAATTCAACGAATACTCATCATAACTATCATCAGCATCACAACTTAAGCGATCGTACACATTTAGTCGATTGTTCTAATTTAACATCACATTCGTTGTTAAACGGTTCCAATAACGTTGGTAATAGCGGTAGTGGAGGCGGAGGTGGTAGTGGTAATAGTGTAGCAAGTACTTTAGCAGGCACAATGGCAGCGGTTCGACACAGTGGTGCAAAATATTCCAAATTGGAGAATGCATTAGACAGTCCGGGTCATTATAATACATTGGATAGTCCGTCACACAGATTTGTGGGCGAAACGGTATCAGTGCAACAGCGTATGATACAGGGTCAGGATGAGCAACTGGACATGATAAGTGATTCGATAGGAACTTTGAAGACTGTATCACGTCAAATAGGTGTAGAATTAGAAGAACAAGCAGTGTACGTATTTTCTTTTTATTATGATTTTTCTGTTTAATTCTTAAATTTGGCTTAATTTTATTTTACAGAATGTTGGATGATTTTGGTAATGAATTTGAGACCACTGAATCAAAATTGGATTCCACTATGAAGAAAATGGCCAAATTTTTACATATGAATAATGGTAAGTGGTAAAGAGAATTTATAGGTTCTATATGTATCTTAGAATACTATTTTATGGCCAATGAGGCTATAGGTTAGGTTCATCTGGTGACTACCTGTAAGAAAAATAAAAAGATGTAGATGAATATAGGGGAAAGAAAAGGGGGGGATAGAGTAAAAAGTGGTAAAGATTAGAAGTGATGAAGATATAAAGTAAAGAAAGAGATAGTATAGAAAATATAGTGTTGTTGCACACAGACATTATTGCGATATGGACATTATAGAGTCCCGGTTTTGGGTTTTAGTCCTGAAACCAGCCGCATTCTCTCACAAAGGAATTAATGCCGCTAATACTACTGCTCGACAGCTCACTGAGGCTGTCAATATGTCCGGCATTCATGGACCAGATTAGATTTAGTATATACACCTGTTAGAGTTCTGATTGCAACTTTGCTGTTGGTAAATATTTCGATATATCTGCCGTATATCCTATAGTACCTTAGCCAATTAGCCGCTCTTCTAATGGCCATAATTTCGGCCTGTAAAATTCTCATTCGGGAGTCTAAACAACGTACGGATCCCAGCTATAAAGATGCCACCAATAACACCCTTTGTGTTCTTGGAGCCGTCAGTGTAGATGCATAAAGCTCCTTTTGGGGATGAATCAGTTGAGTCCTGAATAATGAAGAATGTGTAAGACCTCGGGCAAATTTGTATGGGAACGCAGTAGTCTATCAGTACATGGATAACGTTAATGTTCCTATTATTTTCGATGACCATACGTTCCTGTATTTAGAGCGTGCTTACAGGCTAGAATGTCCACTGGGATCCAGTCCACCATCGCAAATAATGTCTTTGAAGACGTAGTGCGCATTATCCACTTCCCTATACATAGTGAAATTGTAATCCATACATTTGCCTGTTGAAATCTTATTTAAAAGTACCAATTTCAAAAGGGGTGCAAGTTTTTAAAATAAATTATTGCATTATTTATTTAAAGAGCAATTAATGACATAAATAAATAAATCTACTTTATACTTTTTTCAAAAAAGAATGTACATCAACGTAATTTTGCACAAATATTTCAAGGATCAAGCCCACCTCCAAGGTGAAATTTTAAAAAGTTGCAGATGGTGGGGATATAGATTCGATCAAGGCAAATAAAACATTTTCACTTCTTTATTCTTCAAAATTAAAATAAAAAATTACTTTTACACCCAAAAAGCCTTAAGAAAAATTTCATTTATATTCATTTATATTACTTGAATTTAATAAATAAATAAATAAATAAATTTTCTAAAATTAGAAAAAAAAAATATTTTTTTAAATATTACGAGCGGAATGCCACTTCCTTGCAAAAAACAAAAACAGCTTTGCCCTCTTATTTTCAAATATCAATGTTTCATGTAATGCTTCTGCAATATTTTCGTTATTTTCATCAATTTAACAACAAATATATCTTTTTATTTATTTTTTCTAGATAAACGTCAGTGGGCTGCTATTTTAATTCTGTCAACGGTTTTAATAATTGTGATAATTTTATTTATTGTTTTGTAAATGTTTTTATTTGCTTTTTTGATTTTTTTCTTTTAATTCAAGCTAATTAAATTATTTTTTTTATAAATTGTCTTTCTATACTATAATAGGATTATAAATAATATTTATTTTAAGTCTAATTATTAAATAAGTTTTCTAATTTTAAATCTTTCTTTGCTTTTTTAAAGTTTTTTTTTATTCAAATCTTATTTTACTTTAAATAAAAGATTAGTTAATTAAATTATATACCGTTCCATTGCAATAGTTATTTCCTAACTAAAACAAAAATCTTATGAAACTACTTTAATTTTACAAATATTAATATAAAGTTATTCTAATACATATTACACTAAAAACACACATCTATTAGTTTGTTCTATCTATATTAACTTTAATTATATATTAATTTAATTTGTCCAACATCACCTTGTACAATGTATTTATTAACAGTTCTTCTTATATAAAAAGAGAAAAAAAACAGATCTTACTAAACTAAATATATATCAAAATAAAGACATCTTAAATTGGATTATATAGTGAATGATGATATAAAATGATATTTATTAAAAATAGCAACAACAAAGACAACAGAACGAAACCAGTTTATTATAATCCCTTAATTAAAAAAAAAAAAAACTATAAATTTAAGTAAAGCAAATAAACAAACAAAAATAAAGAATGTGTAATTAAAATGAAAACATATATTATTAGAAATTATGTATAAACAGTTGGAAAAAAATATATATACAAAAAAATATAAAAACAAAGATATATTAAAACTTTTTGTTTTTGTTAATATAATTGACGATACCAATTTTTTGATTAGGATTCGTAATTTCAGTTATACATTTTTTTATTTATTTATACTTTTTTCAATGCAAAGTAATAAAAAAGTTAAATTTTATAAATTGTATTTTTTTTATATTTTTTTTTTTTTTTTTTTTTTCAATTGAATATCTACATAAAAATGTAATTAAAAAGTCATTATTTTGCATAAAAATTTTATAAATATATTGAGATTTAAGATTAAAACAAGCCAGAAAATATAGTTGGTCAAGCCCGAACATATGATACCCTACATCATTGTATAAATGCATCGAAATTGGAACATTATTTGGGATATGTGCCTAATTGTGCACCAATACAGTGGACGTCCAGTAATACGAACGCTCTTTATTACCAATTTCCAATAATACGAATGGCAAAATTTTTGCATTGACTACTCTATAGTACGAATAGATAGTAATTTTTTCTATTCGATAGTGCAAATGGTGGTTTGTTATAAGAATTTTTGTTTTATTTACGTATGAATGAAGTTTTTATTATGTTTTTACTTCATTCTTTCGCGGTCATCCACGTTTAGCGAAGTTATTGTGATTTTTTTTTTTAAGTGTTTTGTGTTTTTAACTGTCAAAATGTTGCAAGTAAAACGATGTAAAAAAAAAGACAATTTCTTTGCAAGATAAATTAAAAATTATAGCAGACCACGAAAATAAAACATCGTTGTTTGAATTTTCAAATAAATATGGATTATCCAAATCCACAATATGTACAATCATTAAACAAAAAACGCAACTGCTGGATAATTCCATGAGTTCATTAACAAATCGGTATAGACTTACAAGTGGTGAATTTAAAAAAATGGAGGATGCACTTTACGAGTGGTTTTTAGCACAAAGAAAATTCCATATCACAGTCGGTGGAGAACAATTAAAATGCAAAGCTGTGGAGCTGCACAAAAAATTCTACAATGGTCAGTTTTGTGCTAGTGATGGTTGGCTAACAAAATTTAAAAAGCGTTATGGAATACGATTGTTAAAAGAGTCTGGTGAGAAATTATCTTCTTCTAAAGAACTTGTTGCGCCATTCGTTAATAAGTTAGCGTCTACTTTTAATGCGGATGAATCCGGTCTCTACTGGAAAATGTTGCCAAACAAAACATATGTTCACAGTCGAGAAAAATCTGCTCCAGGTAGAAAATTGTCAAAGGAGAGATTAACATTTTTAATGTGTGCTAATGCTTCAGGAACTACGTAGTAAGTTTTAGTAAATTGTTTTAATTAATTCAAAATATATTTACAGGTAGAGACATTTTTAAAAGAAAAAAACTGTCAATTAAGGCTCTTCTAATTTTAGACAACGATCCAAGTCATCCACCGGCAGATGAACTGTTTCATGATACTAAAGATGGACAGATTTGGGTAATGTATATGCACTCCAATGTAACTCCACTCCACCCATGGACCAGAATGCAATTAGGCTCTTAAAACTGCATTACCATAACAGTTTACTGTAAAATTGTATCTTCCAACGAAAATTTAGAAACGTCCCTCAAACAAACCAGTTTATTTGAAGCCGTTTCATTGGTTGCCTTAGCCTGGGAAAAAGTATTCAGTGATTCCATAACGTCGAGTCTATATTAGAGAAATTTCTATCAAGACAAACGTCAAATTTTTGTTTGATTTGCAGATAATTTTTTATCTCTATCAATTATAGGGGAAAACGTATGTCATAATAAGCCATGCAAAAAGTACCAACAACAATCAAGATGGCGTCTTTTACCAAGCATTATCAAGACAAAGTTGTCAAAGCTCGAGCGCTGACAATTTTGTTTTAACGCTGCAATGATACTGTCAAATTCAGTCTACATTAGACAAATTTTTATCGTGATAAAAATTTACCTAACTTTGAGTCTACATTAGACAAATTTTTATCAAGACAAACGTCAAAATTAGTGCGAATCCATACAAGATAGCCTCAGTAAAACAGCTGATTATTATTTTTGGTTGTTACAGCCATAGATTAACAACTAGATATTTATGTGAGAGAAAAAAACCTAATTCAATTGTCAGAAACCTAATTCATACAAAAACAAAATACATGTAGTCACATATATTTTGTTTTTATTCTTCTACTGGCACTCAGTATATAAAGTCGTGTTCTTTAAAAGTGAAGTTTACAGCTATATATTTCTTATTTCTTTTTTTTTTTTTTTTTTTTTTTATTTTGCATAAATATTTCTTAACAATAACAAAATTACTACATTTTCAAACAACAACATTAAACGTACGCGCGAAAAAGAAGACGATGCTGTTACCTATAACAGGCACTCGAATATGAATAAAAAACCAAAACCTAGTACTTCTCAGAGAGCTGAGTATAATAATTATTTTTCACCACTACAAACTCTCGATGATGATTCTGACGATGAGATTGCCATCGATAAAACTGTTAAAGTTAACATACCTCCGATTACAGTGTTAAAATGTAAAATTGAACAGCTGCATGAAGTTTGCAGATTTTTAAAAATAACGATACGGAAGATCTCAATAGGTTTGAAACTTTTTTGTACCAAAAAAGAAGATTTTGATGCTGTATGTAAAACTCTTACAGATAACTTTAATTTCGAATACTTCACATATATTGCGAAAAATAAAAAACCTTATAAGGCTGTTCTTTTGGGTCTCGACAAATATGATCCCGCCATTATTAAAAAGAAACTTATAGAAATGGGTCTCAAATGCTTAGACGTTAAAATTATTACTAGAGCGAAAGATGGCAGAAATGACCAAATTATTTATGTAGTTTACTTTGAACGAAAATCCATTACCTTAAAAGAATTAAGAGTAAGTTATTCAATTATAAACTATATAAAGGTACGATGGGAATATCAAAAACCCAACAAGAACAGAGTAACTCAATGCTACAATTGTCAAATGTTTGGACATGGCTCTAGTAGATGCAAGGTTAAAACATTTTGTGCTAAATGTGCTGGAAACCATAATACATCTGATTGTAATGTAACAATTGAAAAGTGTGCAAATTGTAATGGACCACATAAAGCAATGTCTCCTGATTGTCCTAGCAGGATTTCTTATATGCAAATACGACAGAGAACCCAGCCTAGAAATTTCAAACCAAAAAATCAATCGGGTATATCTTTTAACAATAATAATGTTGTGAATTACAACAAAAATTTCCCAAATTCATTAAATCAACAAAGATTGCAAAATGTTAATAGTTGGAACCTTAACGAACCAAATGACAACAATGTCAATAACAACAATAATATAAATAATAACACTAATTTATTCTCCTTTGAGGAATTAAAAAATTTAACTATAGAACTTATTTCAAGTTTGGAAAAATGCAAAACTCGAGCTGACCAGTTTGAAGTTATTACAAGTCTTGCTTATAAATTTTTGTATCGATGAATAATAATTTAAAAATAGCATCATGGAACGCTCGTGGTATCCGAAACAAAAAAGACGAATTTTATAACTTTTTATTGAGTTATAACATAGACATATGTTTAGTATGTGAAACTTGGCTTAACAAGAATTTTTCAATCAAACACAAAGACTTTTACTGCTATCGGTATGATCGTGAGGATAGAAGAGGTGGAGGCGTAGCCATAGTTATCAAAAAGAATATTAAACACCAACTTATACACCCACTTAATACGTCACTTATCGAAAACATAGGTTTAAAGGTTTTTTCAGGAAACGAATGCATATATATATACTCATGTTATTTTCCAGGTGGCTCAGTTGGAAACGATACAACTCGTAAACAAGCATTTAAATCTGACATCCGTAAACTCATATCAAACGAAAAGTTCATCCTTGGTGGTGATTTCAATAGCAGACATAGTAGCTGGGGCTGCCTTAGAAATAACAGCTGGGGAAACTTATTGCAACAAAATCTCTACATTCACCATTTCGAAATTGTATTTCCATTTGAACCTACATATATCCCTTCTGATCCGAGGAGGCAACCTTCCACGTTAGATTTTTTTATAACTAACATATCACAAAATTTTTCAGCTGTAACAACACTAAATGACCTTTCTTCTGATCACCTTCCAATCATTTCCAATATTAACTTAACTGTAAATAGAGTGAATAAATATTATCCTGATTTCCGTAGAACAAATTGGAAACTGTTCGCAAATTATATAAACAGAAATCTTCCCACAACTGTCAATATAGATGAAATATCTCACCATCACCAAATCGAGGAAATGATAATAAATTTTAATAATGTTATTTATGAATCTATTAATGCTTCTGTTCCAAAAAAACAAACAAAAACAACACAAATCGATATACCAAATAATATAAAGGTCATGATCCAACATCGTAATATCTATAGAAGAAATTGGAAAAGATTTAGAGATGTTAGCGACCATAACCAAATGACCCGATTGAGTAAAAAAATAAAAATTGAGCTTAATAAACTAAGAAATCTATCATGGAACAATATGTTGTCAACTTTGGACAAATCATCTCGTCCTTTTTGGAAAATTTCTAAACTTTTAAAGAAGAAAACAAAAAACGTTCCTATTCTAAAACACAATGGCACAGTTTACTATACTCAACAAGAAAAATGTGACGTATTAGCACATTTTAGTCTAAACCATGATTTATCAACTCACCTAAGTGATTCTATAACAACTGGACAGGTGAACAACACAGTAAACGTTATAAAAAATACTGCTATTATTCCAAACTCAAATTATTATATTTCAAACTCTAAAACTGTTTATTTAATAAAACAATTAAAAAATACCAAATCACCTGGATTGGATGGTATAAACAACTTATGTATAAAGAATCTCCCTAAAAAAGGTATAAAATTCCTTACGCATATTTTCAATTGCTGTCTAAAGTTGTGTTATTTTCCTCTTATCTGGAAAAATGCTAAAACAGTTCCTATTGCCAAACCAAATAAACCAGCTGACTCACCTTCAACCTATAGGCCAATAAGCTTACTATCATCTATAAGCAAATTACTGGAGAAGATAGTTAAAGAAAAGCTAACAAATTTTATTGATGATAATGAAATATTACCTACACAACAATTCGGATTCAGAAATGAACATAATACATCACAGCCCTTACTAAAAATCAGGAATTTTGTGAAAAAGAATTTTAACGACGGCAAATCTACTGGAATGATTTTATTGGATATTAAATCGGCTTTTGATTCTGTTTGGCACAATGGCCTTATTTTCAAACTGACACAATTTAATTTCCCTATTGAAATTGTTAAAATAATACAAAGCTTTCTTTCTAATAGATCTTTCTCCGTTTATTTGGGCTCAACTTCCTCTCAATGTATAAATATTTCCGCTGGTTGTCCACAGGGATCGTGTCTGTCACCTATACTTTATAATATTTATACTGCTGATATCCCAAGTATCCCAAACTGCATGACATCTATATTTGCTGATGATACATCATTATTCACTGCAGACGTTTTATCTACTGATATAATATACAATTTGGAAAATGCCTTATCTATTTTAATCTCATATTTTAACAAATGGAAAATTCTAGTAAATCCTGATAAGACCCAGGCTATTTACTTTTTAAGAAAAAGAAAACCATGTTTCTTACCTCAAAGACCATTGCAGTTTTTGAACAATAATATTGTCTGGGATAATAATGTGAAATATCTGGGTGTCCTTCTTGATAAAAAACTTAACTTCAACGAACACATATCGTACATTATTAATAAAATACATAAAATAACAAATATTCTATACCCACTAATAAATTGAAAGTCAAAATTAAACATCGAGAACAAAAAACTGATAATCAAAGTAATATTTCATCCCATAATGTTTTACTGTGCCTCCGTATGGTCTACAACAGCTAATGTACATGTCAAAAAACTACAAGTAACTCAAAACAAGTTACTTAAAATGTTATATAAGCTTCCTTGGCACTTTTCCACTCAAAGACTCCATGGCTTATCTGGTTTTGATCCTGTCATAGTTAAAATAAACAAAATTACAACTAATTTTAACAGAAAATGCGAATTGTCTAGGCACAATCATATTAATGAACTAATTTCAGCGTAATTTTAAATCCTCCAAACCTAGCTATAAGTCTTTCATAGAGGTTTTTTTTTTAATTTTTCCTTCCCACCAATATCAAAAATTCATATATTATAATTAATTTCTTTAATAATAAAGTAGAAAAGGATTTGTAAATTCCTAAACTCTTATGACCTAAGCCAAATGTAAAACAAAATTCTTATATTATTAATAAATAAATAAATAAATAAAATATTTTGTTTTTGTATTTTCAAAAAAATGAGTAAATTTTTTGAAAATTTAGTATAGGGTGGCTCTCACATAAACTTCTAGTTCTATTCTATGGTTACAGCTGTCAAACTGCATATACAAAAAACATTAATGAATTTGCCATATTGTTGTTTTTGCACAACTGTTGCCACCTTCTATAAATTCGAGTTAATTTTGACATTTGTCTTTATAAAAATTTGTCCAATGTAGACTCAAAGTAATGTAGACTTGACGTAAACAATGAGTTATTTATTTGCAAGTTATTTTTATTTGTAATATTCGTGAGTATAAACGTAATAATATTTAAACTTTGTTCTTTTAAAAAGTGCAACAGTTAAAATGTGCTTTTTTATTACCAAACATATCCAACACCGTTTATATTTTGATAAATTCAACACCAATTTTCGAAAATATTGCCTATATTTCGGCGGATAGATGTGAGGCATCTGCAAAATTATTTTATTTTCATACAATTGTAAAAAATATATAGTATATAAAATAAATTAAAATAATTTGAAAGTCAATTAATGCTTTAAACATTTTACATTAATAAACCGCATCTTTATACTTTCGTTATTGTTGTGAAATTCATTCCAGTTTTGTTTGTTTGCATTCCAAAACGTAAACATCACTATTGGAAATACAACTCTAAAAAGGTTTTGTTTTGAATTGAATTTTTGAGTAATGTTAATAGTTTTTTATTTAATTTATGAAATTTTTAAATAAAACACTTTTTTACAACTATAATATTCTGAATATAAGGTAAGGCCTTTATGACTATAATAAAAATAACATAAAAAAAGCTCATAAATTCTTTAAAGAACAATTGCCATGAAGCGTACTGCCTCTAGTAGTAAATCTAAGAAACCGGATGTTACTTCTAAAAAACCCAAAAATTTAAATGAATCTATAAGCACAGCTTCCAACTCCAAGGAAATCTTACCTGAAACTAGTTCTCTTAATTTCATAGAATCTCTACAAAAAAAACGTTTAAAATGCTCAGACAATATAACAGATTTTGCGTTCAAAAAGAAAAGGGTACGCATTTTAAGTTCTGAAAAAGAAGTACGTGAAGATTGCCAAGGACCTGTTATATATTGGATGTCGCGAGATATGCGTGTTCAAGATAATTGGGCTTTTTTGTATTCCCAACGTTTGGCTTTGAAACTGCAATTGCCTTTGATAGTGGTTTTTTGTTTGGTACCAAAATTTCTTAATGCCACCATTAGGCATTATAAATTTATGTTGGGTGGCCTGGAGGAAGTGGCACAAGAGTGTAAGGATTTAAATATTACATTTCAATTGTTAATGGGTCCGGCAAAAGATCGTGTACCAGAGTTTGTGGCTGCTCACGACTGTGCCGCGGTTGTATGTGATTTTGCTCCCCTACGTGTGCCCATGCAATGGGTGGAAGATGTTAAAGTGAAGTTGCCTAAAACTGTACCTTTCATTCAGGTGGATGCCCACAATGTAGTGCCCGTTTGGGTGGCTTCGGATAAACAAGAATATGGCGCTCGAACTATACGCAATAAGATAAACTCTAAGCTACCGGAATTTTTGACAGAATTTCCTCCTGTAGTTAAGCATGATATAAAGTTTAAAACTGAGTTGTCTTTACCAAACTGGAAGTTAGCTTATAAATCGTTAGAATGTGACATGTCGGTGGATGAAGTGCCTGATACAAAGCCGGGATATAAAGCAGCTTGTAAACAGTTGCAAGATTTTTGTGTTAAACGTTTGAGAATATTCCATGATAGCCGTAATGATCCTACTAAAAATGCCTTATCCGGTTTGTCACCCTGGTTTCATTTTGGTCAAATTTCAGTGCAGCGCTGTGTCTTGGAAGTGAAAGAGTATAAATCGAAATTTAAAGAATCGGTAGAAGCTTTTTGTGAAGAAGCTATAGTAAGGCGAGAATTGGCCGATAATTTTTGTTACTATAACAAAAACTATGATAATCTTAAAGGTTTGCATGATTGGGCAGCAAAAACTCTTAATGATCATCGTAAAGATAAACGTTCGCCTAGTTATACCCTGGAGGAATTCGAGCGATCGCTTACTCATGATGATTTATGGAATTCGGCTCAAATTCAATTGGTAAAGGAGGGTAAAATGCATGGCTTTTTACGCATGTATTGGGCTAAAAAGATTTTGGAATGGACTGAATCTCCTGAACAGGCTTTGGAATATGCCATTTTACTTAATGATAAGTATAGTTTGGACGGTAGAGATCCCAATGGTTATGTAGGTATGTCGATGACGAGTTTTTTTTTTTTTTTTTTTTTTTTTGAAGAATTAAGAAGTTATTCTTTTTGTTATTTTAGGTTGTATGTGGTCTATAGGTGGCATTCATGATCAAGGTTGGGCAGAAAGGGCCATATTTGGAAAAATTCGTTATATGAATTACCAGGGTTGCAAACGTAAATTTGATGTCAATGCATTTGTAGCACGCTATGGTGGCAAAGTTCATACCAAGAAGTGAATTTATCATGTATATTTATGTATTTTTTTAAGAATTTTTTTAAATAAAATTATTCTTAATTATAAATTGTTTAATACAAAAAATTTGCAGTAAAAAAAAGAAGTCGCAGTTTCTATTTCCCGAAAAGTTGTGAGTTAAATAGATGATGTTTATAGGGAACAAAACGGTGGGATGCTGAAGAGTGATGATGACGGGCGTGGCCAACTAGAAGTGCATTCCATTCTGCCAAATGTCCAATAAACTTTTACAATATATTCCCCTAAAAATATTCAACGAACTTGAGCCCGAATAAATTTGCTAAAAAAGGAAATGAGCAAAATTCCTCCGAAAAATTCAACAACCTGAGACACCAGTTTGCATTATGTTATTCAAGTTGAAACTAATTTTTCAGTTATTTAAAAAAATGAACCATGTTTCCGTTTTTAATCTTTATAAGGTTTACAAAAGAAATTCTTAAAATAATTTGAAATTTTATTTTGTTTTTTTTTTTTAACAGTGGTTACATTTTAAATGCTTCCCTCCGTTCTTCAGTTTAATCCTTTTCTGCTATCTTTGTGAGATGATCTTCAATTTCTTTTTCGGAGAGTATTGTGAATTCAGGTTTATCCTTGCTAACAATACCAATTTCGATGCCATTGGGTTTAAAGTCTACAGCCAAAACATTGGACAAACATGTGATGGCCAATTGTATGGTCTTCTCTTCATTCAAATTGCTCTTGTATTTCTTTTCCAAATAACTGTTGGCTTCGGTTTGTTTAACACCCACAGAAACTGCACGAAAACCGCAATAGTAACCGGCTGGATCAGTTTTGTAGACACAAGGACCATTTTCATCATCATAAGCAATTAAAACCATGCCTAAAAATGGAAAAATGTATTAATCAGTTAAATTTTATAATTAATTCCCACTTACTGCAACCCAAAGGACGCATTTCAGCATTTTGTGTATAGACCTGATTGATATCAGCTATACGGCGACACAAAACATCTACGGGCATGTCATAACCATACTTATAACGCCAGTTGGCGGCCTCGTAACGAGCTTTTTGTACCTGAGAACGACTATCGGCTAAAATAACACATATCTTTAATTAAAATTAATTTAAAAAAAACCATACTTCGACTTACCAATACGGCCGGTCATACAACATCCAATATTTTTAGTTATTCTAAACAAGTGTGTAACAGTTGAGGGATCAATTAATTTTTCTGTTACCTTTTTTTGGGTGGCTACCACTGCACAATCGGCACCCTTTATAGCCACCGAGGTAATACCCTCCTGATTAATTGACTTGAAGGCATACTCTGCAATTATAATTTTAGTAAAAAAAACTGCACAAAAAAAAAACATGATTTTGCAAATTCTTACCAACTTGGTAAAGTCTACCCTCAGGAGAGAAGATGGTAATATGTCTATCAAAACCAGCCGAACTACCGCGTGACATTGTTAATTATAAATTTATTTTTACAAATATTTTAAATACTTTTATTTATAAGCAGAAAATGCGAAAAAAAATCCGGCTTCCAAAAATAATGAGTTCAAACAATTTCTACTAACAAAAATCTACCAGTCACGACTGTCAAAACAAAATGACACTGGAAATAAAGAGTAGTGCCAAGTTTTATACTTTGATGGTATAAAACGTATCATTCACAATAAAGCCCAAATTACAATAGCGCGTAGTCAGCAGCAGTGTGTGCTGCCATAATCAGCTGATTATTTAGAATGCACTGTTTGTTATGGTGTTGATTACATTTAGTCAGCAGCAGTTTGCAGTGCTGTTTTATTTAGACCTGTTTCTAAATTCACTGCGCTGCATTCAGATTGAGAGCGAGACAAAGAGAGTGAGCAAATAAATGAGAGGCTAAAATACACAAGTAGAATAAAGCAAAATGGTGGTTGTAAATTATGG
Source organism: Protophormia terraenovae (assembly GCA_951394005.1). Classification (NCBI taxonomy): domain Eukaryota; kingdom Metazoa; phylum Arthropoda; class Insecta; order Diptera; family Calliphoridae; genus Protophormia; species Protophormia terraenovae. The sequence goes on from OX596077.1 coordinate 16,696,110, forward strand.
CTGCCTACGCTGAATTGTAATTATAACGGTAGCAACATGTTGTGCTGACAGTGATCAGCTGATAATTTTTGCTGATACTGTTGCTGACTACGCGCAATTGTAATTTGGGCTTTATATCTCATTAAATCATTATTATTTCAATAACATAATAAAGAAAATGGCATAAAGCCCCAACCAGTCAACTTTCCTTCGCAACGTAGAATGAAAAAAAGTAGCGTGAGACATTTTGTACAACCAGTCAACAAAATTAAACGTATCATATGTTTTTGAACATTCACTGTGTAAACAACCCTGTTTTTCGGTTATTTTGTGAACAAAATAAACCACAGGATTGTTAAAAACGCACACAGCTACGTAAAAATCTATTTTCTGTAGATTTCTGCGATACGCTACCTAGCATTTTTGTGCTAGATACACACATCTGCATAAAGCTGGTTGAAACAGCTGATTGCGATACGATGATTTTTAGTTGAGTGGTTGGGGCTTAAATCAAGATCTTCGGCACAGTTGATCTTTAAACAATTTTGATAGTGATTCTATAGTACTTTTACATGTGATTATAGTGCAATAAAAAATTTTGTCCGCTCTTGCTCGGTTTACGAGTTATAGGCCTTCAAAGTTTCAATATATTTTCCTGAATATCTTTATTAATAATTGTCGGATCTTAATTATATTGATGTCATTTAAAAGCACTTACAAATACATTTTCAATGATATATATCATTACCATATTAATTAATTACTTGAGAACAAAATTGATATTTTGTATAAAAATGGCGGAACTTAAAAAAAATCGTTGATATTAGAAAAAAGCTTATTTAGCGAAGCCGGTGTTCGACATACCCGGAGGAGAAAGTCCTTAAGCCCGGCCGCAGGCCGGCTACACAGAAAAACTTTTATTAAGGCGTAAAAAAAATATAATAATTTCAAGTGTGCCGAAGATCTTCATGAGTGCCAAGAAAATTGTATATAAAATTAAATTTTCGAATATTTTCTACAAAACACGGAAATATTTTCTATACCATTTATCCAATTACAAAGATTAAGCTCTTGACTGTGCATTTGTAAAGGTTTCAAAAACTCAATTATTTTCGTTATTTCGTAATTTCTAGTATGTATATGCAAATATTTTTTTGTGAAAATTGCTTTATCAATAACCATCTTTCGGCAGAGCTTGTGTGATATATCTAAAACCGGTTTTGCTAACATAATTGTTCCTTTTATCCAATTCTTTTGAAGATATAGTATGAGTTTTATTAATCGATTTTTTCCATTTTTAATATCAAACAGGCCTTATATAAGGCCATGTTTTTGATGATGCGTAATTAAAAATAAAAAAACTTAAAAAAGACGAATTTTAAGAAAATCCCCAGTTTTCAAGATAGACATTTGAAAAATAGTTTTGAAAAAATCCAAAAAGAATTATTATACCCTTCACCACAGGTGTAAAGGGTATATATAAGTTTGTCATTCCGTTTGTAATTTCCACAATTTTCGTCGGAGAGCAAAAAAGTTTATATTTTCGGGATCCTTGTAAGAAGCGATGACGATAGGACCATGTCCGTCCGTCCGTCCCTCCGTCCGTGTGTCGGTTGAAATAGCGTTTATGAAGCCCACCGATAACTGACATATATAATATATATATACGATCGGAAATCCTTTCGAGAATTTTGCTATTGGAATTCAGCAAGATCGGTTCATACAATGCGGAGATATGTTCAAAAAACGGTTTTTAGAGCCGGTTTTCCAGTTTCTGAAGCCTCTGCATATACTAGGGACTTCGTTTTTACAAAGAAGTCTCGGACATTTTTTTCTGAATTTTTGTTCTGAAAAAATGAAATAAATCGGTTCAATAATAACTGAAATATCGGACAAAACGTATTTTTTATTTTTTGAAGCCCTGGTTTAAGTTACAGATTTTTATCGGTCATAAAAATTTTTATAAAATTTCGGTTTTTTGAATCAGCAAGATCGGTTTATAAATGGCGCAGATATGCTTTAAAAACAGGTTTTTAGAACAGCAGTAATATAATGAATAACAGTGTTGTTGTTGTTTTTTGTATATGCAGTCTGTACAAAAATAAATAAATATGGAATTGTTGTTGTTGTTTATTTTTTTAAATCAAAGGTTGCTATGATTGTTCTTTTTCGTATTCAAATTTTTGTAGTTTGAAAAAATTTAGATTTATAAATGTGAAATAATGATAGCATACGTTAAGGCGAAAATTAAATTACTTGTCGGTAAGATGGTGAAGGGCAAAGAGTAACAAGAGACGAAACTAATTGTCAAAAACCTAAGTCGGTTGTCAAAAACCTAACTCATGCAACAACAAAATACATGTAATCAAATACATTTTGTTGTTGCCAAAAGAAAATAAAAACACATTTTTATTTACAAAACAACAATTTTGTTTAAATGTCAATCGAGAATTTCGTCTCTATATGCTACTCTATGGTGAAGGGTATCAAAGACTCGAGAATCTTTTTTCAATTTCATTTTTTTAATGTTAACGGTATTTTTTCATATATTTTTTTCATCTAGCGATTTTCTAACTCAATTCAATGTTTTAATATGTAGGCAACATTGTTCATTTGCTACACGTCAAAATTATAATTATATTTTTCGTGTATTCTTTTTTTGGTGTTACAAAAAGTAAATTTCCCTTCAAAAATACAAAATTAATAGATATAAAATTATATTTTATTAAAGCTTGCAGAAAAAGAGAATTTTACTGTGTGAATAAGTGGGACAAAGTCATAACTCCTATACTTTAATAAAAAAAAGAATACAAAATTTTGCCTACGACGCCAAAAAAATATAAGAAAAAGGAGACAGATTAGAAAAAGGTAAATTTGGATGTTTAACGTAATAAAGCTAAAAAAGAGACTAGAAATCCTTTCACTTTTATTTGCTTTTATTTTTTCTTTATAATTGTCTTATTAATAATATTAAAAATTAAAAAAAAAAAATGAAAATATTTTTATGCCTTGAGTTTTTAAATAAAAAACCCCCTCAAAGATATACATCTTTCCAAATATTGTTTAGTAACAGTTTTCCCTCCTCCTTTCACTTTCCTTCGTTTCTTGTTTATTTTTTCCTATTCGTTTTTTTGATTACAATAACAATATTACTGGTTTAGCTGAATGTACATAAAAGTAAAAATAAAAGGTTATTTGTGTTTATATTTTATGCTATCATTGTTTTTATTTTGTTATTTAGTTTAGCCACTTTTATTTTGTTTTATCATTCTTCGTCTGGTGAATTATTATTAAATCAAATAATGTACAGGATTTGTTTTGATTTTTTTGATTTTGAAATTGACTTTGTTTTTGCTTTTCAGCTGGCCAGCAAGTACACAGAGAAAAAAAAATTTTATTTGAAAAATAGTAATATTTACGTGGCATTTTGTTCATTATAAATTTGTTTGAGGTGTTTTTGACAATCATATCGTATAGTTTGGTTATCAGCTGTTTTGTAGATAATTTATCATAAATGATAATTTAAACAATTTCTAACATAAATTATTTATGTAGGGAGTTGTTCAAATTATGTAAGAAAAGTTTTGCAGAAAATTTAATTCATTCTAAGATTCCCCTTTTTACGAGGACGCAATGCCAGGACGAACATTTTGTCCTGGCATTATTCTTCCGTGAGATGGGTCAAAATTAAAATAGGGACCATGGTTTTCGGATTTTTTTTCACATTTCTTTTCCAAAGGAACGGTATAAAAACTTGGTATTGCGAGAAAGTTCTTTGGGCACGCATTTTACGTAGCAAAAAGATTTAGGATCAGGCCCAATTAAGTACGAAATTTAACAGTTAAAAAAGTCCGACCATATGATACCCTACACCATTATGTACAGGGTCTTCTTTTTTCTAGACCTGTGGCTAATAGTGAACCGATACTTGTATTAAGTATAAAATAAAACATTCGAATACAGAAGATTGCGTCGATACTAACATTTATATGAATTTATTCACGTTTAGGTGATTTTCGAAAGTGGGCCATATATGGGGGCTATGGCAAATTATGGACCGACATTCGTAAAATTTGCCACTGTCATTTATATTTATAATAAACTTATTTGTGTTGAGTATTATCTAACATTTGAATGATAATGGACCGATCATAACCAATTTCAAAAGGCTTTGTTCCTGGACCATAAGAAACCTGTATGCCACATTTCATTAATTTATGTACATAATTGCGACCTGTAGTTTGATTACAAGGTTTACATGGACGGACGGGCATCGTTAAATCGACTCAGAAAGTGATTCTAATCCGATTGGTATAAATATCTTATACCTTATTTTCGCTCCATACAAACGGGGCCAACCCTAATGTTTATACATATTAAGATAATAAATTATTATTACTCCTCAGAATTATTATAATCATGTTTTTTTTTTTTTTTAAACACACCCATAACTGGGTAATTTTGAAACTTAGCCCTGTCCCACGACAGAATATAAGGGAAACAATAACAAAATTTTAAATTTATTTATTGTTTTCCATGTAAATTGTCGAAACAAATTTTTCGTTCTACATCGTGGTACAGGCAGCTACACTTTTTTAATGGAAATATAATTTAACCAAAACGTTAATAAGTTTTTTTTTTTTTTTTGAAAATAAAAGAAAACTATCAAATTTCCATTAAATTTCATTAACCACTTTTTGGTTTTTACTTTATGTTGCGATAATGCTATTATAATATTGCTTGACTTTCTTATAAATTACATCATCATGAACAATTTCATCATAATCGCCACAAAAAAGTAAATATATATATAAACACAAAGAAATAATATACAACTTTTCAGTTGCAACTTGCAAGCTAAAAAGCAATGACTTACCATCGCACAGAATACAACAAAGATTATTACAAATATAAAGTTAAACTTAAAAATAAATAATTTATTTTTTTCCTAATAGCAAAAGTGAAACAGAAATTTTCATAAAAATTGGTAAAAAGGAAATGTTGAACAGCGCTGCACAAGATCAAAAATTCTTTAGGCGAAAATAAATCAACAAATTCTTTACACAATACACAGCAATAAACCGGACAAAGGTCTAAAAAGAAAAAATGAAACCGGCTATAGGAAATGGCAGCGGTGGTGGTGGTGGAAGTGTCATCTCGTCCAATGTTGATTGTTTTCCTGATATAGATACACCAAGAACCGATTATTCTTCTATAAGAGGTAAAAAGGTTTTAGTTAGTCCAACGGAAGAACAATTTGAATTGTTAAAAAAACGTTTGGATGAAAGGACACAAGATAGTCGTGGTGAAACCATATATGAAATTGGAGTGGGAGAAGGTAAGAGTAGAGATATGCATTACTAAGGGGAGAACGTTATAATACAATGAGAGTTTTTAATAGATGGCGGTGATAGTGGTTTAGATGAAGAAGAATATAAAGCAGCTGTTGCCACTTTGCAGTCTTTGGCCACTACTATTGATGCCGACATGGTTTTGTTAAGGCAGCGTAAAGTTGAAAAAGGTTTAACTGGCCAATATTTGATACGCAAACGTGTTGATACTTCGGATTTTATGGAAATTAGGTATGTAGCTTTGTTTTTTTTTTTTTTTTTATTGTATGTCCATCAGTTAGGTGTGAAAAATATGTTTGTTGAAATCAAACATAGACTTGTTTTAAACATAAAATATGTATGTTATATATTTTTAAGGTATAAAAAATTTTCAATAAATTAACAAACTAAAAAAAGCTTACAATTTTAAAAAAAGTACCCGTTTAAAACATGTTCCAATTTTTTTACAAAAGTACTTTTGTAAACAAATGTATTATTTGTCAAAAATGGTTTGTTTAAAAGAAATCTATCTAAACGCCAAAATAATAAACTAAAAAAAAAAAAAAAAAGTAAAAATAAAAAAAAAAGATCAAACCAACAGAACTGAGTTTTTTTTTTAATTTTTAATATTAAAAAAATGCTAAAATAAAAAAAACACCAAAATTAAAAAAAACGCAAAATAAAATAATGATAATAATAATAATAATAATAATAATAATAATAAAATGGAAATGAAAAAAATCGAAAATAAAAAAAACAAAATGAAAAGAATTGCCAAAAAGACTTGACGAAAAAAGAAACGTTAAAATAAGAAATCTACAACACGAAAAAAAATCGCCAAAATGAACAAAAAATGTCCAAGTAAAAAAAATAGTATAATTGTGAAAATTGCAAGACAAAAGAAAAAATCGCTAATACGAAAAAAAGCTAAAGTAAAAACAACAAAATGGAAAACATCAATATAAAAAATGAAAAAAAAAAAAAATCGCATAAACCGAAAAAATTGCCAAAACGAAAAATCGAAAAAATGACATTGAGAAAAAAAAAACGAATAAAAAATAAAATCGTTAAATCTAAAAATACCCAATATGAAACAAGCGTGAATATTATATTCGGCTCGGCCGAATCTATATACCCACCGACTTTCTCAAATTTTACATTATATGAGAGGTGGGCGGTAAAATGGGCGGACCACGGCCATTTTTTGTTTCCGAGTTTACATTGGTCCTTGAACTAATTGTACAAATTTTCGTTGATGTTTCACCTTACATTTTTGGTTTCCAAGTTTATATCGACCCTCGAACTATCTGTACAAAATTTCGTTATCGTACATGCTTTTGTTTAAGAGATACCTTACATTTTTGGTTTCCAAGTTTATATCGACCCTCGAACTATCTGTACAAAATTTCGTTATCGTACATGCTTTTGTTTAAGAGATATCAACAGAAAAGTATGAAATGAAGCTACAACGGACACCCTGTGTTTCTAGTATTTTGCCCATAACTTTTTGTTTATTAAACGATTTTGCTCATTTTCAATACCAAACAAACCTTATATAAGATAAATATTTGTGCCAAATTTCGACCCCTTAGGTTGTACCGTTCGAGCCCTAACTTCTTAAATGATTCCTTCGACACACGGAATGACAAAATCAATATACCCCCATCTTTTTGATGGTGGGTATAAAAATCTTCCAAGAGAGTCATTATAATTACTCAGAGATTTATTCGCCCACTTCTTTTAGGGAAGACTCAAACAGTTATTTTTTTATATTACTCAATTTTTTTTTACGAATTTTAATTTTTTTATAGAAAACCTAAGATCTGTAACATTTTTATATATTTTTATATTAAAGGTATTCACCTCAGAAATTGCAACTTTGCTGGACCCTTGTTGTGTACAGAAATCGATGCAAGTTTTCTACTTTGCAAGGGTCTTGCGAAATTGCAATTTCTGAGGTGTATTACCTTTATTATTTATAGCATACCAAAAATAAATTTTATTTACAATAAATTATTTTATGTCAATACGAGCACAAACCAAAAAAAAAAAAATAGTTTTTATACAAGATTAGATTAAGCTGATTCTATACAGAAGAATATAACACTCTAACTTTTTGGATAATAATGAACTTATTTTAAAATTGTATAGAGTTGCTGTAGTGGGCAATGTAGATGCTGGTAAGTCTACTCTCTTGGGTGTATTAACACATGGTGAATTGGATAATGGTCGTGGACATGCACGTCAACGTTTATTTCGTCATAAGCATGAAATGGAAAGTGGTCGTACCAGTTCTGTGGGTAATGACATTTTAGGTAAGTTTCTTATTTCTCTTTTTTTTTTGAGGTTGAGCTGGAAACAAATTAATTTTATTTTTAGGTTTCGATAGTGTGGGAAATGTTGTTAACAAGCCCGATCATGGCACCTTGGATTGGGTTAAAATTTGCGAAAAATCTGCAAAGGTTATTACCTTTATTGATTTGGCTGGCCATGAACGTTATCTTAAAACTACAGTTTTTGGAATGACAGGACATGCTCCTGATTTTGGCATGTTAATGGTAAGATTTACATAGAAGTGCAAAAAGGTCAGATGATATGAAGTAATGTAAATTAATTATTACAGATTGGAGCCAATGCTGGCATTGTTGGTATGACAAAGGAACATTTAGGCTTAGCTTTGGCTTTGTCGGTGCCGGTATTTGTGGTCGTCACTAAAATTGATATGTGTCCTCCAAATGTTTTACAAGATAATCTTAAGTTACTGTTTAAAATCCTTAAGTCTCAAGGATGTCGAAAGGTACCAGTAATGGTTAAAACTCCCGATGAGGTTGTATTGAGTGCCACCAATTTTGTGTCCGAAAGGTTGTGTCCAATTTTTCAAGTTTCAAATGTCACCGGAGAAAATTTGAATCTTCTTAAAATGTTTTTAAATCTCTTGACTACACGCATGACCGGTCAGGATAATTTGCCGGCCGAGTTTCAAATTGATGATACCTATTCTGTACCCGGTGTGGGAACTGTAGTATCGGGCACTTGTCTTCAGGGTTTAATAAAACTAAACGATGTTCTTATGTTGGGACCCGATCCTTTGGGTAATTTTATGCCCATAGCCGTAAAGAGTATACATCGCAAGCGTATGAATGTTAAAGAGGTGAGGGGAGGTCAAACGGCCAGTTTTGCTTTAAAGAAAATTAAAAGATCTCAAATCCGCAAAGGCATGGTAATGGTTAGTCCCGAATTGAAACCACAAGCTTGTTGGGAGTTTGAAGGGGAAATTTTAGTTCTACATCATCCCACTACTATATCATCACGTTACCAGGCGATGGTTCATTGCGGCAGCATAAGACAAACTGCCTCCATAGTTAATATGTCAAAGGAATGCTTAAGAACCGGCGATAAGGCTCATGTTAAGTTTAGATTCATTAAACATCCGGAATACATAAGGCCGGGCCAGCGCATGGTATTTCGTGAGGGACGTACTAAAGCCGTAGGTAATGTTTTAAAACCCATTACTAATTCCGTGGCTGCACAAAATCGACCGAAACCTAATAAAATGCAAGCTCGTACCCAGGGACAAGGAAGTTCCCATAGCAGTGCACCACCGCAAAATCAAAACCAAAATCCTAATGTACAGGCTGCCGCAAATACTGGTAATAAATTACAACAAACTCTTAGCAATGACCATGAATTAAAGGCACATAAAAATGAAGGAGTTTTAGAAGTGACTGTAGATAAACGCGACAATACGCGGCAGAATAACAAACGAAATTCCAAGAGGCCAGCACCGGTATCAGCTACAGCAACTAATGCCGCTGATAACAGTACACAATCTGCAAACTCACAACATATCGCTGGTAAAGTCCAGTAAAAAATATAAATCTAATTTAACTAACAATTTTAACAAAAAATAAAAGAGGCAAAACTCTAAAAAAGAAAATTTTTAAACATTTATGGAAAAATTTTGAAATAAAATTGCTTATTGTTTATTGAAAATAAATCTATGTACAAAAAAAAAACCTTACAAAAAACATCCAACAACAGTAAATTAAATGAAAAAAGAATTGAATTTTAAACAAACTGTAAACAAATGAAAACTATTTTGCTACTTACACTTGTAATCAATTTAATTAATATACAACAAAATAATATATTAATTTAAGAAGACAAACATAAATGAAATTTTCTTTTTTATTTTTTAACATTGAATTTGTATTTTTTCCAATTTGGAAATTTTTTAGTTGTTATTTTTTGATTTTTCAATAATCAAGTTTTGAAGAAAAAAGTTTAAACACAAATTAAATAAACAAAATATTTTTTCCTTGAAAAATAAAAGGTGTTTTTTAATGAAAAGAAGGAAATTTTCATTTGCTACTATTCTCAGTAAATATGTGCTAAATTTTTTTAGCATAATAAATTTATCATAATATTAGAATAAGTTTTTCATAATATTAAAATTTCTGCAAAAACATAATTGTCATTTATAATCAAAATACATTTAATCAGAAATGTTAAAAATTTTGGTCTGAAGAACAATGAAAATAAAAAACTTCCTAATAGGAACGACAGAAAAAACGTGAAGTCAAACGAGAGGACGAGAATTACTGTCTAATATTTTTAAATATTATTTTTAAGCTACTCTTATTTATACAATAATCAATATTCCAAAAATACCAGATTTTACTTAAATAATTATATTTCTTATTTTTTTTTCTAAAGTCTTTACATTACATATTTTTTTTTTTTTTTTAACACTAAACTATAAAATAAACTAAAATTTCTTTTTCTTCAACTCCTCTTTAACGCCTTCGATTTCTTGTTTAATATTACTTTTGAAGATATTCATAAATGACCTACAAAATTTAATAAAATTGAATAATTATTTAAAAGATTATTGCTTAGAAGATTGTTAAAACTTACTTAAACCTTTGCGGCGTCATTTCATGCAAACCCTTATCCTCTGCCACATGTTTAGCACGATACATTAAAGATACAACAATTTGTGCTGCTCTACGCATAGGATAACTTTCAGCCATACGATTTATAAGTTGTTCATTGTTGGCCAAATAACGCATTAATATACGTAGTACCATATTTTAAATTATTACTTTACGTGCGAGATGGTACAAGATTTTTGAAGATTTTTGTATTTAAATTAAAATTGTATATCCTTGTATTTGCGTATTAGTTGTTGTTTTAGTTTTAATTGATTTTTTAACAATTCTAGCTTTTGCAATTGTTCTTCTTTGTTGTAATCGATACCGGGCAAAAGACGTATTTGTGCACGGGCGGACTCAAAGCGTTTCTGTAGTTCCAGGATCTAGAAAAAAAGTAGAAAGAAGATAAAAGTAATAAATTCTTAATGTGGCAGTAAGGAAATATTCACAAAACTGTAATGGAGAAATCCCTAAGCAATTTCTAGAATCTTTATGGAAGCAATTAAAACTTATAACAAGAATATGATTTTTTTTGCTTTCAAATATCCTTTTTGATATTTCATGAAAAAATTAAATGTGGGGCTATAATCACTTCAACTATTTATGGACGCTTTAGAGTATTTAGAGGTAGTAGTTGAACAAGAGTGGCTACAGTGACTTTTTTATTTAGCTTTACACTATGTGTGATTTGTATCTAAACTGATGAAGGTCTGACCGCCAATCAAATAATTTACAATTTATGCGCCACGAGGATTGTCCTCAGTTGGTTCAATCAATTCATTTATGATTTAAGTGATTGCAGCTAGCAATACGGTGGTAATACCTCTGCAATATTAGATATTAGATAGTATGAAAAGCTGTATCACGTCCGTGATTAAAAATTTTTTAAGTTTACAAACAATATTTCGTTTTGGTTTGTTTTTTCCTTTGTATGTGGGTTAATGAATACGCGGCAAAAACTATTAACTTGGTTGTTTATATAAACATAATCACATCTGTTGATAGTCTAAAAAGTTATATTTCTATACCTTACCTTTTGGCTACACTCCTGAGATTCACGCTGCTTGGCCGTATTATCTTTAGGATCCTTTTCCACACTAAAAACAAATTAAAAATTAATTTATTTTTCAATTACATAATTTTTCACAAAATTATTTTTACAATAAAAGAACGCAATTGAATTGCCACCACCAAATTAAGATTTCAATACAATATGCACTTTATATAAAACTTAGCAAATAAAAATATACCTATACTATTTATCAAAACAATGATTGTATTTTATTTTTGGTGCAAAAACTTAAACAATACGTACCAACGTATAATATCGTAAATGACAGGCAATATTTCGATGTCAAGATTGGAAGCTGTCAAAGTGGAGGTAGGCGAATTATTTGTTACATTTGTTGACTGCGTACTTGTTTGTATTAAACCATCAGCAGTTAAAATAGGTTTCTTGTCCACTGGTTCACCATTGGGTGATAATTCCATAATAATTAAAATTGAATATTTTATTTAAAATAAATATAAAATATCAGCTAAAAATTGTTCTGTTGTTTGTGTACAAAAAAATATATGTTAGTGGTGCCAGATAAGCAAAAAACCAATGTCAAATATGTACTAATACTGGGTAATTAATATGGCATCTCTAGCCACCGGAAGTTGAATTAAGAGCAGAGTTGTATTTTCTTGGGCGCGCGTTTTTACGGTCAGATTTTTTTTAACATTTTTATATATATATAAAAAAAAAAAAATTAATTAAAGGGCACTTTCATTAAAAAGTTTAAAAGATTTGTTTGTTTTTCTTATTTTAACTCATAAAAAGTGTTAATTATTAACAACATAAAATGCATAGAAGCTCTTTAGTATTTTGTAGGCCCTTAAATCTTAATATAATAAAATAAATTTCAATAGTTTTTGATTTTATAAAACAAAGCAAATTATATAAATGTTTAACACAATAATTATGAAGAAATTGTGCATTGAAATGTGTTAATTATTCAACCAAGTATAATAAATTATGTGAATTGAATTCACATAATTCATTGAATTCGTGTTGGACTTATTAATTAAAATAACATTTTAATTAAATTTTAATTGCAATAGAAATTCAAGGAACAGAATGTTTAAGTTTTATCTTTGGTTATAAAATTTCTTAAGTTATCAAAATGTTATTAATTTTTATTTCAATCTTAGTAGATGTTTATATACCGATTTGTTTAACTGACAAAGTTCACGTGTTATAATTAATACACATGTATACGTACTCTGACAATAAAATAAATTTTAACGGGTACATTTACACATTTTAATGAAAATTTTAATGCTATGTTCACATATAAAGGTTTTTAAAAAAACGAGTCGTTTTCTCAAAAAACACAGACAAATTGATTTGTTTTTTCATATATTTTAAATCCAAAAACCATTTCGATTCGAGTTGTTTAATTATTTAACACACAAAAAACAAACTAAATTTCCATACAGGGAAGAAATTTTTGGTATTTATTTTTATTTTGGTAGACGAAAAACAGGCCAAAAGAAAAAACACAATAAAATGATATGTGAACAGTGATGTTTAATTTATTGCGTTTTCCAAAAAAACAAGTGAAAAACTAATGTGTGTGAACATAATATTAAATAAATTAATGTTATAAATAAAATAAAATTTTAGTAAAAACCAATTTTTCATCAAAACCAATTTTCACGTAAGAACCATAAAACTGAACTTTTGTACAAAAAACTTTTTCAACAGAAAATAAAAAAAAAAATCTCCAAAAAACGAGTTTTTTTTTTTTTTTAAATGTTATTTTACCATAAAACCGTTTTCACCAAAAGAAAGTTTATTTTTTTACAAAATACTATATTTAAACCAAATATTACAGATAGAAATAAATTTTCCTTTTCGAGAAAAAAAAAAAAAAAAAAAAAAAAAATTATGAGATTTTCCAAAAAAACTTTTAAGGTAGTTTCTGCGAAGTCCTGGTGAGCTGTATTCGGATCCTTATTATTTTTATTATTTTTCTAAATTAGTCATAGTTTTCGTTATATCAAAAATATCATTTTTACTATATTTCAGTTCTAATAACTAATATATAAGTTAAGTCGGAAATTAAGAGTGGTCGTTAAACGTCTCAAAATTATTGGTATTATTTTTCGATGTTCGCCAAATCAAAGATTATTTGTTCTCCTTTCATGTTGCTAATGCCGCCAAAATTTTAAGTGAAAAAATCAAAAGGGATTAAGAAAATATAGTTGGAAATAGTTTATAGTTTGTCATTAGTTTCCGAATATAAAATTTAACAAATATGTACTACTTCTGCTTTGATATTTAATTTTCATGGTTAAGCGCTTTAAAGCAAGGACAGAAAATAATCATTTTTGAAATTAAAAAAAAAAAAAAATCAGATAAAAGGAAGGACATGATAAAAGTATTAAATACAGAAATGTAATTCCGAAAAATCTGATTTTTCACTAAAAATAAAATTTTTTTTACTAAAGTCGATTTTTAAAACTGTAAAAAATTGATTTTTAGAAAAAAAAAATCGATTTAAATTTTTTTTTTACTAAAAAATCTTATTTTTTGTGATTTTTGTAAAAAATAAAATTTTTAGTAACAATATAAAAATGCTTGAAATAGACTACAATATTGTTTCCGTATTTTTACATGATTTGGATCCAAGATTGGTTACCGTTACTGCTAGCTGCTAAAAAAAAACTCATTCAATTTGACCGTAAAAATACTGTTAGCGAAATTATTGGATATACCGTTATTGAAATAAAACAAATACGAAGTTTGAGATAATGTTTTAGTTATCACAGACCGAACTTTTAATACCTGTCTCCACAATATTTTTAATGGTAATTAATAGATATTTGCGTCATTTCTGAAAAAAAAAAAACGTTGGCCTAAAAGTACTTCTACCGAAATAACTATGAATATCGTTACCGTTATATTACCGAAAAAACTAAAAATACCATCATCGTTACCTTTTTGAATCGGTTGCCAACCTTGTTTGGAAGAGAGTCTAATCTTTAGAACATGATTAAACGGTTCCTTTCAACGAAGTTAACTTATAAAAGTCATTAAAAGAACTAGAACTAATATTGAGAAACGAATACCATATTTGAGTTACATGGTATTATCTTAGGTCTAAAAGTTGAACCGAATTTGTAAACTTGTTTATTTTATGTTTTGTTTGGTGCATACTTTTTGGGGTAAAATGAAATATGTATTGAAAATTTAACTAAGTTATTCCAGATAAAATAGAATAAGTTCTACTATATCTTGTTATATTTACAACAAAAATGTCTTAGACAATAGACAAATTTCAGTTAAACTCGAAAAATTTTGGATTTTTTTAAAGTTACCTTTAATATTTAACCAAAGCAAAGTATTGAACAACATTTAAATCGGTAATTAAAGTATGTATGTAAAAGAAAAAATTACATTTTCAAATGTAAATATTTAAGTATCTATAAAGGGTATCTCAAAAATGTTGTACTTTTATAAAACTAGAAACTCCAAAAAATTTTTGTTTAAAGTTATCAGTCGCTGAATAAATATAAAAATTGTAAAATTCAGAAAACAAGTTTTACACAATTTTTTTAAGAACTTTTGTAAATTTTTTAAAAAATATATAAATATATGTTTACAATTTTCTTACAGTTTACACGTTTTTTTTGACACTGGATGTATAATTTTTTAACTGCCTTTGATCTGTATTAATTTTTTTCTGACATACACATTCAGCGTGTTTTACGGTTCTTTATCTTAAACTTTTTTCCGAATCACTTTTCGATGCCAAATCTAGCTGAAGTGTTAGTCGGAACATTATTTAGTATTTAATTGGTAGATTATGACATTGTCTTTTATTTGATGTATTATTTACCGAAATTATCATTGCTAAACTAGCATTATTTTTTACTTGAATTTGGTTAATGCAGTGTTCAAAAAAAATTCCTCAAAATTAATTTTATGTTATTTTCCAATTTTTAAGATTATGAAATAACAGTTTTGATTTAATAAAAAAGTTTTACACATTTATAATCTTCGGACTTCGAAGATTCAGAAAAGTATCCGATCTATATCATATTGCTTACAACGACTGAAATATTTACGTTTTAAAATGTAAAAAAAATTTCATTTACAAATTTTTTTATAAAGAAATTTGTCCAAATTTTTTTGTGATGTTTTGCAATTTTTAAGATATTTCGTTGACTGATATCACGAGACTCAAATTGTAAATGTATATATATACTAAGACATTGCTTTTTTCCAATACTATATACTGTGCCTTTAATATTTGCAATTCAAAATGTAAACAATTTTTCGTTTACATGCTTTATGTAAATAGCAGTTTGCTGGGTTAATTTTAACTTTAAAACTCAATACTTTTAAATTATGTATTATACATATTCAATTAAATAAGGACTTTGAAACATAAACCATTTTTGTCTTGAGATTGTTTTGAATTTCTATATTTTATTTAAAGACAACATTTTTATTAATATTAGCTTTTTGTTTAATTTTATAACATGTTTTTGTTTTTCTTGCAGTTCAAAAAATTTTATAATTTGATTATTTTATGGTAATTTTCTAAAATACTTTCCAAGAAATCTTTTATTTAATCTACAGAAATTTAACTATGTTTTTATTTTTTGGTCAGGAAAAAAAAAAACAATTTATAGTCAACAAATTTTCATAAATATAGATAAATACTTGTTGTTGTATACATATATGCTCAGTAACTGGTTGATTTAACTTGTTTTCATATAAATAATATGTATATTTTTTTTCATTTTTTAAATATTTGTTATCAGAAATAGACAATAACAACAACAGCTTAGCTATATTTGTATCTGTGTAAAGGAGGTATCAGCACCCAACAGTTAACTTTATCATTTATGTAGTAGATTTTGTTGTTTGTGTTACACTTTTTCAATAATTCTCATTTAACTCTGAATATTAAGAAATACTCCAATATACTCAATAATTAATAACGAACTGAAAAAAAAAAAAAAAACAATAAACGAACATAACTAGATTTTAAATGTATCTATATTGATTGCATTTGTTGGGGATTTTTATTTCGTTGACACTGTGAGGCGTTAAGGCATGATTATTTGAATACTAAACAGAAGTGAAAAGTTCGGAGACTTGTTTTGTGTTTGCCGGATTTCAGTCAAATCAGTCTTACTCGCCGTGTGCTAACGTAACAACGTTTTAACTCTTAAAAAAAAAACGCGTTTTTAAAAAGAAAATAAAATTGTGTCTTGTCATTTTATTAAGTGTGTTATCAAAATTTTAAGTGTTTGTTGTAATAAATAAAGAAAAAAAAAAAAAAAAAACAAAAACAAAGAGGATAAAAAAACTGTGATGTGAAAACGTGTTATTAACGTCATCATTAATTAGTTTTTTTTCCATTGAAATTTTTACTCTTTCTACAATTGATTGACAATTTATTACTTTTTTTAATGTCTGGCCAATTTTAAATAAATATAAACAATAATATGTACATAAAACAGAATTGAAATTATTTAATGAACTACAAATTAATTGATATTCAATAACAAAATAAAACTAGACAATACTATAATAATAACAACAACAGCAACTTGTTGCTATACATAACAATAAAGAGAAACAAAAACAAAAATAACAATAATAACAATTGAAGCTGAATAATTGTGTCAGTTGAAAAAGAAAAAATCGCTCAAATGAATATTTTTTATTAAATGAACAAATATTAATTAATAAATTCATTTTTTTAAAGAATTAATTAAAGCCTGAGTAAATTGTTTTTTGGTAAACTCTTAATTTAAAAGAGTATTAAAGATTTTTACTCTCAAAAAAAAGCGTTTTTAAGATATTGTTGAGTTATTTCAAATATTTCTTTGTTTTGATTTTTTAAGTCGCTTTATTAAACGAATTCAAATAAGAATCGTTTTTTTTTGTCGTCGGCAAGATCAACTATTATTTATTATTTTAGTACAGACATTTTAATAAATGTAGAGTAAATTATATAGTTATCTCGTTTGCAAATAAAACAGACAACCTCAAGTATATCTTTTCATTTATTTTTATTAATATTTTATGCATACAGACAAATAAATAAATAGTACTACTGAAAACAAAACAAAAAAAAAAAAAAAAAAAAGATCTCATATAGTAATAAAAATTTATTATATTTCTTACTACTACTACTAATACTGACTGTACCCATACTTATGAAAATTGTGGCAGGGCTACAGATTCATTGATCATTTAGCTCTCAACGTTCTTACACTCGTTTCAAAGCTGTTGTGCCGTTTTGTTCGTTATTTGGTCTGTCGTACGCGTTGTTCGCTGGTGGTTGTCTCAACCAAAGTTTTGCTAAGATGTTGGTCTCCTTTCGCCATGCGAAGCCTGGCTTCGTTGTGTTAAAATTGCTCCACTAACCTGTGATAATCACTACTACCGTGTTTTCATCTTTTTTTGGGGAAAATAATTTTTAACAAATAAAAACTTAAAAAAAGAAAATTTTTGTGTGAAATTAAAAAAGTGTTGAAGTGTTATAAAATTACAAAAAACACGCCTTCAATAAAAAAACTATTAGATAAGAGTAGAAAAGCAAGTTCGCAAAAAGAAGTGTGAAAAATTTATTAAAATAAAAGCTAAAAGAAAAAAAAAAAGTAAAAAATAAATAATACAAATACACATACCATTATAATTTATAATAAAAAAATAAAAAGAAAAAACGCAAATATTAAATAAAATTGAAAATTAATATAAACGTGTGCTAAACTCTCCCACTAAACTTGATCGATATTCTCTATTAATATATAAAAACAAAATTACAAAAATTGTAACGCAGTTAAAAAATTCAACTCTAACATTAAACAGCTCAAATAAAAATATTTAAAAAGTGTTATCGTTAAAAAAAAAAATAAATAAAAATAAAAAATCTATTGTGTTTAAAAATCTATAAAGAGAAATTCTTCAAAACGGCTTCTTTAACACTAAAAAAATCACGTAACGAATTTTGTTTTTTCGTCCTTAAAAAGAAAAACATAATTTGAAATTTTTGCTTCAAAATTTGTTAACAATAAATGGAGAAAACTGAACAACAATTTCATATGAGTTCTTCCTTTGTCCTCAATGAATATCCTGAGAGTTCTATGTGTTTGATCAACAAGATGCTGTTAAAAGTTGAGAATACATTATTGCGTAGCCACCGTCAGCGTGAGACCACCGGTATTAAAAAACTCTACAATTCCTTTTTTGTATTGTTTTAATTGGTTTGATATGAACAAATTTACATCCGTCTCTTTGTTGCCGGTCAAATAAATTCAAATTTATTAAACTTTTTAAACGTTATAAAATAAAACAAAAAATAAAACTGAATAAAGTAAAAAACGAAAATAAAGAACAACATAAAATAAAATCTTATAAAATAAAAATCTCCAAAAAGTTCGTTATAATATCGCTTCGAAGAAAAAAAAAATGAAATTGTGAATTATTACTTGTGTGTTATACGGGATATGTAAAGTTGTAAAAAACCCTTTCGTGTTTCTTTGAATGTGTAAACTCGCCGCTAAATTATTTAAAAAAAGTACAAAAGTCCTATAGTTTTCCTTTCGTCTTCACATCGAAAGAGCCTTTTGAACGGCTCTAAGATTGTGTGTTTCATAAACCGACATATGGCTCTATCGCTGGTGGCTACCCTTCCACATCATCAACAACATCAACAATCTAATTGTTACGATTTACCATCTTTCTTGGATTCTTATACATTAGAAAGTCCACCTGAATCACAAACGCATTTGAGTTATACCCAATTATCAGCAAATCAACACCAGCATCAGCTTCAGCGTTCTACAAAAATCTTTTTGACAAATTTCAATAATAATAGCGATTTAATGGAGTTTAATAATAGCAACAACAACAGTCATAATCATTCAAATAATATACAGTCAACAGGAAATTTGCAGCATAATAATCAGATTTCAACAAATATTTCACAGGTAGGAATAATATAATAAACTTTTATTCTTATAATTTGGAAAATAATAAGTGTTCATAGATTTTCATCCTTTTTAATTAAAAAAAAAATTGATTTTTTTTGGGAAATGTCGTATTTTGATTATAAAAAATTTAAGATCTTTGGTGAGAATATAAAATGCAATTTTAATTTTTATTAAAAAACTCATTTTTAGTGGGAAATACAGTTTTCCTTAAAATATTTAATTTTTAGAAAAAATCGATTTAAGACTGTTTCAAAAGTTTGTTAAACTAATTTCAAAAACGTTCGAATAAAATTTTACAAGTTTATAGACAACACTATAGAAAATAAAACTAAAAAATAATTTTATGACTTAGCCGAGCCTTCGATTTGAATTCTGCTGATTTCGGTAAAAAGGCATTTTTTTGCTGTTTTTTTTAGATATAAATTTAACATTTTTTGAACTGATATTCAGACTAAACAAAATTATTATGTAATAAGGTGGAATGAATTTAATTGAAAATATCTTTTTATTTAAATATTTTTAAAATTAAAAATTTCGGTTTACACTCCTTAACCAATTGTTCTAAAACACATTAATGGTCTGGGGAATTCGTAATAACTTTAACATTTTTTAACCGATTTGCTATTTTTATATCTTAGTCCGGGTTCACACACAGCAATTTTTCTTGCCGCAATTCTGACTTCGTAGGCGAGGCGAATGTAAAAATTTACTCTTCCCTTCTCCTCTCTCTTCTATAAACTCAGAATTGCGGCAAGAAAAATAGCTGTGTGTGAACCAGGTCTTATTTGATAGATAATTATGTCTAGACTACGATTTTGTAACAACTTGTAGCAAAATAAAGTATTTAATAGTAAATTTTTTATAAAAACGGTAAAAAGTCCAACTTTTTTCCATATAAACGTACCCTACAAACTTCAGGTCCGATGAGGCACGGGTTAATGATATCCGATTTTACTAATATTTCACACTGTACGTTTTTTACCTAAAGAACGATTCTAGGGGGAGTTACTGTAAAAATTCGAAGGTTGGTAAATTTTGTTGCAGTTTAACCTTTAACTTATGACGTGGTAGTAAATTTTACACCTTCTTTTTTATTTTTCTAATAACTTTTCTTTGTTGCACTCTCTTAAGCTGATATTGCCAATACCCTCTTAATATACTATGCTTTTATTGACAGTATAGTTTTGTCCTTCGACTGTTACAGCATCGCGGAGATCTATGTGTGTGGGTGTAAAATTTAGTACACGTCGTCGTTTGTGGAAATTTTTAATAGAAAATATTTTACTACCACGTCTAATCTAACGTTAGTAACCCATATAAAAAAAACAAGCGCGAATATTCGGCCCGGCCGAATCTATGTACCCACCATCAACTTTTTAAAATTTTACACTATATGGAAAGGGGCGGTAAAGTGGGCAGACCACGCCCATTTTTTGTTTCCGAGTTTACATTGGTCCTTGAACTATTTGAACACAATTTCTTTGATTTTCACCTTATATGGGAGATGGGCGGTTAAGTGGGTGGACCACGCCCATTTTTGTTTTCCGAGTTAATATCCCCGAACTATATGTACAAAATTTCGTTATTGTTGAAGAAATATCAGCAGAAAACCATAAAACGGGAACCCTGTGCTTCTAGTTTTTAGCCCATAACTTTTTTGTTTGTTAACAGATTTTGCCCATTTTCAATCCCAATCAAACCTTATATAAGAAAAATATTTGTGCCAAATTTCGTCCCCCTACGTTATCCCGTTCGAGCCTTATCCTGCTTTCAACAGATGGACAATCGGACGGACATAGCTAGATCGACTTAGAATCGAACCAGGACCCAGAAAATATATACTTTGTGGGGTCTTAGATGATTCCTTCGACAAAATCAATATACCCCCCATATTTTTGATGGTGGGTATAAAAATACTACACGTCTCCGTAAGCGTAAGTATTTTTGTAATTTTTTTTCACATTGTTTTTGAGTTGCTCAAAAGTTTTCAACTTTTTCGGTATTATTCTACAATTAAATAGTGGGAAATGGCACATTCAAAAAATATGGAGGAAATCTCATGCCATATTACGGACTGATTCTCTTCCCTAGCCTGTTATCCAAAAACCTACAAAAGCGAGCAAATTATGCTATATATGTCCCAATAAATTAAAAAGGAAAACTACACATACATGCTTAGAGTGTAATAAACCAATGTGTATGAGCTGCAGCAAACGGCTATGCATTAATTGTACTAAGACTGAATTTGACGAATGATAATTTTACCTCAAAAGACTGATTGTTATTTTTTTATATATATAAGATATTGAAATGTTCCTTTTTATTTTAATAAGTATATAACTTAGGCTGTTGAAAATGCCATTTATTGTTTTTGTTTAACCTTAATTTTCTTAATGTACAAGTAAATGATATACGTATTTTTTTTTTGTTTGTGTAAAAGACGCTTGTGAAATAAAGTACAATTTTTTTAAATAAATTTGATTTTTTTTCGTTGTTTTTGTTAATAATTCGTTTAGAAGCAATCAAATTCGAATAATATAAGTATAACATTATTATAATATATACACATTAAAAATTATATGAAAAATAATTCGGGTGTATAATTTACACCACCTCTTCATATACGCTAAACAATTTCACGTCATAAGTTAAAGGTTAATATACATACATCGTGTATCCTCCGAAAGGAAATATAGAATATAAAATTAATAAAAATATCACGTCCACTTTTTGCAAATAATTATTTCTTTAGAAGTTCAAATGAAATTTAGCACCTAGTATATCAAATATTTTTTGGAGAAAACTATGAACTAACATAAAAGTTGGATTCCAAGCCCAGATTTGAGCCCACTTTCAGTAAAAATTAATTTTGATACTTTCTTGATGCTAATAAGACCATTCATATTAAATTTGAAATACAGAAAAAATAAAAAATATTGCATATTAGTTGGTTAACGTGGTAGCTTACGGGAAATCAATTAGATTCGTTAGATTCCGTTTTGATGAGACTAGGCATTCGCATAGAAGATGATGTACTCTGTCTCCTCCTTCTCGCGATTGCCACAACTACGACAGTATTCATTGTAAGGGAGACCAAGTCTGTTTGCATATTTTCCGATCATCCAATGACCTGTAAACAATGCTATTAGTCTCGAAATGTCTTTGCCTTTGTAGCCTATGAGTTGCGTTGAGCGTTTCTCGTTGTAGGTATGCCACTTTTCCTTCGCGACTCTACATTTGTCTAGATTTTGCCATATATTTCTAGCCTTTTCGATATAGTGTTTCTGGATTTTGCTTTTGGGTGATCCCAGCGGGATTGCGACAGAAACAGCTAAAGAGGCATTCAAAGCAGAGCCTGCCCGGACTAATTCATTTGCCTGTTCATTGCCATAGTGGTCCCTATGCGCTGGAACCCAAACTATAGTAATGTCATACAATCGACTTAGTCCTAACAGTTCCTCTTTACACGGTAGTTTCGTGTGATTTGAGCGATAGTATTGCCGCCTGGCTGTCGACGAATAGACCAATATTCCCCTGAATATTTCTATCGCGAATTAGTTTGCATGCCTCTCTGACCGCTAGTATTTCTGCTTGAAATACGCTTGCCTCATCAGGGAGTCTATATGAGTGTCTAATTCCAAGGTCGTTGGAGAAGACACTAGAGCTGATACCACAGTTCATCTTTGAGCTATCAGTGTATATTTTAGTTTCACATTGTTCAAGAAGATTTCCCCTTTTCCATTCACTCCTGGTGGGGAATAGGACTTTAATGATGTTTCTGAAGTCCATCTGGGGAGTCATATAGTCGGTAGATTTATTGAGCTGCGGGGGTATTAAGCTTAATTTCCTCGCGTGTCCGTATGTTCTTGATCTCCAGCTCCCAGTAGCAGATAATCTTATCGCACTATTAACTGATGATTCAATAATTGTAGGTCTATGGGTGCCAGGTGTAATATAGTGTTCAGAGCTTCTGAGGGACTAGTACGAAATGCACCCGCGATACCAATGGAAGCAGATCTTTATATCCTGTAAAGTTGATCCACCATGTATCTCTTACTAGTAGCGGTCCACCAAACAAGAGATCCATATACGAGAATGGGCCATGCTATTGCCGTGTATAGCAATTTTGTCAATTTTGGATTCAAGCCCCATTTTACACTAAACATCAAGTGTTGTATGCTACCGTAGCCTTACTAACCTTACTGTTGAATGTTTAGCTTCCATGAAAGCTTGGAGTCCAAAATAATGCCCAAGTACTTTGCATTGTCAGACAAGGTAAGTTCACAGTTTTCTAATCGTGGTAGTCTGAAGCTTGGAATCTTGGTCTTTGTGGTGAAAAGTACCAGCTCTGACTTGCCCAGATTCACTCCTAGTCCACATTCTTTGGCCCAGTTGCTGAGTGTAGTCAGAGCAGTTGTCATGATATCGCTTATCACGTTCAGAAACAGTCCCGATACTAGTATCGTCCGCATAATGACAATAAGCCACAACAGCGGAGAAATCACACCTCCTTGCGGATTTTGCAATGAGGGTTCTTGTCTCTAGCATTGAGACCAGCTTGTTGGTCCTGCTGAAAAGATGAAAGACTAATCAGACGGAAGTCTTTTGCATTCTCATGACTTCTTTTTCCAGTTTTGGGAATGAACACTACCTTCACTCTTCTACAGTTCCGCGGAACATAGTTGAGGGTGAGGCAGAGTTTAAAGATTCTATGTAGCCAGGGTATGATGTATACTTATGCACTTTGTAGCATCCGTGGTAAAATGCAATCAGGTCTTGCAGATTACAGATACGAAGAGAAACTATCCATTGCCCATGAAATTTTCTCTACAGATATCATGTCATCCTCGATTCCTTGCGAGGTTAATTTTAATTTAATTTGCTCCATATCCAGGTCGGTAACATCTGTACAGCCAGGGAAATGAGTTGAGTATTGAGTGAAATATCCAAAGATTCCGCCGATAATTCTGACCATGAGCCATCTATCCTCTTAATATAGGAGGGATTATTATGACCATTTGCCAGAACCTTGTAGATTCCTTGGTATTTTTAATAGATTTGCAGTAACTTTCTCTTTCAGTAAAAATCAATTTTGCTACTTTCTTAACCCTACGGTACATATCCAAAAAAATTAACGTTAGTCAATACCCGTGGTACCCTGGTACCATAGTGTAATTTTCGTTGATTAAAAAAAAAAATATATATATAATTTTATACAAATTGCTTATTACAACCATTTAACTGGTCACAGATCTTAAAGAAAATCGGTGAACACATTTAGAAAAATATGTGTGAGTATTTTAGCGATGTCCGTCCGTCTATCTTGCAGTCCATATTAAACTTTAAATGAAGATACAAATCGCAGTTTTTGAAATAATTGTAAGAATTTTGGCTTTATATGATGCAGACACGAGTTCTATTTAAATTAGGTTATAATGGTTGCCTATTACAATCAAGTTTTCATAAATTTTTTCTCCTAAAATAGGGGTTTGAACCCATACATTTTATTATTGCATAATTTAGTACATATAAAAGTTTAATGGTCCTTAGAAACCAATTTAATTTTGTAAAATAATTTTTATAAACGTAAAAACGAATCTATAACATTTTTTTTTATCAGGTTCGCACCTCAAAAACCTATAGCTCCCATATATGGCTTCTTTCCGAAAATCATCATAGTGGATAAATTAGTATTGGTAAATATCAAGTTTTTTTATACAAAAGATTATAAAAAGTATAAATTGTAATTTTAAACTTTACAACAAGACTTGATCTAAAATAAAACACACGTTCCATGTAAACTCCCAGAGAAAATCAGTCAAGACAGACTATAACGTTCTTACAGTCCTAAAGAATGTTAGCACTGACTTCATCCACAAATAAGCATAGGATCTATATAATATTCTCAACGAAAGTGGCTCAAAAGAGCGATAATTCGAATTTTTTTTAACTTGTCACATATTATACTTTATTTCTTTTTCTAAAGTTCCTAAATAACCCAGAAATTTCAAAAAATAGTTCTCCTTCAAATCCTAACGGAGTTATTACATATAATTTGGTAATTTTGACTGTCATGGTCATGCTTATTCCCTAGTTTAAGCAAAAAAATAATAAAATTTTAACTTTATATGAATCAAAGGACAATAAAAATAAGATTTTCAATTATAAATAGATCAAAAAAAAGTTAATTGTAGTGCAAAATACAGAAATTATGTGGGGGTACCCGCGTACCATGGGTATTGACTGCCGTAGGTATCAACTTTAAAGCCATTTTACATATAGACCAAGTTATTAAAATTTAGGTTTTTTAATGTATAAACGCCTTAATCACGACGATCTGAATTTTCGTGGCTATATCTTTATTAATAAAGAAATGCGAGCACTTTAAAGTTAAAAATGGTACCCGGGTATGTAACGTAGGGTTAATGATACTAAGATAATTCAAATAATATATAAACTAGGAATTGAAAAATTTTATATTATAAAATTTAATCTGTATGGGTGCCTCTTTTTCACCCACTTTTATTATACTGAATACAATATCGGTTCAGTAGTTAAGAAATAAGGCCAGTTAAATAAAGTGAACAATATTATGACAAAAATTGGCGTAAAAAGGGAGTGACATCCAGTAAAAATTTAGTATAATAATTTTAGTAGTCTATAAAACAACAACAACATATAATAAAGTGCAAAATGAATAATTTAAATGATTTTTATTTCCAATTACATTGAAAAAATACTCTATAAATTCGAACTTTAAAAAATCCTTTGGGGATTTTGCTAGATTACTAATACGCTTTCATTTTGCGTTGTAATTATTGAGGCAATTTTTTCTTGTTGCACTGTGTTATAAATTTTTATCCAAATGGGTGACACTTCGCTTTTTCGCCCACTTTTATTATACTGTGATATTTTTTACCATTACTGTCAAAATGTTTATAAAAGATTACTAAGCAGCAAAGCTATTTTTTCTTAAAAAAGGCAATTTTTTTTTTGTTGCACTGTGTAATTTAAAATTTAATACGGAAAAATAATATTTTAAGAGTATAACATACATATATATGGGCCATTATCAAACATTTTTAACCTGGCTGAAACTGGCTTAAATCCTTAATAAGTTTTGTGATGATGATATTTTAAACAAATTGGTTACAGATCTGAACTCACAAGACTTGAAACTAATAGAGTGCAAAATTTTAGCACAATAGGTTTCTTTTTATAATCATGATTGTTGTTCAAGAATATAGAAAAATTTATAAAACTACTTAAGTTTTTACCATTCTTCTACAATTTTTGTTCGCGCGTTTATAATTTTTGATCTTACTCTATCATAAGTAAACTAATCGGACTTTGTACATAAATTCTGCACCATCTTTGTTGTTGTGCAGACTTTCAACAACTAAATACAGGGTAGTAAGTTTTGATGACAAAATTTTTTGTTTTTTTTTAATTTTTCAGTTTTTTGGGTGCGGTTTGTGTGCCCCTCAAACGAATACAAAATTTTGGATAGGGATTGATACTTGTTGTAATTGTACGTATTTTGCGCTATATCCCGTTGATATGCCCGAAATAGTCAACGTAGTAGATAGTCTCAAAATTTGGAAAACAAGTGAGAAAATTTTTCAAATAGTCAGTTTTTTGCGAGGCACATTCACAGTTTCATATTAAACGGCATGGATTACTGCATGAACTTAGTTTTTTGTTATTTTACATAACAAAATCGGAGGAGCTTTAAAAATAAATTGAATACAAGAGTTGTATGGACTTTTCGAAAATTATGCAAAAATTGCACTTTTTGTTTCTGTATTTTTATATAGAAAATTGCAATTTAAACAAATATTAGATATACAAGATATAAGAGTGGCGATAAATATAATTGATTGGGATCATAAATTTAAGTTAAATGTCGTTGATAATTGCAAACAGGACACTTTTGTCAAAACACGTTTCGCTAAGGCACATCGTGTGGACAGCATGAAATTAACTATAATTGACATAATTAGTAGGTGTTTGTTATGCTTAATAAACATTTGAGATAAACATTTTATGGACCAGAAAATATTTACTTGTGTTAAAAAAGGATCACTTTATTAAATAGCATTTCTTTGTAATAAACTCTAATAAAATATATTTTCATTCAATATATGGAGATATAACTTAGATTCGATCCAAATTTTTCACAAAATTTTTAAAAAACGTGATTTTTATTGAAAAGAAAATTTTTTAAATTTTACTAGGAAACCCTAAAATATGCTGCACTAAAACTATCAAACATTGAAAATATCATAAATTTTATTTGAATAACTTATTAGGTTTTGATATTATGTGTAATTTTGACCAGAATTGTACATAAACTTCCAAGTAAGGAGTGAGATCGAAAAATTCTTAACACACATTTTGCCTCATAACTTTTTTCGGAATCAATATTTAAAATTTTTTTTTGATCAAGTTATCATGGACAAATACTTCAGTTATTATTTTTAATAACAACCATGTTAATTTGTCCTTATTTTCATCAAAATAAGTGACGAAAAAGATTTACGTCCTACAAGTTATTAAAAAATTTCAAAAAATCCAAATGGGTCTTACAAATAATTGGCCACAGAATTAAATGTCGTCCGTAAAACCGTTTTTAATGTTATTAAACAGTATCAGGAGAATTTGACTATTGATGTGAAACCTAGTTCGGTAAGAAAAAAAGACCACATGATATTGGGAAGGCCAGAAAATTGAAGGCATATTGAAAGGATCTCCAAACACATGTGGTAGAAAATCAGCTCAGTTTTCTCAGTGCTTCGACTATTTGGTGCGAAAATTTAAAGCTAATAGGAAAGTTCATAACATATAAAGTTCATAAAATTCCAAACTGGAATTCTGCAAAAAAAAATTACAAGCCAAAAATAGGACTCGGAATTTAAAACCAAATTTCATACAAAAATACTCAAGCTGTATAATTGACGAAGAAACGTAGGTGCTGGCAGAATATTCGCAGCTTGTGTCTCAAAAAGTTTTATTGCTAATGCTCGAAGCAATGTTGGAGATAAGTTTAAGACCCAAAAGCAGCAAAAATTTCTTACAAAATTCATGGTATGACAAGCTTTTTGCAGTTACGGCAAAACAGGAAAGTCATTTGATACATTCGGATCTATAAATACCAAAATATGCATAAAGGAATATTTGCAAAAAAGACTTCTTATTTTCTTAAGAAAGCACAACGTGTCCACATATTTTTGGACCCATTTGGTGTCTTGTCACTACGGTAAGAAAGCTCTGGAGTGGTACCAAATCAATAACATAGTTTTAGTACCAAGAGAGGTCAATTTTCAAAATTGTCCATAGCTTAGACCAGTGGAGAGATATTGAGCTCTTGTGAAAAATGAATTCAAGAGCACAAAAAAGGTGTCCCAAAATACCGAAGATTTTAACAGAAGATGTGCACACTGTTCCAAAAAAGTGACTGAAGCAACTATCAAATCTCCAAAGAAAGGGTTTTCAAAAATGGTCCACAATTTTATAATTATTGTGCTAAATTATAAAATTATTAAAAAAATAATGAAAACTCTAAGATCAACCGTTTGTATGTTAAGAATTTTTCGATCTCACTCCTCAGTTTGTAAAAATTTTTATATGTTCGACTTTAAACCGCCATAACTTTCGCTCCCCTCACAAGAAATGATTAACGCGAACTGATTCTACATGCATTCGAGTCACTTTATATGTATACAAAAGGATTTTAATGTGCCATCAAAAAAAAAAAAATAATAATATTTTTTGAAGGGCTAAAATCAAAATTTTTTGTTAATTGCCCATATATTTTTATTTAAAAATCATATATTCCAATTTTAGAATAATTTTTATGAGCATAAAACACTTTTTTTAAAGAATATGTTTGTTTTTTTGATAATCTCAAATGTTCGTCCTTTTTACTCTAGCACCTATAGTTTCCTTAAAAATGCTGTTTTAGTTATTTACCTACATGCTTATTTATTATTATTTTAAAATGAATAAGTTTTAAATTATTTTTGTTGGCTTCCATTTTATTAAATGGAGTCTAAAATTTGTTTCTATTTGGTTTTTGTTGGGTTTCATTGATTTTTTTAAGACACAATTTAGGTTTTTAATGACTTGTATTATTGAAATTGTTTATATATTTTTTTTAGAACCTAAAAAGAGAGTTTTAGGAATAATGAATATCACATGATGCATTTAGTATTGTTTAATAATTTTTCTACATTAATATTTGTTTTTATTGTTATTTTGATAAGAATAAAATAGAGTTACCAATCAACATACATACATTTTTTAATTAATTTGTATGTGTATTATTATTTTTTATATATGTACATAAAAATAAAAACAATTTTTTATATTTCTTGAGAGTAGACTATTATAAAAATTGTGAGCATCATCATATTTATAAAATAAATTATCAGTGAGTTTCATTTGAATTATTTTTTTATTTTATTTTCCTTAATTCAATATACAACGCTCTGCTCTTCCGACCTTAATGATAATCTATATTAAAATAATATTTAGTTGAGCTTAATAATTTCACACAATCAAATTATGAGATTTATTGCAAGTTGATTTTTTTTTTTACTATTTCAATAGTCTGACAATAAGTTTTTATGTTTTAAAATATAATAATTTGTTTTGCAATTAAGTAAAAAAGTCTGTGAATTTATTTATTTCTTAAAAGTTTTTAATTTGCTCTAATAAGTTGTTTCGTTGAAGTAATATAAACAATGACAAAAGTGACGGATATTTTATATAATCATCATAGTTTAAATATTTATTTAAACAATTATAAATACTAATTGATAAATTCAATTTTATTTCGTAAACTGATGTAAATTATAGTTATAGTGTAAATTGAAATGTATGTATGTATATAATATAATATTTTGTTTTAAATTTGCTTAATATAGTTTTAAATAAATATTAAATTATTTTTAATTAAAATTTATTTAATTTTTCTTTTTTTAACTAAATTTCTTTTATTTTCTGCATTACAGCTTTCAAATACTACAAATCGTAATTTAATGAGCGGTTTTCATCATCAGCATTTTGGTGCAGAATATGAACCTGTTATAACATTTGTTGATTCACCTCCAAATTCCGAAGAATCTTGGCCAGGTATGTTTTAAAAATTCCCTGAAAGTTTTTTATTTGAAAAAAGTCTTATTTTTGAAAATTCTTCTTTTTTGTAGACGACCAATCTAAAGGTTCGCCAGGTCCTCAAATAATTGATGTCCAAACAATATACTCAAATAGTGGTTCACGTAAAAGACGAATGGATTGGGATCCATTAGAAATAGGTCAGAGTGAAAGCACTGCTTCTACACAAACTGGCGAATTGCCAGCAAAAATTTCAGCACATCAATTGCTAGAAAAGGATAAATACAAAAAGGAGAAATTAATTTCGGGTAAGTCTTATTCTATAAATCTATAGTATACTGAACGAGAAAATATGACATTTCTTGGCTGTTTAGGGCTTTTTGAATGATTCCATTAAAACAAAAAATGCATTGACTTCCTTTACTAAAATATCCATTATACAGTAAAACGTGAAAGACATAGTCGGTCAAGCCCGACCAATTGATGCTCTATACCATTGTATACGTGCATCAAAACTGGGAGGGGGGACTTATATGTGACGCCTGTGGTCAATTGTGGACCTATACTTTATTAAGTATACGAATACATAATATTAATTTTGTACTAACCTTATATTGTGAACCTTATATGGGAACTACGGTAAATTATAGACCGATCTTTATGAAATTTGGAACCATGATTTATACTTATATATACCTTATGTCGAATATAATCTTTATACTAACATTTGTATGGGATTTATGCACGTTAAATCGATTATTAAGAAGGGTTTATATGGGAGCTACGGTCAATTGTGGACCGATTTTCATGAAATTTGGTACAAAAATTTATACTTATACAAAACTACTTTTCACCGAATTTCATTAAAATATTCGGTTAGGTGAAATAATGGACCGATCACAACCAATTTCAATAGGCTTCTTCTTTGTATCATAAAAGTTCCGCGTACCAAATTTCATTGAAATATCTTAAAAAATTGCGACCTGTACTTTGTGCACAAGGACAGCCAGCCGTCCAGCCAGCCGTCCAGCCAGCCTGCCATAAAACCAGTCAGACGGACGGATGGACGGGCGGACATCGTTAGATCGATTTAAAAAGTGATTCTGAGTCGATTGGTATACTTTAAGGTGGGTGTTGGATATCTTGTTCTATGCGTTACAAACATCAGCACAAACGAATAATACCCCAACCACCTATGGTAGTATAGGGTATAAAAACACTTGGAATGTAACATAGTGTAGTTTGAAGATATGGGTGAGTAGATTATTAACCATTTTTCTATATAAAAATACAAAAAGTCCGTAAAATTCTTGTACAAAATTTATTTTAAATGCTCCTCCGATTTTGTTATGTAAAATAACAAAAAATCTAAGTTCACGCAGTAATCCATGCCATTGCATAAAAAACTGTGAATGTGCCTCGCGAAAAACTAACTTTTTGAAAAATTTTCGCTCTTGTTTTCCAAACTTTGAGACTATCTACTACGTTGACTATTTCAGGCACATCAACGGGATATAGCGCAAAATATGTACAATTACAACATGTATCAATATCCCTATCTCAAATTTTGTATTCAGTTGAGGGGCGCACAGACCCCGCCCAAAAAACTGAAAAATTTTAAAAACTAAAGAATTTTGTTCATAAAAACTCGACTACCCTGTATCTTACTGTTGAAAGTCTGCGCAAGTACATAGATGGTGCAGAATTTATCTGCAATCTCCAATTAGTTTATTTATTATGGAATGAGATCAAAAGTATAAACGCGCGAACAAAAATTGTAGAAGAATGGGAAAAACTTAAGTAATTTTTACATGTTTTTCTATGTTCTTGAACTTTGAACAACAATCATGATTATAAAAAGAAATCTATTGTGCTAAAATTTTGCACTCTATTAGTTTCAAGTCTTGTGAGTTCAGATCTGTAACAAATTTGTTTAAATTATCATTACGATAAAACTTATTAAGGATTTCAGTCAGTTAAACATTTTTGATAACGGCCCATATACAAATTCAATATTTTTATTTTTTATTCATATTTTTTGAATTTTACATTCATTTTTAAACCACACTTTATTAGAAAACATATTTTTGTCTTATTTTTACCTAATGCAATATTTTATTAGGAGTAAAATGATAATTTGATAAAATTGGATTAGAAATGTAGGACATATATTTTTTTCAAAGTTGTAAAACTCATGAAATGCTATTATTTTAATTTAAATAGCTGTTAAATTTCAAAAATTAAAATAAAAAATTGAGTTTGTGTCCTTGATAAATTACATATTTTTGCTAAGATAAAAAATATAAAATAATATAATAAGGTACTCGAGATAAAAAAAAATGTTATACCCTGAATTCCGAAAAATCGGTTTATTGGAAAATTCTAAAAATGGTATAATAATGTACTCATCCATATCTACAAACTAAACTAAATATGTACTTATGTAAGCATCGTTTTATTATTAATAAGACTCCTAAATCTCCTTAGCTACTGGACGAATCGAATTAAAATATATGGGAGAGTTGTAGAGGAGAACCTAAGCATTCAGAAAAATCATCATATAATCACCCTGTAATAAAACAAGATAAGCTACAGGGCATCAAAGTTGACCACATTGAATATGAAATAGTTCAAAATGTGTTTTTGATAGCTGTAGCGGTTAATTTATCATAATTTTTTTTAATTTAAAATTTACAATTTTTTAAGAAAAACTTCTTGCTCTTTTTAGAGCAACGACAAATTCAAATAAATTCCAGCGAATTAATTTTGTATGTATATGAAGTTTGTTAAGTGGAATTATACATATATTTGGTAAAAAAACATTGGCAAACAGCTGGGCCAAAGCGTATTCAAACAGGAGACCTCACTTAATCAGTTGATACTTTTTTTTAGTACTTAAAACTGTCAAACTCCATATAAGACTAAACGCTGAAGTGTCAAACTCCATGTATAAAAAATGTAATGAATTCGCCGTACTATTGTTTTTGTAGAACTGCTTTATTTCATCATGAGCCTCCTTATTAGATTCGCCTTGACAATCCTTGCTTATTTGCTTTTTTGGCAGAGATTAGTAAAGATCTTGTTTCCAAAGACACGCTGTGTAAAATGGAAATTAGTTTGCAACATGAGAACGGGATTTTCTGGGAAAAAATAAGGTGTTTCCGAAGGGCTCAAATGAACACTGTCACATTACAAAATTGGGTCCATTTTATTATCATTCACTTAATCAGCTGATTATTTTTTGTAGTACTTTGAACTTTCAAACTTCATACATAAAAAAAAAATTAATGAATTCTGCGAATTCATTGTATTGATGCTTTTGTAGAACTGCTGTCAACTGTTTCATTTCGCCACGCTTATGACAATGAGTATGTAAGGCGATTTTGCAATGTGACTGAAAGCCTTTGTATCTGCTATTTAGTACCCAGCAAAAAACGATGAAGTTCTTCCAAAAAAGAACATTTTCACAACTTCAAAAGTGGAACAAAGAACATATTTTAAACTTTTTTTGGAAGTTCTTAATAATTACTTCCAAAATAGTGAAAATAAATGAATTTTTAGCGGGAAAATGATAATAATTTCTAACAAAATTTTATCCCCTTATTTTGTAAATCCCTTCACCTAACTTTGAAAAAATCTTCATATTAATTTTTGAAAAACAAAAACAATTTACTTGAAAAATTGTTCAAAGTGGGGGGAAGTGTTTTACAAAATTAGGCCCTTAATTTTACAAAATTAAAAGCATTTTTATAATTATTTAATAGGGCAACAAAAAAAGAGAAGAATTTATTTAAAAAATTTATAAACATAGTTTAGAGAGTTAAGAGAAGTACTTCAAAAGCAATGAACAAGAAGTATAAAAGAATAACATCCTACCAATGACAACCATGGTTTAAAAAATGAATTTCTGCTGCTCTTTTGCATCGCAAAGTACTTCCTTCCAATGTCAACACAATGTTAAAATAATGACTTTTTAAGTTTTTTTTTTGCTGGGCTTATTTGACCCGCTGCGATACAAGGTAAATTTGTATGAGTTTGTTGAACTCAACTTTTTGAAGACCTTTGACAACTTATTGGCATATGTGATACATCAGTATATCAGGATCTTGATAATTTTGCAGCTGAAAATCAGCCCATAAATTGCAGAGTTAAGAATAACTAACCGCCATTATTTTCAAAGAAAACATATTTTTGAAACTTACCGATAAGTTACACGATTTGTTTAAAATCGTCATCAATTTCCTCTAATATTTAAATATATTCATTATAACCGATTGTGAGAGATATAAAGAGAGATATGTTTACCATATTTTTGTTGTTTATTCATTGCTAGTGCCTGACCGAATGAACTTATCAAAGGTTCTTAAAGTTTCTGCGACCGTTTACTAGTCATAGGAAATTTTCAAAAATAATTGTCTGCCAACATAAAAATGTTTGGATGGTTT
Source organism: Protophormia terraenovae (assembly GCA_951394005.1). Taxonomy (NCBI): domain Eukaryota; kingdom Metazoa; phylum Arthropoda; class Insecta; order Diptera; family Calliphoridae; genus Protophormia; species Protophormia terraenovae. Next base: position 16,730,922 of record OX596077.1, read on the forward strand.
AATACTTTTAATGACTAATATGTTTGCTTTTAGTATATAATCTTTAGAAACAGCAAAAAAAAATGAACTTATATTTTTACCACTAACGAAATTAAAAGCAAATTTATTAAACTATTACTAGGTATTATTTATTTATACAAGTGTCTTAAAAATTCTAGATGTAAATAAAAATAAAATGTGCTATAATTTTTAAACATACATATATATGAGTATTAAGACTGGCCCCTTATCGCAAGATGTTTACTTTCTTTAAAGCGATAACTACATAAAAAGCAAATACTTTCACGCTAACTTTTAGATTATCTCTGGAGGGCATCAGTCATGGAAAAAACTGATGTATAACTAGACATATTTGATTTATTTATTTTTTTTTTTCAAAATGTTTTGTAAATAATTAAATATTTTAAATTAAATTTAGATTATATGAATTTAAAATATTCCAATTTCTTACACATAAAAGAAAGCGAGAAAAAAATACTTATTAATTCTTATTTAACAAATAGCTGTTAATTTTTTAAATCACTAAAATATTTGTGTGAGATTATGAACAGTGTAGCCAGATAAAGGGATTTTATCGAAACCGGGGAACTCATCTACAATTTGCGAACAGAATCTCTTGAAGGGAGTTTCCGTAAAATATGCAGATTTTTGTTAACTTATTTTTCAGAAAGTTAAAAATATTTTTTTTTTTTTAAATATTTCTATAAATTTTTTTTTAAATTAATTTTTATATAAAATTTCTTTTTATAAAAAAATTTTGTAAAAATTAATAGAACATTTTTGTAAATTTCTTTCAACAGGATTTTTTTTTTAATTTTCTTTTAAAAAAATTGTACTTAAAAATTATTTTTATAGAAAATGTTCAATAAAATTTCTTCTATAGAAAATTTTTGTTGAAATATATTTTATAGAAAAATTTCGTTAAAATTAATTTTATAGAAAATTTACGACAAGTTTTCGTTAAATTTTCTTTTAAAAAAAATTATTTTTCATAGAAAATTTTCATTAACACTTCTTTTTATAGAAAATTTCAATTAAAATCTTTTAGAAAATTTTCGTTAAAATGAATTTTTATAGAAAATATACTATAAACGAACGTTAAAATTTTAATCAAAATTTATTTTATAGAAAATTTTCGTTAAAATTAATTTCTATAGTAAATCTAGGATAAATTTTCGTTAAAATTTCTTATACAAATTTTTCGTTAAAATTTCTTATACAAATTTTTCGTTAAAATTTTTTATAGAAAATTTTCTTTAAAATTGTTTTATAGAAAATTTTTGTTAAATTTTATGGCAAATTTTTGTCAATATTAATTTTTATGGAGATTTTTTTTGAAATTTAAGAAATTTTTCTTGTTTTCTTTTTAAAAAAAATTTTCGTTAAAATTTTATTTTATTGAAAATTTTCATTTAAACTTAAAATTATAGAAAATTTGTATTATTTTTTACTATATTTTTTGTATATAAAATAACTCGAAAATTTGCAACAAAAATCCGTATTCAGCTAGCTGAATGAGACCTAAACATTTAATGTAATCATCAATAAAGCAAATGGAAATAAAACTGATCAAAAATTTCTGAATTCATCAAATATCGACTAATTTTAAAAGTAGTTAGTGTTCTTTAATAATTATTGAACAAAAAAAGTAATTAAGCTAGCTGAATTAGTCAAAAATCAACTAATTTTGAACATAATTAGTTTTATATTAAAGAAAATGTTACAAAACTCATATCCAGCTAGCTGAATTAGTCAAAAATTAGAAAAATTGTATAAAACAAATATTTTTAATAAAATATTTATCAGGATGAAGGTATTCAGCTATATAAATATGTTTCAATTTCATTTATTTCTTTAAAAAAATTTCGAAATTCCTTTTGCCCCTTAAACAATTTTAATATAAGTTTTTTTTTTTTTAATACAGAAAAATATGTGCATTTACATTAAAAAACACATTTGTCTTATGCACATTCACTCCATCTCTATGAAAGTATACAAACATTGCACAGTGGGGTCAAAAGCAAAATAAATGGTAATAAGTCTTTGAAACCACTGAACCGATTTAGATGAAACTTGGAAGACCGATAGATGAGGAGTTAGGCTTTTAGAATATTGTTGGCTAGAGTGTGTAGCTGCAGCAAGGACGCCGCTACAGTGGGCCAAAGTTGACCACCTCGAGGGTGAAAAACATATCGGGGCTTATAACTTTCACAAATATAAACGAATTAAATATTAAATATTTTTACATTTTTGAATTCTAAGCAAGACAAAGAAAAAACATGCTTCAAAAAATAAATTTCTCATTTTTGGCCTTGACCTTTTTGCGAAAATTTTTCTAAAAATATGTTGAAATTCTCTATAATTTTTTTTTATTATCTCAATTCGATAACAAGAAAAAAATGTTCAAGGTCAAAATTTAAAAACAGGTAACTTTTTTCTTAAACAATTTAGTTAAAAAAGTTTGTAAGTGTAATTTTGAAATGTTCTGAACGTTCACACTACATTCAGCAGTGGTCAAAAATGATCAATTTTGGATGAGATTTTCAAATTTTTGTGTCTGTAAAAAAAAAAAAAAATTATTGTTCTTTTCGGAACTTCTGCGAATTAAGTTATATAGTTCAATATGGTTTTAAAGGCTTTGCAAACAATTATGACTACCGGTAAATTTAGTCACACGATGCAATTTTGTGAAAATACCCATATTTTCAATAATAAAAATTTCTACCTTTAAAAAATATATAGTAAAATTATATATATTTTTCTGATCTTTACATTTATCAAATCTTCATTAAATATTTTATAAAATGTGCAAAAATTATTTTGATACCTATTAGCATTTAGAAAATATTCAGGCTCAAATTTTTGAAATTTGTCCCTGTAAACATAATTTGCATTTGTTTGTTTTGTTTTAAGAAAAGTGTGTTAAAAATTGTAAAATAGTAAAATTTGTTATACATCGTTTTTAAGAAGACACAATTTTCTTTAAAATGATGTATACGAGATAATTTAGCAGCATGTTTTTTCTTTGTCTTGCTTAGGAGAATTCAAAAATTTAAAAATATTTAAAATCCGTTTATATTTGTAAAAGTTAAAAGCCCCGATATGTTTTTTACCCTCGAGGTGGTCAATTTTGGCCCACTGTAGCGGCGTCCTTGCTCCAGCTATACATTCTAGCCAACAATAATCTAAAAGCCTAACTCCTCCTCTATCGAAGTTTCATCTAAATCGGTTCAGTGGTTTCAAAGATAAAAACTTATTACCATTTATTTTGCTTTTGGCCCCACTGTGCATTGTTATATATTTACTTTTACCTTCTTGTTAATAGGAAATTTTCGAAACATTTTTTATTTATTTGAAATAAGTTGGGTATTTTATTTTCCACATTTAGTTTGGGAATGTTAATCAATAATTTTCTGGCAACACAATATGTGTTTCGATTAAATAATTTTAAAAATTAATTAATTAAATAATGAAATTTAATCATGTTTTACACTTTTTGGGTTTTATACATTTTAGCTTATTATATCCAGAAACATTTTTAATTTTCTTTTGAACTTTAAAAATTTTTACAATTTTATTTTCCTATCACTATACATATACATTTTTATTATTTTTTAAATGTATTGATGTTGAAATATTAATAAATATTTTATTCGTAATTTGAAAAGAAAAACAAAAACAATTATAGCTTGTAAAATGTCTAAAGTTCGGTGAACTCAAGATATAATTTTGTAAAGAAAAGTATTTCACTAATATTCCATAAGATTCTAGTTTCATTAGAAAGTATTATTATTTTTTTTAATTTTTTGTTGAGATTAGAATTTATTATCACTTGTAAACTAATAGCAAAGTAAAGAAATTTAATTTACTAATAATTAACAACTAGACATCCAGTCCACTACCAAATAATTGGTTGTTTGATCACTCTCCCCATTAAGTTAGAATGTCTTTCGTAATCAGTTTTTCATATAAAATATTATTTATTTATATACATATGTACATATATTTTGTTATTTCTTTTTTTATTTTTGTAAAATTTTCATTCCATTTTTTTTGTTGATTATCAATTTCTTTTGACTCAGTCGTTTTGTGATCGTCTTTCTCAATAAACACAGTGAAATTATTGTTTTTAAATAATAAAAAATTGTAATTTTTTTCTTTAAATTATTATTTTTTTTTTTTTGAGAATATACACCTTAGCTTTTGAAAATTTCAATATTTTTAAAGATCTCGTGAATGTGTACTTAATTTAGTTGGAATAAAAAGAAAATGTCAAAATAAGTAACAAGAAAATATATGTTTAAATACATATGAACATTCGTATTTAAATCTAAAGTGTTTTTTATGTTTATTTATAATTGAAAAAAATGTCTACTGACGTATTTGATTAGCAGCAGAAAAACAACCGCACCACATACAAAACTATAAAAAATGAACAATTTAGTAAACTGTGATAATACAATACGAAAATATTGCCGCTACCAAAATAATCAAATGATGGGTATGAGTATGAATTTGTTTCTCCTAAGTGTTAAATAAAGACTTGGGAATTGAAAACGAAAAAAAAAAAAAAAAAAACACCTTAACAATAAAAATAGCAAAAATGATAACATGAAAATAATAAAACAAAACAAAGTAATTTGTCTGAAAAATAAATTAGAACTGATACGAGGGAGGTTTGTAAAAAAAAAAAATATAATAAATAATGACAATAATGATTAGATTTATAAAGTTGGAAAATTTCCCCATATGAGTGCACGTTTATGCATATTTAAAGTTAAGACCTATCTTAACAAAATATAAAATTCAATATTGTGTTTTTAACAAGAATATCTTCAAATATAACTTTTGCAATACTTTATAATACTTTTTTATTTTTATTAAAAACCTTATTTCTATGCGGAAACTAAGTTATTGTTGGTATGAATAAAGGTTAAAAAAAAAACTTTTCAGAGAACCCCTTTCAGATAAATTTTTCAAATATTTTTTCTATAACAAGCTCAATATTACGAATTTTTCTATACCCGTTACAAGAAAAAAATCCATACTTTTTTTGGTGTAAATGATTTTTTAATCTCTAGTAGAGAATTGTAGATGAATTTTAAAATTGTTTTCAATATTTTTCCTATATTCAGCATATAAATACGCATCGTTTAAGTGGTTTTCCATAGAATCGGAAAAACGGTATCTTTGGACACTTGAATTTAGGGACTTCAAAAACTCGAAACATTTTGGTCAATATCTCACTTATTAAAATACCGTTTTATTAATTTTCTTTATTAAAAATATTCCGAAAAAATTTTTTGTGAAAGTTATTGAAGGAGGTAGTTTCTTTTCAAATGCAAGAAAAAAAGCTTTGTATGTCTTTACTTTGTTTTACTAATAATTTTTTTTTTTTTTTTTCATAAATTTCAAAAGAGACAGAATTTTTAATTTATGCCAATTGTAGGGATAACACAGATTGACAAAATTAAAAAAAAAAGTATGTTAATAAGTACAAAGGCTCTAAACCACTTTTTTGAATTGACTTAGTTCACGCTATAAATCGCTATTTGTAAAAGTAAGGATGTTGTTCCATTAGGGTGGTCCATAATTCTATTTTGCGAGCTACATTTAAACGTACCTAAAATTAAGAAAGGAGATGTCATTTAGATCACAATTACTAAATTTCTACTTCATACGATGATTGGAACACGATGCTACACAGTCATTTACGTCGCTGATAAAAGAACAAATTTCAAAATTATTTTCTCAGCAATATTAATGATTTATAATCAAACGATAGCAAAATAAAAATAAATAGAATCCATATTTTTGGATTTTACAAAAATACCTAATAGAAAGGACAAAATCGAGATTTTATTAAAAATAACTCATATTAAAAGTTACGTAGAAATAAAAAAAGTAAAACTATACCTACATTTTTAGTATTTGTTCTGTAGACATCAACTTAAATGGCCGTGTAAGGGCTGAATTCATAAAAAAAAAATTAATTTTAATTACGAAATTGTTTACTTTAATTAAATTTTTAATTGATTTTGCTCCTATCATCAAAATGATAATATTAATTAAGTGAAAATAATTGATTTCTGTATACAATTCAATTATTTTTCTAATCAAATTAATTACTTTTATGATTGAAATTTTTTCTAAAATCAATTAAAATTTTTATTGACGCAATTCAGTTATTAATTAATTCTGCTCATTGCAAAAAACTTTTATTTAAATTAGCACAAAATTTAATGCCGTTTTTTGTTTGTTTTTATTATTATAATTTATAAATATTATAGTAAATTATACATATATTTTCAAAGCTTACAAATATAAATAAGAATATTGCTCAGATTCACGATTCGTTTCAGGAAATTCAGTTGACTTACAGCTGCTACTGTTTTCCGGATCATTCCAACAAACAGACTAATATTTTCTCTCATAACCTATGGAATCAGACAATTTGAAGAATATTTTATGATAAGTGATTAATAAAATGGTCCAAATAACAGTAATTCTTACCTAAACGGAAGTATTTTTGCAAAAATTTCTTTTAGCAGCTGCAATTAAAGCAAAAGTGTAATGCGCTGCATAATAACTGGAACATTTACTTACATATAATAGCAACAGAAAAATTAACAAAATAATAAAGAATTTGTGAAAAATTATTGTGGAAGAAAGTTTTCATTTGGCACAGCAAAATTCTTAAATTTTTTCACCATAGGAAAATTTTAATTTTCCGTAGAACTTTGCTACCGTTTGGCACACGCTCTAAATTTTGAAATGCCAAATTTGTCTTATTTCCTTTTGAATTTTTCAATTCTTAATTGTATAATCGTATTAAAAATTAAAGTTATTAAATTTAAATAAAAATACAATTAACAAATTTATTGAGAAGTATTACACAGAAAAAATTATTACCGTCTTTTTTACAATTAACTCAGTTGTTTAATTTTGCATCAAAATTTAATAAATATGTTCAAGAAAAAATAAAATAAAAAAAAATTTTGGTATGATTTTTTTTCCTATTCACATTTTTATTTCATTTAATCATCTACTTGATTGATTTAATTAATTTATTAATTGGGAATTTTTTTCTGTTTTGTATTTTTTATAGTTTTTAGTAATTGATATAATCATTTTGGTGAGAGGTGCAAATTTAAACAAGTTTATAATTGAATGAATTATTTTCATACATATTTGTTAATTGGTGACTTTTTTCTGTGTATATAATATTTTTTCTGTGAAAAAATTAAATTTCCTTTTTTTTTTTTTCAAAAAAATTTTTTTTTTCAAAATTGCAAATTTGTATTATTTAATCATAAATTTGCTGTAATGTTAGTATCTTATGAAGTTAAATAATAAATTTGCATCAGGGTAAGTTTTTTGAGTTAACAACATTTTACGTATATCGCACGTCTCAGAATCACTCACTGAAACAATTTCACTATGGCCGTCTGTCCATATAATCCTTGTGAAGAAAGTAAATATATGCAATTTGGAAAATACATAGTATCTTAAAGAAATTTCGCACAAATTTTTATTTTTATATAAGAACGAAGACTGACGAAATTGGTCATTATCGGTTATTTTTTCACCTAGTTCCCAAACAAAATACAGCAATATTTTAATGAAATTAGATACAAATTAGTTCTATATAGTTTAAATCTTTATTCCAAAATTTATGAGGTTCGATCCATAATTGACCATAGCTTTCATATAAAGTGATTTTCCGAAAATATTAATATTAATTATTACATTTGACACTTACATCTTTTATATACATACATAAGTAGAAAGTAAGAAATTAACTATATTTCCCTTATAAAACCCTCTCCCACAGTGTTGTTGTAGTAAAATTTTGTACGAGAAAAACTAAAAAAAAAAACACATTTTATTTTCAAATTCCTATTGAATATTATTTTAAAACAGAATAATTATTTTTTATACGTTTTTGTTGGAACCTGTGGTCAATTTTGAATGAAGTTTTACAAATTTGGTAGACTTCAATGTATAAAACTTACGTGCATAAAATTGCATTCTAATACTAATTTATGTACCTTAAAGTGATTTTTGGAAAGGGCTTTTTAAGGGAAATTTCATAAATTGATTGTATTTAAATAATATGTGCCAATTCGTCTATACATTGACATTTTTGTCCTATTAATAAAAGTTTAAGTTATTTAGGGAAGTACCTTGTATGAGGCCTATGGACAATTATAGACCAATATTAAAAAAAAATGTATGTGATAGTTTAAGGTTACAAAAGATTTTATTTATGTTGAATTCTACAACATTTAAGAGATTTATAGGGGTCAAACACTATTCTGGAAAGATATTTGTATGGAAACTAGGTGAAATAATGGACAAGTTTTGAACATTAGGCTTCGTTCCTGGATTGTACAAATTGTGTTAACTAAATTATCTTTCAAATCTACTTGTAGTTTACATGGACGTACATGAACTATTGATAATATTCAACGAGGCTAAAAATCATACATATACTTTAATAAAAGAAATTCTATAAGGATGTGAAAAATTATCTGCAAGGAAATATATGCCCGTATTTTTGAGATGTTTCCAAGTTTCCATTTAATACAAGTAAAAAATAAAATATTTTTTTTATTTACACTAAAGGCTCCTATAGCGTAATTAGAAAGTGCTACATAAACAACAATTGCTTGTATTTTGTTAGTGTAAAACTACTGCACATAATGTCAAAATGCTATGAACAGAAAATGAGAGAAAGAGTAGAAAAAAATCTAAAAAAATTTTGAATTTGGAATACAACAAATTTGACAGTTCCGCGAGATATGTCAATGAAAAAATTGTAAAACAGCTGTTCTTACGAGTATACTTTATAATTATACTATGAAGGTTCCGTTACTCTACTGTAAATGTAGCGAATCAGCTGACACGTTTTGCTTATGAGAGTTATGTGTGTATGTGTACTTAAAAACGTTAATGTAACGTAGTAACTTAATCAAATTAGGTCGCTCTACGTTTTTACGTGACAGCTGTAAGAACAGTTGACAGCTTTTTTTCAATATACTAAATCTACGTCAAAAATCGCTGTAAAAAGTTGATCAATTGGACAATTTGTTTTGCTGTTTTCTTCAATAAAAAATTGTTAAAATAATTTCAAAAAGACGTAGAGTTGAATCAATAATTTAAAATTAAAAATTTTTGTCATAAAAGTAAAAATTTTGTTTTGTATACAAATCGCTAAAATACAAACCAATAAATCTAGCGATTTTTAAACTGAATTTGATTTACTGGAAATATTTTTAATTGACATCACTGATGTTGATGTGTACAAAAACAACAACAAAGTACTTGCTATATTTACATTTTTTGAGTAACCATCCACTTCCACGTTCCGTTTACATTTACGGTAGAGTAACAGAGCCCTAACATTTGTTTAACTATTTTCCGTTTTCTTACTTTTTCAAGTAAAAGTTTATTTTTGAGACATTTTTTATATATATATCTCTCTCTTTTTTTACTAGTTTTGCTAGAATTTCAAACGAATAAACCTAATAATTATAAATGTTCTATAAAAAGAAATTTAACGAATCTTATTTTTAAAAGTGAATTTCCAATATTCTTTTTATATTTATTAAAAATTTCCTACAAAAAGAAAATGTATCTAATATCTTATATAAAAAGAAATTTTATCGAATATTCTGAATGAAATGAAATTCTTATCAAATTCAATAAAAAGAAAATTTATCAACAATTTCTCAAAAACATTATTTATCAAAAATTTTCCACCAATATTTCCAGTAAATAAAAAATAATACTATATTTTCTATGAATAGAAACTTAATTGAAAATTTATTTTAAAAAAGAAAATAGCGAATTTTTTTAATATAATATTTAACAATTTAATATTTATTTAACAATAAATTTATAGGTATTCATACATATTTATCGGTATTATCTACAGTTATTAAAAATGAATGAATTTTTTCTTTAAAGCTTAATATTAACGAAAATTGTATTATATAAATTGAATAAATGTATAAATTAATAAAATATATTCATATTTTACAAAAATCCCCAAATCCTTCCCCACGAAATTTTTCCCAAAATTAAAGTTTGATTCCCCGATAAGGGGACAAATCTCCTCATCTGGCAACACTGCTCTCTGAAAACCCTCTAGCTCTTATTTAGACAATAATATAACCTAAAAATTCACTAGAGAAGCATATTTCCTTTAATAAATTTTCCACGCTATATTTTCCTTTCGTTGACCTGTGTAATTTAAATTCAATTACTTATTGCAAATTAGTTTTGTATGCAAAAATGTCTAAAATATGTAACATTATTTAGATATGTAGGGTAGAAGGGGGAGCATTCGACATAGGGGCACATTCGTTTTTGCCAATTATCTTGAAAACGAAGTAAAATTTGTTGTGTTAATAATTTATTTTCTTTTCATATATGAAAGATCTTTCATCTATCAAATTTTGAAATTTTCAACGGTGTTTAACTGTTTTTTCAATACCCTTCTAAATATTTCACTGTGGGTACTATGTGATAACTCTCATATTTTTTGGAATTGATCAAAGAATTTTGTCTATGTTATAAACATGATAGTAATGAACAAGATTTGACAACATATGTTTTAATAAGTTCCTTTAAAGTATGAAAAAAATTATAACTTGTGCGCAATACTCCTCCTGGGGTACATTCGCCAAACTGCTGGTAGGCCGATTTAGCTTATCCTACAGGAACGTCGTAATCAGATACGAAGCTCTTACTATCTCTAGATCTTTCACTGTACATTCAAACAAAAATTATTAAGTGATTTTCTTATGCATAGATTTTGGGTCGCCATTGTTAATTGAATTTTTATTTATTTTATATAAAATTTAATTAAACATATTAGTTTTTGATTGTTTTTTCAAATGATATAATAAAGTAAAAAACCATCATATATAGGAAAACGAATCTGCCCCATCACTTGGCTTATCTACCCCATGGGGTAGTTTCGACGTTTTTGGTCACTTCACAAATTCTTAATAAAAATTAACTTAACATGAAGATAGTCAGGATCAAAAGGTCTTAAATAAAAGTCAACATATCAAGGTTTTTACTACTAAAGAAAGTTTATTGATATCGTGAACCGTTTTGAAAATACAGCATTTTAAACAAAAAAGTGACAAATGCTCCCCAGTCTACCCTACGTACGTATAAGTATCAGGGTAAGAAAATAAATATAATAAACAAAATAGTACAGTCACATTATATAAATATTTGTCCCTAATTTTATTAAATATTTTTTCAAAACTATAAATTACTCATATAATATAAAAATATTTTAATATGTATTATACAAGTTTCAAGTCCTACTTTTTTATATTCATAACTTTACTGCACAATTGAAATGTTATTAAAAAATTAAAAACAAATATTATCTATATATTTGACGTCATAATTATTTACTAAAATAGTAGCGTCAATAACTGGCATTTGTTTTTTTTCTACTGATAATAATAATGATAATCAATTTCTGTTGAAAAGTAAAAAAAAAAGAAACAATAACATTAAAATAAATAACATTTTATATAAATATTAATTAACTGTCATACTTTCTCGTTATGAATATTGTTATACCGCACATAAATAATTAAAAAAGTAAATAAAATTGTTAATCTTAATTTCATCATGTGTTTTTTATTTTTATTTTAACCTAAATAAACAAATATTTTATTTAACTTTTTATTTTTTTTTTGTTATTTTAGGTCGTGGTACATGGGGTGATGATATAGGATTTGATTTAAATGCCGAGTTCAATAGTAACTCCTATTTGAATAAGTAAGTTTTGCTCTTGTACTCTTAAGGGTTAAAGGTTATTAATTAATTAAAATAAATACCTATAAAATTTATTACATAAATAACTTTTATTGTTATTTTTTTAGTTTTAATTATTTTTACTACTTTTATTTTATTATTATTTTTATTTTTTTAATTTAAAGTGAATCGTTTATGTCTTTTACATCTGGCTTACCAGCCGCCCTTAAACAAGAACCCCAAACAGATCAATTGAAAATTAATAAAAGTTCATTGAACATACATCAAGATCCGACTAACATAAGCATTTCTACAAAAAATGATAAGCCTCTGACACCGACTGCAGCAGCATCAGCGGCAGTAGCACAATCAGCCGGTCATATTGAACAATCATCAGAAAAACTTAATAAAAATGATGTGATTGACAATCATTGCATCTTGGATCAAAATTCAAATGCAAACAAGGTCAATAGTCTCAATAGCGAACAGGGTAAGTGTACTTATTTTGAAGATGTTTGAAAATTATTAAGTACTTCTCTGGATGATAGAGTGTAGCCATAAAGTGTTTAATAATTATTTACCCCACCTTCTTTTGACTGATAAATATCAATGTTTTGTAAAAATTGTTATCAACACGTGCTTATTGCCTGCCCCGCATAAAATAAATAATGAAATATAATTGAAATATAATTATGTTTATTTATTTTTTGTTTTGTTAATAAATGTTGAATTCCCAATATTGCAATAAGGTGGAGTTAATTGTTGACATTACGTGCAGGTGGTTTTTAATACATATTTAATTGAGAAGTTTAAAGTAATGTTAAGTTGGGTTATGAAATTGTATAGTTTTATATTGGTGTGTAACGAATCATGTATAGCTTTACTTTGGTTAATTTTTATACCCTTCACCACAGGTGTAAAGGGTATATACAGTGGTGGCCACGAATTTAAGACACGACATTTCACTTATATATTTCTGATAATTTTTACATCTTATCGAACAAATTTTAGATCCATGTTATTTTTTAAAGATCCTAGTAATGTTATGAAAAAAAATCAACAATAGTTTGTTACCTATATTTAGTTTCCAATTTTTATTTACATATTATACAGATTAATACAAGTTTAAGCCTGGTCATGAATTTAGGACATAGGCAAAATAAAAGTTAATTCACAAAAGTAAAGCTCAGCTTCATAAAACAATATTAGTATTTGGTGGGAAATCCTTTATTTTGAATCACAGCAGCGCATCTCCTGGGTAAACTTTCAACTAAGGCCATACAGCGCTCCTTTGGAATGGCATACCAAGCCTTTTGAATTTCTTCCCATAAATCAGTCAAATTTTTTGGCTTTACTGCTCGTACATGCTCCTCAACATCATTCCACAAGTTCTCAATTGGATTGAGATCCGGGGATTGAGCTGGCCATTTCAGAACTGTGATATTATTTTCCTCTAAGCAACTCTTCACTAGGCGTGAAGTGTGCTTAGGGTCATTATCATGCATAAATTTCCACATTAGAGGCATGTTGTCTTCAGCGAATGGTATCATGATGCTTGTCAGTATGTTTTTGTAAATATGCTGGTCCATTTTATTGATAATCTTCTGAATGGGACCTACACCATGCCAGGAAAATGCTGCCCACACCATGACATTTCCACCACCATGCTTAACCGTTTTAAGGGTGTACTTTGGGTGATGCTCCAGGTTTGGAGGACGCCATACGTACTGTTTTCCATCAGAACCAAAGCGACAAAACTTCGACTCGTCGCTCCAAAGTATATTTTTCCAAAATGTCATCGGCTTATTGAGATTTTCTCTTGAAAACGCTAGTCGGGATTTAATATTTTTTTTTGACACAAGTGGTTTACGTTGTGCAATACACCCACGTAAGTTCTTCTCATTCAGACGTCTTCTTATTGTCCTGGACGATATATTAATACCAAAATCCGATGAAATCTCATTTTTAATTTTACTTGAGCTCTTGAAAGGATCTTTAGCAGCTGATTTATAAATTAAGCTATCCTCCCTGGGTGTAGTTTTTCGGGCTCTAGGGTGCTGTTTGACATTTTTGGTAGTGCCATGTTGCTTGATGTGTTCCAGTGCATTGTAAATCTTGGATCTGGAACATTTTAGTAGCTTGGAAATTTCCATTACTGTTTTTCCATCAGTATTCATTTGTTGGATCAATTTTCGCTCGGCATCCGAACTCCAAGTACCTCTGGCCATTTCTAACTAAATATTTTGATGTATTCTAACATTAAATGGAATAAAACATTCATTACTTACCTTTTAGCTTCAAAAAACACCAAAAAATCACTTAAAAACCAAATATTTCTTATATGTTTTAAATTCGTGACCAGCTTCAAAAGCACGTTTTTACGAAAATATAATAAAAACAGCAACAAAATGTATACACAAACAAAACCAAATAACGGTAATTGATCTTAACATTACAGGGTACACTGAAAAATTAACAAAATCTAATTTTATATTGCAGGGTTGTAATAATTATCACAACTTAGTTCGTTACATGTCGTGTCTTAAATTCGTGGCCACCACTGTATAAGTTTGTCATTCCGTTTGTAATTTCCACAATTTTCGTCGGAGAGCAAAAAAGTTTATATTTTCGGAATCCTTGAAAGAAGCGATGACGATTGGACCATGTCCGTCCGTCCGTCCGTCCGTGTGTCGGTTGAAATGGCGTTTATGAAGCCCACCGATAACTGACATATATAATATGTATGTCAAACGATCGGAAATGCTTTCGAGAATTTTGCTATTGGAATTCAGCAAGATAGGTTCATACAATGCGGAGATATGTTCAAAAAACCGGTTTTTTGAACCGGTTTTCCAGTTTCTGAAGCCTCTGTATACACTACGGACTTCGTTTTTACAAAGAATTCTCGGACATTTTTTTCTGAATTTTTGTTCTGAAAAAATGAAATAAATCGGTTCAGTAATAACTGAGATATCGGACAAAACGCATTTTTTATTTTTTGAAGCCTTGGTTTAAGCTATAGATTTTTATTTTTATACAGATCGGTCACAAATATTTTTATAAAATTTCAGTTTTTTGAATCAGGAAGATCGGTTTATAAATGGTGGAGATATGCTTTAAAAACCGGTTTTTAGAACCGGTTTTTTAGTTTATGAAGCCTCTGCATATACCAGGGACTTCGAATTTTTAAAGGGGCTCGAAAATTATTTTCTGAATTTTTGTTCTGAAAAAATTAAATAAATCGGTTCAGTAATAACTGAGATATCGGGGAAAACGAATTTTTTATTTTTGAAGCCCTTGTTCAAGCTACAGATTTTTATTTTTATATAGATCAGTCATAAATATTTTTATAAAATTTCGGTTTTTTTAATAAACCAAATTCGTTCATAATCAACAGAGTTATGGCCCAAAAACAAATCTGTTAAGAATATAAATACACCAACAAACATGTATATTAAGCATTGTAATGACTATTAGTGACGTTTTTTGTTTTTTGTATAGACAAGTAGTTTAGTTAGCAACAGCAGTAATATAATGAATAACAGTGTTGTTGTTGTTCTTTGTGTATTCAGTCAGTTTGTACATACAAAAATAAATATATATGGAATTGTTGTTGTTTCTTTTTTAAAAGCAAAGCCTGTTATGATTTTTTTTTTTTTTTTCATATTCAAATTTTCGTAGTTTGAAAAAAATTTAGATTTAGAAAATATGCAAGCATACGTTAAGGCGAAAATTTTATTAATTGTCGGTAATATGGTAATATGATGTCGATAAGATGGTAAGATGGTGAAGGGTATCAAAGATTCGGCTGTGCCGAATTTTTTATATTTCATTTTTTATAAAAAGATTTTTCGATAAATTTATAATCTATGAAAAATTAAACTGTTATTAAAAAAATTAGTGCAGTATACTTACTTTTTTACACACAAAAACCAGTTTTCAAATTTAGTCTTATTTCGGGATTTATGGAGAAAAATGCAAATCAAAATATTATTTTTTAAATATAAAATAATTTTCAAATATACATATTTAAAAATTCGACAACAAGAATAAATAGGTTATATTTGACCGTAATTGATTGTTTTATTCCCCAAATAACTATTTCTGCGCTTTTTACCCAAAGTACATCCTTTCAATGATAACACTGTAGTAAAATCATTGCATTTGAATGATTTTTTTTCCAAAGATTGAAGGATTCGTAAAATTTTGACTACTGTAGCCTACAGTTGCTATCATGGCTTAAAGGTATGCTAGACAACTTCAAAACCAATACATATGTATATTTTAAATAGACTATAATTATATATTATAAATAGTAAACATGTATGAATTACCACCTAAAATTATTCAATATCAATGAATATAATAAAATTAAATAAATAAATAAATAAGTAAATAAATAAATAAATAAATAAATAAATAAATAAATAAATAAATAAATAAATAAATAAATAAATAAATAAATAAATAAATAAATAAATAAATAAATAAATAAATAAATAAATAAATAAAAAAATAAATAAATAAATAAATAAATAAATAAATAAATAAATAAATAAATAAATAAATAAATAAATAAATAAATAAATAAATAAATAAATAAATAAATAAATAAATAAATAAATAAATAAATAAATAAATAAATAAATAAATAAATAAATAAATAAATAAATAAATAAATAAATAAATAAATAAATAAGTAAATGTTGAGATATATGTATATTGCTAGAGGAACGTAATAAGAAGTTGAATTTTTTAAGGAATTACGTTACTGTTTATAACTGAGTCATTTATTTATTATCATATTATTTAACATGTCCCTTTTTAATCGAGGGCCTATTATTTCAACTCCTTTAGATCAGTGTTGCCAGAACTTCTCTGAGAAAAAGTGCTAAATGGCTATTAAAAAAGTGCAATTTAGTAAAAATAAGTGCTAAATGATTGTTAAAAAGTGCAATTCTTTAGAAAAAAGTGCTAAATATTAAATAAAGAATTATAATAAAAATGTTTGTTATTTATGCATATATTCACTAATTTAATATATTTGTTTTAATTTGTATGGTTTACGCACAATATATTGGTCATATTCTTAATTACAAAGGAACAAATCAATTGAGAATAACTTCCCATCTTCATACTTAATCACATTATATTTTGGAACACAGTAAATTTCATACATAAGTATGTCTTAATGAAAAATGTATAAAATAATTTTAAATAATTTTGTTAAATAAGTAAATTTATAAAATATTTTATTCCCTATGTAAGAGCTTTTATTGCATTTCGGGTACATTTTTGTGAGAATGGGTTTACTTCGTTTATTTTTTCGTAGGTATTTTCCTAAAACTATGTTCACATTTGTTAAATATTTGACAAAAATTGTGCAACCACTACTTTTACAAATAATTGTTCACAGTTGTTCGATATTGCAAATGTTTTGTAAAAGAAATCAGCATCGTTCTAAATTTGGTAAAATGTCAGCTATGAATAATAACTAGTAAATATGTTTCCATTAAAATGGAGGTCAGAAAATATTTTTATAGTAGTTACGTCATTTTGAAAAGTCTGAGGTATGGTTATTAGTATGGCTATTAGTTTTGGAGTTGTAAAAAAAAAGATTTGATCGGTAAACTATACTAAGATATTTTTAGCTATTTTGTGCTTTATTTATCCAAAATTAAAATTAAAGTGCAAAAACTAAAAATAAATGCTAGAAATGCACTTTTAGTGCTAAAAAATTCATTTTATTTATAAAAAAGTATAAAAAGGTGCTAAACAGCATCTAGCACATTTTTTTCGCAAAAAGGTGCAGTACCCGAAAAATAAGTGCTAGAATTGCACTTTAAATGCTGTTATGGCAACGCTGCTTTAGATGAATATTATTGAAATTACATCGATTGTATGAACATACAGACATATATCGTCACAGAAATTGCAAAACAACGTAACATCACTTTTTATAACTTTACAGGAGGCACAAAAAACGTTCTAAAATCAAACAAGATTTTTGGGTTATTACATCCATAAATATTGCCTAATATATTGATGATGAATATTTTTATTTTTATTAAATATTTTTTAAGTTATGTGGTTTACGTTTTTCAAGATTTCAATTTTATGAAGCCAAAAAAACGTAACATCAATACAAATTTTAGAAAAATTATAATTTAAAAGATTTCTGATAACTTTTACTCCAAAATTTTAATAGCTATTATATTTTCAATAATTTGCAATCTAAATTCGTAAAAAAAAGAAAAAAAAAAAAAAAAAATTGTTTTATTTTTTTAACAAATGTGATGTTACGTTGTTTTGACTTAAGAAAATCATTGCCTTCGTTAATATAATCGTTATTTTTTGAGTTACAAGTCTGAAAATTTGTGATCACACTTATTTTGGAAAAATAAACTATATTTCATTAAAAACACAAATTTGAAAATTTTGATGTTACGTTGTTTTGCATTTTCGGTGACGATACTATATCGTTGGTATTTAAGTACCAACTAAATTAACCTTATCTAAAACATACACATGTTTCATAAAAATATTAAAGAAAGTATTTTTATTGCAAAATACTAAAAAAATAATCTATATTAAGTTTAGATTTTGATATTCTATACACTCCCAATGGTTTAAAAAGGCAAGAGAACACAATTTCTTCAAAATGAGGTTATGATAGGAAATGGAAATTAACTTTTATTTATGAAAGTGAGACAGAAATTAAAAAATTTTTTTCCTTTCATAATTTTTAAAATTCTTAAAGGCCCAAAGCAGTGAACAAAAAATCATCGAAACGAAATCAGGTGCTTTATGCAGATGTGTTTAAGTAACTATTGACAAAAATTCTACGTAGCGTATCGCAAAAATTATTTTTACGTAGCTGCGTGACTTTTTGACAACACTGTTGGTTATTTTGTTTATAAAACGCCAAAAAACATATTTTCAAAATGATATGATACGTTACTTTTGTTAACTGTTTGCACAAAATTTTTTCACACTACTTTTCCCAATTCCACGTTGCGTTGAAAAGTTGATTGGTTGGGCCTTAAGACCTGAATGAGGAAATTCTTAATTTAATACAAATTTAAAAAAATATTCATTTTTACAATTAATTAAGACAAATAATACGAGATGAATTTATAATATTTAATATAGGAGTTGAATTCAGCATACATAATGACTAATAATAAATAATAGCGAAGTTATAAATGATATTAGTAACTGTTTTCATAACTGCAAGTATTTTTTGTATGCAGATGATCTAATAATATTTAAGGAAATATCATGTCCCAATGATATTTCTGATCTCCGCAAAGATTTGCAAAGAGTTGTTCCTTGGTCTGAATATAACAAATGTTAATGGTTAATATCAACAAATGCTATGTTATGATAGATGTCGTCATGTTTTGTTATCTAAATATAGCATAAATGGAGTTATATTGTCATTAATAAATGAAATATTGGATTTGGGAGTTGTTTGTGATTCTAAATTAACATTCTGTAGTCATTTAAATTATATCATTCCTAAAGCTTGGTCTGTTTTTGGTTTTATTCGTCGTTTGTCAGATAAAAGTTTTGTTCATTATACTAGAAAGATACTTTTTGTTTCATTTGTTAGATCCAAATTTGAGTATGCTTCATTAATTTGGAATCCTAGTGCTTTGGTTCATAGTAACCGCATTGAAAGAATACAAATCAAATTTATTAAATATGCTCTTGCTTTTTTAAATTTTACAAATTTTCCTGCAGTAAACCATTGAAAACATTAGATGCAAGGATATTTATATAACATCGTTTCTGGTTATATTGATTGTACGGATTTATTACAGTCAATAAACATTTTTGTTCCACAAAGATTGCTTAGATCAAGAAATATACTTTTTTATATTGATCTGCATAGAAATAATTTTGCATTAAATGATCCGCTTACTATAGCTATGCGTTTATATAATGAAAACTGCATTTATTTAGACATTAGAGTCCCAAGTACGGAATTTAAAACGTTTTTAAATAATTTATTTTAATTTTTAATGCTAGTCTGTAAGGATAATAGTGTATCTAAAGACTAAATAAAAAAATAAAAAAAGAAGCACATCCGAGTTATACTTCTAGTACAATAGCAGAATTGCTTAACATTTTTCTAACTTATTCTTAACCCTTAAATGCATAAAGAAAGTTGCCAAAAAGTAGATCAAACTTATTTAAGTTGAAAACGTTGGCTAAACACATAATGGAAATTAATTTTTGTATTAATTTATAGTGATCTATCCATCGTAAAAATATATTTTTTATAGTATGCCATGCATTTAAGGGTTAAAGCAACTTTTGACCAATTCACTCTTTAATTATGTTTTTAAATTTAATCTCTTTTAGCACGCAACACTTCTATGCCACCACATCATCAACTTTTGACAGTAGTTGATGCCAGTAAAATTGAACAAATACCAGGAGGAAATGATACAACTGCAACATCAACCACCTCAAACTCTGATGATTACAAGTAAGCGGAGATTTTAATAAACTTTTTGATATTCAAAAGTAGATTTGAAATTTAAAATTTGTAATTTTTAGATTTCAATATATTTTAGCGGCTGCTACGTCGATAGCAACTAAGAATAATGAAGACACGCTTACCTATTTGAATCAGGGTCAAAGTTATGAAATAAAATTAAAGAAAATTGGTGATCTATCGTTATATAGAGATAAAATATTAAAGGTATGTTTTTGTTTGTAAGGAAATTTTGCAAATTTAAATTTATAAAGTGTTTTATGGCAAAATATTTATTTTCTACTAGATATATATATATATATATATATACTATATATTTGTATAGCACCATTAACAGAGTTACACAATTGCTTTAAATTGATTTTAATTAGAAACAATTGCTAAAAGTTGCTGGATATACATACATATATGAATAGCAAGAAAATAATAAAATGTTTGCAAAATATACATATAATGAATAAGATGTTTGTTACTCATTTGATGACTATCATTTATATATTTTTAATACATAGAGATCTAAAAAAAAATATTTCTTAACAACTTTTTATGAACTCATGATGCTACATAATATAGAAAATTTTATATGTATATTTTATTGATTAAAGAGGTCGTTAAATTTCAATTGTTTTGTTTGCTTATTTTTTTCTTTATTATTATTATTTTTTTATTGTTTGTAGAGCGTCATTAAAATATGTTTCCACGAGCGTCGTCTACAATATATGGAACGTGAACAGATGCAACAATGGCAGGCATCACGTCCCGGTGAACGTATTATTGAAGTTGATTTACCCTTATCCTATGGCTTGTGTCATGTTTCACAGCCTTTAAATCCCAATTATTTAAATACTGTGGAAATATTATGGGATCCTATGAAAGAGGTTGGAGTTTATATTAAAGTCAATTGCATATCAACCGAGTTTACACCTAAGAAACACGGTGGCGAAAAGGGTGTTCCATTTCGACTACAAATTGAAACATATGTTGAAAGTTCAAATAATAATAACAATATAAATAATACTAATAATACAACGGTGACGGGAAATAAATCACCTTTGGGTCTACAAGCTGCAGCTTCACCTACTCAGGGCGGGAATTTGACACCAAATAGTTCAATGCTGAATTTAGCGGTAGTTAAGCAACCTATTCATGCAGCAGCCTGTCAAATTAAGGTAAATGAAATTTAAATTGAAAATATTTGAAATTGTTATAAGTGAAAAGTTTTTTAATTATATACATATGTATATGTAAATCTCTGAATTACAAATTGAAATCCTTAATTTTATGAATTTTTTATCCGTTTTAATATTGAGTAATATCAATAATATTCCGATATTTAATTTGTCCTTTTTTTTTTGCCTTTTAGGTTTTCAAATTAAAAGGAGCTGATCGTAAACACAAACAAGACCGAGAAAAAATCCAAAAACGTCCACAATCGGAACAAGATAAATTTCAACCCAGCTACGAGTGTACAATTATGACAGATATACCATTGGATTTAATAGCACCAACTGCTAATACTAATACAAATGGTTGCTTTAGTCCCGAATAGTAAGTATGATTGATTAATTTAAATATTAGACATTAAGCTTTAAATACTATTTTAAGACACATTACCAAAGATTAATTTTGACAATACGGCACGTCAAATTTCTATACGTCCGTATTTTGCAAATAAAAATAATTTATTGTACGAAAAATTGCATAACGAAACTTATTAATTTGTCGTTTCGGATATACTTAGTCGAATTTTGATGAGATTTTTACATTTTTTGTTTTATTTAATTTGGGCGAGGTTTGTGACCCCTCGATGAAATACAAATTTTGAGACAGGTTTTGATACGAGTACTTAGTGTAATTATGCATGTTTTACCTATTCGAATATGCTAGGACCATATTGATATTTGCAAAAAATTTAAAAAACTTATAGGCCTAATGTACATACACAATGCCTATATGTATATGTATTTTGTTACATAAAGCCAATACGGCGGCCTCAAACCAGACACATTGGGTAAAATTGCTAAGAGTTTTATGGATGACAAATACAATTTATAAAAAAACGTGACCACTTTGTTTAGCAACAAATTATATAACTTTGTGTGCTCCTGTGTAATAATGCAAATTTTAAATGTTTTTCTTAATAAAAAAAGTATATTAACAATAAAATTTATTTGCTATTATCAAATAAGTATTTTTCTATTTAAATCATATTTAAATCAATTAAGATTAACACGTGTTACATGCATTTTTACTATTATAAATTTAAATAAAAAAAGTATCGCGTAGTAGGTTACATACTTGTTTTTTTTTTTTTTCAAAATTTATAAGTTTTTATATTTGCTAATTATTATTTAATTAATTTACATACATAGAAAAACTTTTGATTAATTAATAGAAGTTGTTTTTATTAAAAAAAGAAATTTATTTTAAATTTAATGCGCACTTAAATTCATCAAGTGCCTTAGAAATTAAATTTTTTCTTTATCTAAATTAGCAATTGAATTAAAGAAATTAATATGATCATTTAAAATTGTTAACAAATTATAATAAATCGAGCGTTAAGTTTTTATGAACACCAGCAAATTGACAATTGATATTAATAATTTTAATTCATTCCAAGGAATAAATTTCTTTGTAATGGCGTGGGTATATTAAGTCAAAAAATGTCATTGGCATTTTTATATTTTTACTAACTATTATGCGGATGTTCACTCGAAAAACTACCTAATCTAAGCTGTAGATTTTCTTGAGTAAATCGCAAAATAATGTAAACAAAATCGAAACATCTTCTAAATTTTGAGATATGAGATGAGACGTAGTTGCAGTAATAAAGATCTCCTAGCTCCCTAAATTTTTTTTAATAATTTCTAATTTATTTGGAACAAACAGAAGAATGTAGCTTTTAAGCAACATATATTTATTTTTTTTTTTTAAGGTTTGCTGCAAATAAATAATGATTTATTCAAAATGTTTAATTTATTTTCCTTTTCTTTTTAAAAATTTCCAATTTGATGCTTTAGGATATGTTCCTTTAGGTCTGAATATATTTTTATACAGTGCTGTTTTGTTTAGATTAAAATTAGATATCAACTTTTAGAATCTCTTAAAAACTCAAAAAATTATTAATAGGGCAACTAAAAATATACAAAACCATATTTTTCTGAGATTTGTGATTTCATAATAAAGTGTTTTAGCTTGAAATATTTTTAATTCAAAAAAGAACATAAGTATTTGTTAGCATTTGAATAAATTAAAATTAGTTGTGACAACAACAAAAACAATGAGCGTCGCTGCAGCATGTTTTCTAGTGTAAACCTGTACAAAGTTGTCAACACTCTAACTTTGAGTCTACATTAGACAAATTTTTGTCAGAATATAAATTTTTCTAATGTAGTCTGAATTTGTCTTCTTGATGTTGCTTGGTAAAAGACGACATCTTGATTGTTGTTGGTACTTTTTACATGGTTTATTATGTCATACGTTTTCCCCTATAATTGACAGAGATTGAAAATTATCTGCAATGCAAACAAAAATTTGACGTTTGTCTTGATACAAATTTCTCATGTATAGACTCGACGTAATCACTTTGTTTTGACACTGCAATATACTGACAAATTCAGTCTAGGCAAATTAATATCGCAATAATATTTTGACTTTTGTCTTGATAATACTTGTCTAGTATAGACACGATGTAACTTTTTTAGCAAATAAAATGTAAAACGTTT
The DNA here is from genome assembly GCA_951394005.1 of Protophormia terraenovae. Taxonomy (NCBI): domain Eukaryota; kingdom Metazoa; phylum Arthropoda; class Insecta; order Diptera; family Calliphoridae; genus Protophormia; species Protophormia terraenovae. The sequence continues at coordinate 16,754,943 of OX596077.1, forward strand.
ATCCAACAAAATTTTCATATTGCAATATTTAGAAATACAAATAATACGTCTAAACGTAGTATATAAAGGAGTTAAATGCCAGATTGTACTTAGTAGGTACAGCTTTAATGTTTTTATTAAATCAGTAAATAGTTTTATAGAATTTCTCGGAACTACTGAAATATATCCAATTACGCTGGTCGACAAACAAATTTTTTTTTCGTGCTCCTTCAAACAAAAATAAGTGCACTAGATTGAAATCCGCATGCTTAACTCGAATCTGCTTTCAGTTTTTTTTTTCCATCAGGTCGAAATTTTTTTTATGGGCGTGTCTAATATTGCGTCCTAAATAAACCGTTCACTCGAGTATATTTCACTATAACTCGAGAACGGTATGCACGATTTATATAAATAATACACCAGAACGGTATGCACGATTTATATAAATAATACACCAAAAATTGGCTTTAAGTCGTTCTGCTATCAAATTTTTATCCGCTCAATAGTTAATTAGATATTTCGAAATAAGAGTCCGAAAAAAATTTGTCCATGCCAAATTCAAGATTTCTTTTTTTACTAAAATTTTTTTTTTTTTAAATGAAAACATCAAAAATATTTCATTTTGTCATCTTTATCTCAAAGCTGGTAAAACTACGAGTAAATAAAGCCACGTATCATAAAAATTGATGCACTAATCTTGATTGCATTCACAGTTAAGTTAGGATACCCATGCATACCTACAGTCAAGTGCAGATACACTAGTGGGCAAACAATTTTTTTTTTTTCGTCTTAAATAAAAAAATAGGTGGATTAGATGGAATTTAACGTGCTAAATAAGAATCAGCTTTTACTTTTTTTCTATCACTTATTGATTTTTTTATGGGCACTATGACCCCACCTTTAGGCAGTCTCACTTGTATAACTCGACGGTTTGTCTTATTAAGATAAATTAAACTCCAATATATAGCTACTTAAATTGTCTTTGAGCTGAATTTACATAATTTGTTGTTCAGTTAATATTTCCGTAGTTATTCGGGAATTAGTATCGAAAAAAATTATTATTATTATTTTTTTTTTTTGGAAAATGGTGAAAATTTTGATCCATAACATAAAAAATATTGTTGACATACCTTGAAGACAATTTTTGTATGCGTCTTTTGGTGTATCATTTATCAAAATCGTGTAAAAGGTTCTTGAGTTATAGTCAAAATTGTACAAACCATTCTAGAGTTTCATAGTGTGACCGCTGAATAAGGTGATGATAGAAAAAAAGTAAAAAAAGTAAGCAGATTCTTGTTTAGCTCGCCAATTGTTTAGCTCGCCATAGTCCATCTATTTTTGTTTTAAGAAAAAATATATATATATTTTTTTTTTTTTTTGCCCACCACTGTATTTCTACTCAATTAATAAAATCAAGAATTGTGCATCAATTTTGATGATACATGCCTTATTTTATTCGCAGCATTAAAAAAATAAAAATTATAAACTGAAACATTTTTGATGTTTTCAATTTTAAAAAGAAATTTTAGTAACAAAAAAATTTAAAATTATGCATAAAAAGTTTTTTTTTTTCGGACATTTATTTCAAAATAACTCCGAAACTATTGAGCACATAAAAAAATGAAGTTTTGGTGATTTGAAGATATTTTTAGTCTGCATCTTTTGGTGTGCCACTTATGTCAATCGTACACACTGTTCTTGAGTTATGAGGAAATATACTAGAGTAATGGCCTTGATAGGGGCGAAATATTAGACACGCCCATAAAAAAAATCCAAACCTGATGGAAAAAACTTATAGCAGATTCATGTTTAGCACACCAAGATGCATCAAGTCCAACTCTTTGTCTTTGGTGGAGGATTTTTTTTTTTTTGTCGACCAGTGTTATTTATATTCTTTTGTCAAGACATTAAATACATATGTGTATAGTGGTACAATAATATGTAAAACGGGTTAAAATAAATTCTGTAAAACTACTAATGTGTAAAATTAATTGCAAATTGTTAAATATTAACTAAGGTACACTTTTAAAAGTATAAATCTTACACTTCCTCTAAGAACAAGTTATTTAAACTTAAATCCAAAAAATGTGCAGATCAACTTTTAAATAAAGAACAGGATTTATACAATGAAAGTGTAAATTTAGAAATACATTCATACGTATCAAGTTATGCATATTCAGTTTATATTATTTATTTATACATTTCTTTCAGTGTACATACTTGTTACTAAGTAACTTGTAAAATGTAATTCTTACATAAAAAAAGTCTTGAAATTTTATTTATCTCTAGGGTCTATTTACAAGATAAACTGGTTTTATACAAATTCCAAGTTGTTTTATTTATTTAATAAGTATAGTTTTTTTATTTTTATTTGTTGCAATTATTGAAAAGACAGATAAAAGATTTATTAACTGTATGATAGTAATACGAGTACTTTTACATTGTAGATTAACCAACTATGTTTTATATCTTATTTTAGTTGTATTTAAACATCTTCACTATGTAAAACTATCATTAAGTAATATATTTTAAACAAGTTTTCAAATTTATTATTTTATTTTATTTATTAAGCATGAAAATTTGGCCTAATTCCCCTGTACATATGCCAAAATATGATGGCATAATACCATATACTGGTGCCTCACCAAATGCCAATAATGCTAGTCCTATAGCCATTAATAGTGTTTCCTCAACAAATTCAACAAATCTTAAAATAATGGATCCAAACAATATGGTTAATACACCAGCAATGGTAAAAGATATAGATGAATATGTAAGTGAAATTATTATAGATTTTTAATATTTTATTATTTTAATTAAAATTTGTATTATTTTTAGAATACGATTACCATTATGCCCGAATCTACACCGGCACAAGTAACACAATGGTTGACATATCATCGTTTAACAGCGTATTTGTCGACTTTTGCACATTTTTCTGGAGCTGATATTATGAGGTAATATAAGTTTTATGTTATTTTTTATTTTTTTTTTATTTTCTTAACAAAATTTTTTTTGTTTATTTATTTTTCAGAATGTCAAAAGAAGATTTAATTCAAATTTGTGGTCTTGCCGATGGTATACGCATGTTTAATATTTTAAGAGCCAAGTAAGTTTTCTTCTACTCAATATCTAAACTATGTTGCATACTACGTTTATACGCGCCTCTAAATATATTTAAAAATATTACAAAATTAAAAATTTCAGTTAATATTTTATTTGCAAAAAATTAACTCACAAAAACTAATTGTAAAACTAGTTTAACAGAAATCGCATTTATAGCTTTCAAATGTCATTTACCTAAATAAAAAAATTAATAACATATGTTCTTCTAAATCGGTGAGAATAAAATATATGTACACAATATTTTAACAGAAGATAAATCTTGTTATAACGTGTATTTCTTAACTCAAAAACCTTGATTCGAGTTGTGACGTTCTTGAAGTAAATAAGCGATATGTATATTTCTTTATACAATTTTCCGTATAAACAGTGAGTTGATTATTTGGAAATTATTTTTATTTGCAAAAATCGGCAGTATAAACGTGGTAAATGTGAAAATTGAAATAATATAGCGAACTTAATAGGCCTTCTTGGGGTTATCATAAATTAATTTTAAAAAGTTCAAATATAGTTATCAAAAACAACTTATGAGTATATTCCTGTATATATTTGTTCCTAATTCTGTTATTCTCTTGTTGATTTTTTATTTTGAAACATTTAAAAATCTTCTTTTTAACCTTGTATAATTCTTAAGTTATAATTTATTCCATCAATATAATTTTCAAAGTTTAAGACCACAACTAAGCAAATTTTTAAACATTAAAAAATATAAAAAATGTTCTAAATTTTTCCACTTTTAACGGAGTTTATTATGTTTCTTATTGTTATGAAATGCCCTCAAAAAAATCTAACAAATAATAATATTTATTAAAACTCATGCGAATTTCTTTCCTCTTCTTTTTTTTCCAGAGCCATAACACCACGTTTAACTATTTATGTTAGTTTAGATGGCAATAATTTTAATGCCGTATATCTCATATCTAATACATCTAAAGAACTATTACAAAAACTCTTCAAACTTCCCGGATTTTATGAAATTGTAGCCAAAAGTTCTAGTACACTTAATGGCAATAACTCTGCTGCTGCGGTCGCTGGTAACAATGTCATGATGGACAATTCATCACCATTCCATAGCTGGGGTATGAATTCGAAATATTCGGGCAGTGGTTCGAATATATTTAATGAAGTCAATAATAAAAGTTTAGTTTACGTTACTGGTCCAGCGGGAATACATGTTGCCGTTACCGATGAAGTTTTAAATAATGAAATACGGGATGGTAGTTTATATGGTCTGGAAGTACAAAATGGAAAAGTTATTATGAAATTAATCAATAAAAATGAAATTTAGTTAATAAAGTATTTAGTATATAAGTAATAGAATTAAAAATAATATACATATTTAACGTTCAAGTGCAATAAAGCATTTAATTTTTTTCTTCAATTTTTCTTTTTAAAGGAAATTTTATTATGCATTTTGATATTAATTATAAAATGAAATTAATAATTTGTGAGACTATAAAAATTAAACAACTTATTGTTTTATTAAAAGAATTTCATTTTTATAATACATATATAATTTTTCTTATTCTGAAATGTATGTAGTTCTTTAGATGTTTAAATTTGTGTAAATTATAATGTAAATATAAGACCATGGAATTGGTTTCCTTTTTTTTTAAATTAAAATTTTAAAAATATTAAATTTATTTTAAGAAAATATACAAATATACAAATTTTAAAAAAGGAAGATTTTGTTTATAAAAACTTAGCCATAACACATAATTAAGGAGTCTGAATAAATTCTCCAACATTTCCTTTAACTCTTATACTATTAAACTTGTGACCACTTAAAAATTTGAGATTTTGTTTTGTTTAAATATTCGAATTAATTTAAGTTTCCTTTTTTTTAAATTTTTTATGTATTCTTTATTTACTTTATATTGCAAATTTGTCTCTTATAAGTATAATATTATATTGTATAATTTTTGTAAATTATTTTAAGTATTAAAAAAAAAAAAGAAAAAAGTGCAAAAAACAGACCCATTTTAAATGTACATAACAATAGAAAAAAAATTGTTCTTTGAAAAAAAAAAAAAAAAAAACATCTAATTATATTAAACTAACAACGTTTTTAAAGAAAATTTTCCCTAATAAACGTTTAATGTTTGATAAGTAATAAAGAGAACGAATGGTCTGCGAAATGTGTTTGTCAGTTGTTTGTTTCTTTTGAATTTTTCATTTTGTTTAATGAGGTAAGAATATACTTTATAAGAGGCAAGTAGTACGTAATTTCACATAATTATTAAATCAAAAATTATATTAAGTATATGATTTTTGTATACCCTTCACCAATTGTGTTAAGGGTATCAATAAGTTTTCATATCGTTTGTATTTTCTACAATATACACAGAAAAAAGTCACCAATCACCAAATATATTATAAAATAATTCATTTAATTTAAAATTTTTTTAAATTTGTACCTCTCACCAAAATAATTATATCAATTAAGGAGTTGCAGAACAAAACGTACTTTTGCATTTTTTCCAGAAACTTGTTTTTTTTTATTCAGTGGGTTGAAGTCTACCAGAAAAAACTTTGCTAAAAATATTTTTTTTTTTTTTTTTGTCCAAAAAAGTTATTTTTTGCAACAAAACGTAAGTTTTTATATTTATTTTTTTTTAAGAGGTATATTTTTCTTAAGAAAAATAGTTTTTATTTGTTTCGGTTCACAATTATTTGCAAACATTATTTTTTTTTTGTTTCATTTTATAATACATTAATGAAAAATATTCCCCTTAAAACACAAATAAATTATAAAATTTTTCAAAAATTTTTTTTTTTAACAAAACGTACTTTTTACATTTAAGATTTGTTGTGGTGAATTGATGTCGTTCGATGCATTTTATGGAAAGAAGAACGAAAAATTAATTCTCAATTTCCCAGCATATTAAAATAATGAAAAAAGTACGTTTTGTTCTGCGGTTCCTCAATTACTAAAAACTCTTAAAAATTACAACATAAACATTTTTCTAATAAAAAAATTTATTAAATCAATCAAGATGATTTAAAAATTGAAATGAGAAGTAAAATTTTGCTTAAATTTAATTTTATTTTATTTTTACTTGAATATATTTATTAAATTTTTAAATAAATAATTAGGGTGGCCCTCTTTTAAAGGAGGTGTTCAGATTCTTGATTTAACCCCCTAGAATTTGAGAGGTGGCTCAAAGCGATCAAAAAAAGAAAAAAGATTTTAGAAAAAAAGTACCAGCTTCAGATAAGTGTTTTTTTTTATATTTGTAACAAAAAGTCGACTTTTTCTGACTTTTCGAATATTTTCGACTTTTCTTACTATTTTCGATTATCTGCCAACATAAAAGACGATTTTTCGGAAATTTTGACTTTCATTTATTCGAAAGTCAATTTGAAGAAACCTATTCAAAATAAGAAAAAAAAAATCAAGAAAATAAAAAACTAAAAAAGATTAATTAGTAATTGCTAGAGTCCGACCATATAATCGATTTTTTTATGCCAAAAATCAATATTGAAAAAAAGGAATATTTAAAAATATAAATAAAGATTGAATTTTCGCAAAAATAATAACAAGCGCCAATGTTATATTCGGCTCGGCCGAATCTATATACCCACCATTGACTTCTTCAAATTTTTCGTTATATGGGAGATGGGCGGTAAAGAGGGCAGACCACGCCCATTTTTTCTGAGTTTACATTGGTCCTTGAACTATTGATGGACATAGCTAGATCGACTCAGAATCTAACCAGGACCCAGAAAATATATACTTTATGGGGTCTTAAATGATTTTTTCGACATGTTACACACGGAATGACAAAATCAATATACCCCCCATCTTTTTGATGGTGGGTATAATAAACATAATTTAATAAAAATAATAATGCCGAATCTTTGATACACCATCTTACCGACAAATTATTAAATTTTCGCCTTAACGTATGCTTTCATTATTTCAAATTTATAAATCCACATTTTTTTCAAACTAGGAAAATTTGAATACGAAAAAAAAAAAAAACAATCATAGCAAGCTTTGTTTTTAAAAAATAAACAACAACAACAATTCCATATTTATTTATTTTTTTATGTGTGTATATACAAACTGACTGCATATACAAAGAACAACAACAACACTGTTATTCATTATATTACTGCTGTTGCTACCTAAACTACTTGCCTTATAGGCAAAAACGTCACTAATAGTCATTACAATGCTTAATATATACACATCTGTAGCTTGAACAAGGGCTTAAAAAATAAAAAATGAACCGATTTTGCTGATTCAAAAAACCGAAATTTTATTTTTATTAAAAATCTGTAGCTTAAACATGGGCTTCAAAAAATCAAAAATGCGTTTTGCCCGATATCTCAGTTATTATTGAACCGATTTATTTCATTTATTCAGAACAAAAATTCAGAAAAAGATGTCCAAGCCTTCTTTTCTAAAACGAAGTCCCTAGTACACACAGAGGCTTCAGAAACTGGAAAACCGGTTCTAAAAACCGGGTTTTTAAGCTTATCTCCGCAATGTATGAGCCGACCTTGCTGAATTTCAATAGCAAAATTCTCGAAAAGATTTCCGATCGTTTGATGATATATATATTATATATGCTAGTTATTGGTGGACTTCATAAACGCCATTTCAACCGACACACGGATGGAGGGACGGACGGACATGGTCCTATCGTCATCGCTTCTTACAAGGATCCCGAAAATATAAACTTTTTTGCGCTCCATCGCAAATTGTATAAATTACAAAATTATACCTGTGGTGAAGGGTATAATTTCACTGGTCAAAAAAAAAAAAAAATTTTTTTCGTGCTTCTTCAAAAAAAAAAAAAAAAAAATATATATATATATATATATATATATATATATATATATATATATATATGTTATGGGCGTGTCTAATATTGCGCCCTAAATAAGCCGATTACTCGAGTATATTTCATTATAACTCGAGAACGGTATGCACGATTTATATAAATGAGACACCAAAATATGCGGAATAAAATTAGCTTTAAGTCGTTTTTTTTTTTTTTTATTTTTATCCGCTCAACAGTTTAGTAGATATTTCGAAATAAGTGTATGAAAAAAATTTTTTCATGATAAATTTAAAAGTGAAATCATCAAAAATTTTTCAATTTATCATCTTTATCTCAAAGCTGGTAAAACTACGAGTAAATAAATCCATGTATCATAAAAATTGATGCACAAATCTTAATTGCATTCACATAAAAAAAAATCAGCACGTTATAGAAAAAAAGTGAATGCAGATTCTTGTTTAACTCATCAAAGTCCATCTAGTTCACCTATTTTTGTTTCAAGAAAAAATAAAAAAAAATATATTTTTTGTTTTGCCCACCACTGTATTTCTAATTGTATGTTAACTGTGAATTGAAGATTTGTGCATCAATTCTAAAGATACATGCCTTATTTAATTCGCAACATTACCAGCTTTAAGATAAAGGTGATAAACTGAAACATTTTTGATGCTTTCACTTTTAAAAAGAAATTTTAGTAACAAAAAAATCTAAAATTTTGCGTAGAAAAGTTTTTTTTTCGGACATTTATTTCAAAATAACTCCGAAATTATGGAGCACATAAAAAAATGAAGTTTGTTGGATTTGAAGATATTTTTTACTAGAGTAATGGTTATTTTTATTTCGGCTCCAACTTAAATCTTCCACATATAGCATATTCCAAGTTTTCAGATATTATCTGGAGTTTACATGACTTTGGTAAAAAAATATTCGAGATTAAAGTAATGCAAATAAATTTTTTTTTTTTTTATTTTAAATTTACAATTAAAAAAAGATTATCAACCAAAGCAATATTGCAATTTTATAGGGTATGGAATTATAGCAATTAATTGTAATTTGATAATTATTTTCTAATTAACATAAAGTTCATTGGGTAAGAAAAAGTCCTAATATTTTGTATAAAAACTCATGAATTTTTGTTAATATTGAAACTAACAAAGTAAATCTTAATATGAACCAATATCGAGAAATAGTCGTAAGGATTTACAACAAACAATATTTACTTCTGAAATGTTTTGCTGTATGGGAATTATCGCCCGAAACTTCGCAAAGTTTGAAAACTATTTACAAAATCTATTTCTGGTATTTCTTACTATTTTGGATGTTATTCTTCGATTGGACTATGATCATGCGAGTTATAACCCATATTAAAGATGTAGAAGAAATTATCAAAGTTTTATTTGCATTAGCCACAGCCGTTGGTGCATTGGGAAAATATCTTATAACTAAAATTAAAAATAATTTCTATGAAAATCTTTTTAATTTAATGTTCAATAAACAATTTCTGCCCGAGAATAATGCGGAGAAAAAAATATTTCTTAATTCTATAAAGTTGAGTACAAAGGTGCGTAATTGTTATACATATCTTTCATTGACAGCTTTAAGTGGTCTGTTAATGACCCAATATTTAAGTGCCACCAAAGATTTGCCCGTTCATATTTTTCTACCCTTTGAATTGGATACAAATTGGAAATATAATTTGGTATACATTTGGGAAGGTGCATCCATGGTTGTTATATGTTTGATAAATGTGGGTTTTGATTCATTATCGACATCTTTGTTTATATATCTGAAAGGTCAGTTGGAACTTTTGGGTCATCGTTTGGAAAATATTGGTAAAAATTCTATAAGTTCTTCAGATGATTTAATATTATTGCGTCTAAAGGATTGTGTACGTTATTATAATCGTATTTTAAAATTATCACATGGTATTGAATATTTGTTGAGTATACCGATTTCTTTACAAATCGCCTGTTCGGTATTTGTATTGATTTCAAATTTTTATTGCATGTCATTGGTAAGTGGATTTCGGAAATTTAAATGAAATATTATCACAACAAGGATTTATTAAATTGTGTACATATGATGGTTTTGTTTTCAGATTTCTGATCGCGAAGAATTGGGCAATCTAATGAAGTACGCTATCTACCAGAGTTGTATGTTAACACAGATATTTTTACTGTGCTATTTTTCTAATGAGGTTTCTCTAAAAAGTTCGGAATTGACGTTTAAAATCTATATGTCCGATTGGTATAATTGGAATAAAATTAATAGAAAAATGGTTTTGCTTATGATGATACGTTTCGAATTACCAATACGTATTAAATCTATTAATAGTTGTTATTCATTTAATTTGGCTGCATTTACTTCGGTAAGTTTTAAGTTTTTCTCTGAAATTTCTTGGGATAATATTAAGAAGTTTAGTCTATACGTGAACAAATTTTTATCTTGATAATTATTTGAACAATTTTAAAAATAACCATTAAAAGCATCATTTATTATCAAGAGAAAGTTGTCAAAAATCAATCATTGAAAATTTTGTCTTAACGTTGTAAGAAGAAGAAAAAGTACATATTAATAAATTGATTCAGTACATAACAAATTTTTCACATCATAAAAAAATTATCACGTATAGGCTCTCTGATATGAAAATTAAGGATTTAATTAAAATCCTAACTATTTTCCATGAATTGCTTTTAACAAATAATGTTCAAATATCGTTTAATATCGAGATGTCAGACATCATATGCTGACAATTTTGTCTTTACGTCGAATCTATACTAGAAAAATTTTGTTCAAGACAAACATCAAAATAAAAATTTAAATAAATTATCCAGACAAAGTTGTCGGCTCTTGAGGTCTGTCAACTTTGTCTTGACGTTGTAATAATACTAATTAAATTCGGTCTACACCAGAAAAATTTTTATCTTGACAAAATTTTGATGTTTGTCTTCATAAAAATCTTTCTAATATAGACTGGACGTTAAGAACCTAAATAATATTTATTTTATTTTTCAGATAGTAAATTCAGCTTATAGCTATTTTGCTCTACTCAAAAATATTAATGGTTAAAATAAAAAGAAGCCCTTAAAAAACATAGGCAGCAAAATAATTTTAAATTAATGATTACAATATTCTATAAGATTTTTTGCTCTTAATAAAAACGTATAATTTTAAAATTATTTACCAAATATTTTTATTATAGTTAATTGACTTGAGGGCAGTAATTGAGCTTATTAGCATAATTGCAAAAAGAAAACAATTTAAATGAAAGTGACCATATGTTTGTAAAATAATAAATAAAAATTTGTATGCCGTTTATTAATAATTTAAAAGTTTATAAAAATAATTTTCTATATGAATTTTTAAATTGTTCCAAAATTTTTTGTTTTGCTATAGTATTTCATATGAATTTTTAGATAAAATATTCTCAGGATCTAGATATTAAGCTTTAATAATAAAATTTACAATTTTTCAAACTAAATCATTTTCATACCAAATCTTTATAAACTTCCAACTTATTTAAAAAAAATATTACAATTTAACCGTTATTATGGAACATTATAAAATATAAAAGAAATAGTATTTAACTTTCTGGTTAAATACTATTTTTAGAAAACGAAAAATCATAATTATAAAAATGTATAATTTCAAAAACCTGGTCACTCTAACGAATCTTTCCATTTTCTCTATAAAAAACCTTCGATATTTCATATCTCACTTAAAAGTATTTTACATTACTTACATCTACCACTTTAACCATGAATACTCAAGATCATCATAAAGCTTTGGAAACCTATTACAAATATCAATCTTGGATTTTTCGTCTTTTAGCTCTGTGGAAATTACCAGACTCAGTAACGCCTCGTTTTCGTATACTTCATAAAATCTATTTCTATTATATCCTCTTCTTTTGGGTTCTCTCCTTTGATGCCAGTTGTTTTATACAATTCATAACGAATATAACCAATTTAAATGAAGTTATTAAAGTATTTTTTATATTTGGCAGCTCGCTGGCAGTGTTATCTAAATTTTCTACCATTAAATTAAAAAATCACTTATACTATGAATTGGTAGAAACTATACACAGGTCCATGTTTCGTCCAGTTAATAAAAGAGAATTGCAATTATTTAAACAATCGCAAAAATTAAGTCGTAATGTGAGAAACTGTTACTGCGGCCTTTCAATATGTGCCTTACAGGTGCTATTGATAACACAATATTTTGTGGATAATACGGAGCTACCTTTGTCTATTTATAATCCTATAAATATGGATAAAAAATGGCGTTATTTATTAATGTATTTTTATCAATATATAGCCGTGTCTGTTTGTTGTTATATGAATATAGCATTTGATTCGATATCGGCTTCATTTTTAATACATATTAAGGGTCAATTGGATATATTATGTGATCGTTTGATGCATTTAGGTGAAGAGGAACATAATTAACAAAATAATAATTCTATAACTATAGAACTGAAGAATTGTATTAAATATTATGATGAAATTGTAAGAATTTGTGGTATTGTGGAAAATTTAATCAGTTTTCCTATATCTATACAAATTGCTTGTTCGGTTTTGGTATTAGTGGCAAATTTTTATGCCATGTCTTTTGTAAGTATGTTAAAGATATTTATTATAAAAATTTCAATTGATGTTTACAAATTTTAGCTCTCTGATCCGGATGATTATGCCAATTTTATAAAGTTTTTAATTTATCAATTGTGCATGCTATCACAAATCTATATACTTTGTTATTTTCCCAGTGAGGTTACATTCAAAAGTCAAGAAATATCTTATTATTTGTATTGCTCGAAATGGGTGGAATGGAATAAATTAAATCGGAAGCTGGCATTATTAATGATGACACGATTTGATTTACCCATATGTATTAGATCAATTAATCCTACATATACCTTTAATTTGGCAGCATTTACATCGGTATGATTACTTTGAGATATTTAATAATTGATACTTTTAAATAAATTCAATTTTTTTATTTTTAATTTCAGATTGTTAATTCTTCATACAGCTATTTTGCTTTATTAAAACGTATAAATAGTTAAATTTATTGTTAAATGTTATTGCAAGAATATATTCTTTTTAAAAACGAAAACTGTAGAAAAATTACACTCCTTGTTGAATTATATTTTCTTAAGTTATTAAATTTATATTATTTTACATGTTATTAATAAAGTAACCAAATAAAATTAATAATCCCCAGTAATTTTGTAAATTGTGTTTAAAAAATCGAAAAGTAGACTTTTCGATTTTTCGTCTTTTTTTAATTTTTAAATAGTCGATTTTTCGACTTTTTAATTCTTAAATTAAACTTTCGAAAGTCGACTTTTCGACTTTTTTCAATTTTGGAATAGTCGACTTTTCGACTTTTTCCGACTATTTTCGACTTTTTCCGACTATTTTCAACTTTTCGATTTTTTTTCAACTTTTTTTGACTCTTGACTATTTTTTGTTATTTGTCTTATAAAAACTTTAAAAATAAAAATGAATACAACGCAATCAAATATATTGATTAATTAACATACAAATCTATTCAATGAAAGTGCTAGTTACACACAAAAATATGTATTTACCAAGGTTGGAAACCGATACCGTTATGAATACCGATACCGATTAAATACCGTTTAATGTTGGTTACCGTAACTAATACCGATACCGAAATTATTATTTTGTTAAAAATACCGGTACTCAAATACCGTTTCCCTCTGTTCCGGTATATACCGGTATTTTAGTTTCGGTATTTTAAAAATACAAATTTTCAACATAATATTATTCTTAATAATAATGTAATATTTATAGAATATTGTTTTAAAGATGACATTTATTGTTCATTTTTTTGTTATATAGGTTGCGATATATATATTTTTAAAGAGGTTTCAATGTCTTAAACTTAATGCGAATTTTATTTGATAAAAAGTCTTACTGCGAACACAGAAATGCTTTATTTATTAATATGATCTCAATTATTTATCATTTGAACATACTGTTAAAAGTATTGATACACTAAGGGAAAAAATTCGATTCAAAATCAACAACGGTTGTGCTCACATTGGTAATTTACGGTAACAGCTTTTTAATACCTTTCGTTAACAAATTTAATAGAAAACATATGTAATTTAACATTTTGATACCGATATGGTTTCAACTTGGTGCCAATTAGGTATCGATTTTCAATAAGAATTGAACACGCAGTGTTTAATTTAAACACATACGGTGTATATACACTATTGACACAGAATGGTATCGTTTTCAACACGTATGTGATTGATATTTCTCTGGGTGTAGCTTCTTGATATTTCCTTTTATGATGATTCTTTCCTTAGTCCTGTAGTCTCCAAAAGACCGACAAATGTTCTTCTATCTTTAAAGAATAAATACCAAGAATTCTCGGGAAATTTGCGATTTTTCATGTCTTTCTCTGAGGTAACTTTTGTCCGTGATTTCCGGGAATTTTAAAAGCAGTTAAGTGAAAGAAAACTGCACGAATTTCAACAATAGGTAATATATTTGCGAAATTTGTTTAACGATTGTAATATAAAATGCTAAATCCAGCTGGGAACTATGTATTCATATAATTTCATTACTCTTTGAATTTCTTGTATAGAATGAATCTTAGGTATGGATTCAAACAAACATCGTGTCAGTACTAAGAAGCAGCAAGAAATAAACTTAAACTTATTGAAATCTCTAGAAATTTTGAAAAAACATTTAGAATGTTAAGAAAAAAAGATAGTCATGTCAGACCTTATAGCATTATGTTCCAATTATTATAAGAAGTTGACATTTTTCGCAAATATTTTATTCGATCACTTTCACTATTTAAGTAAGTACGTTTCAATATGGAACAGCCTATTGAATCTACATACAATTTTATACCATTTGAACTAACATTTAAATTACCTCAAACTATACATTTTTAATAAATTCATTAATATCGTGTTTCGAAGCTTGTATAAAATTGTTTAAATTTGTATAATGTCTTTCATTTTCTGGATCAAATACGAAATTTTTTTATACATGTCTGATATATGTATGTATGAATAACGATTCTGCGAATATTCAAAAACCTGTTTCATAATATATAAGTCAGAATTCATTTAATTTTAAAAATCAGTACAATAACAATTTTTCAAATTTATTTTTTCATCGCGATACCAGAGCGATAGAGAACTATTTCTCCTCTACAAAATCTCTCCTCCAAAATTCCTTTTCATGGTATTCTGTTTTTTTGTGCTACTCCACAGATCTTTGCACAATTTAACATTTTGCAATTTTATAATAAAATTAGCCTTTTTTGAAAAAATGTTTGCAAAATAATTGAACGATTTTTGTCTTTATTAAAATCTGTGGTAAATACAAAATTTGTCCAAATTTTTAATTTCACTGTACTGCAAAAAAATTATACCAATTTGTCTTTAAAGTCGAGTTTAATATTCCTAAACGCTTTGTTGCCATAAAACAAGCAATTTAAAAATGTTATGAAGTTCTCTAACGAAAAATATTCATATTTTAAACATTTCAAGAGAAAATTATTAAATGTACAAATTTATTAAATTAAGTATACAAATATTTAATTAATCATTTTTTCGCGAAATTTAATTAAAAATTATTTAAATATTTAACTTTTTTAAGATTTTTCCAGTTTTTTTAATAATAACGGTATTTACCGGTATTTTTGTTTCGGTAACGGTATACCGATACCGATATAATTTAAAATTCCGTTATCGATACCGTTACCGAAATAAAAATAAATTGAATACCGATACCGTTATTCGTTTCGGTTTCCAACCTTGGTATTTACTATACGAACGGTTTGATTATATATAAATATATAAAAAAAAGCTGCTAAGAAACTATTCCTTTTAAATAAAATAATTTTTTAAACATTTTCCTACTACATATTTCCGACTATTTTCGACTTTTTCCGACTTTTCGACTTTTGGCATCAAAAAAGTCGATTTATCGACAATTTTCAAATCAAAAAATCGATTTCAACTTTTCGACTTTTTACAACGAAAATCTATTTGATAAACCCTAGTTTAATTATTGTGTTTAAAAAATAAAGTAACCATTTTTTATATTAATACTTCTTTACGTGTGGCATCATTATTTCCTATTTCATGTCAACAAAAACACTCTCTGTTAGCTGTAATCGAAAATCGATTACATTATTTAAAATGTATCGCATTACTGTAAAAATAAAAATTGAATTTTCCCAAAAAAAAAAAAAATTATAAAGAAAATAATAATTATAAATAAACTTAAAATGAAGGGCTTTTAATTTTCGACTTAATCAAAAAATAATTCAATTTCTTCAATGTAAATTTTTAATAAGTTAAAGGGTTGAGCATGAAATTTTTTTAATATAAAAACAGTTGTGTAACATTATCAAAACAAATTTATTTGCCCATAAATTAATTTGCTAATGCGAAAAGAAGTAAAATTTAAAATATAGTCGATTTGGAGGAATTGTATTTAACCCTACTTGATATTTTTCCTTAGAATACACTAATCCTCTGCAAAACTGTTTTCATGAAATTTATGAAATTATGAAATTGCTTATATTCAGCCTATTTATGAAACGGAATTGGATTGAAAATGAAATTCCAATCCAATTTCAACTTGAAATTGGTTTATGAAAACGTTACTAAAATAATTTGTTAAAGGATTGATATTTTCGCTTTAAATTACATTTTTAAGTTCTTAAATAAATAAATAATTGGATTGAAAACGAAATTCCAATCCAATTTCAACTTGAAATTGGTTTATGAAAACTTTACTAAAAGAATTTGTTAAAGGGTTGATATTTTCGCTTTAAATTACTCTTTTAAATTCTTAATAAATAATAAACGATTTTAAGCTTTGTTTTAAAATTCTCCTTATAAACTGGAGTGGAAAATATTTAAATTTTCAAATCCAATTATTGGATTTCAGAAAGAAAAGTCGAATACATAAATCCAATTTATTGGTTTTGTTGAAAAAATGTTGTACAACCAATCCGTTTTAGAGTATATAAACAGACTGATTAATTAAAAATTTTATTGATTTTGCTCTAATCATCAAAATGATAATATTAAGTAAGTGAAAATAATTAATTTTTTGTGATTTAAATTATTATTTTTTTTATCAAATAAATTATATTTATGATTAGAGTTTTTATTCAAAACGATTAAAATATTATTGGTCTAAATTAAAAAATTAACTAAATTTTTACCTTATTTTCAAATTAGTTCTTTTCCTAATAAAACTACAAATTTATTTTATTATAAATATTTATTGTTAAAATTCAATTATTATTTTACAATAATTTGTGTAAATCAAGTACATGTAATACTGGTTATTTTGAAAGTAGATTAACTCCATTGCCCAAAACGGTGATGTCAGGTATTCAAATATTAATTTATTTTTATGTGATGAAGATACTTGGGTGATTTTCAAAATAAGCGAAAAATATATGTACATTAAAGTGTCTCATGTAACTGAAGCTTTCTGATTCTAATATAGGAATTATACGTTTTGATGAACTGGACAGAAGTATATATTATACCTACAAATTGCGAAAATTTTGAGACTTATTTAAAAAAGCGTTTGAAACATTTTTCCAGATACGTCATTTTCAATTGCTGGTGGGGAACAGAAAAGTATATGTGTTTCATATATATATATTTTTTTTATTTGTTTCATGTTCAGTCCATCAATATATATGTATATTAAAATAATGTAATACAGTCCGTCACATTTCCATCCAGTTGATCATCAACACAATAAATAGAAAATGTGTCTATGGAAAGAGCAACCATCGCACATTGGGGTAAAAGGGGTCGAAAATGGCGATTAATTCATACCAACATTTAATAATCATTTTTTTTTAGCAGAACGGTAATGTCTGTCCGTCCGTCCGTCTATACATTAGAGTTAATGGTTCGATAATTTAGAGAAGGGTGGTATCAACACTAAAATGATCACGTTTAATTTTTCTATTTATTAGTAAGTAAAAAATTCATTTTTAGAATTATACGATTTTTTTGGCTGAATGGTAACGTCCGTCTGTCTTTACATTTGGGTTAAATGGGATGAACATGACACTTAATTCTGGAAAAGGTTATATCCAAATTTTTACGATCACGTTCTATTTTTTCTGTTTATTAGTTAGTAAAAAAATGCACTTTTAGAATTCTAAAATATTTTTTGGCAACACAGCAATGTCCGTTCGTCTGTCTATACATTTGGCTTAAATGGGTCGAAAATGACACTTAATTCAGGGAAAGGTGATATAAAAATTGTAATACTTACATTTGGTTTTCATATTAATCAAGAAGTGAAAAAAAAATGTTTTTCGAATTTTGAGATTTTTTTGAGGGGATTCTAATGTCCGTCCATCTGTCTGTCAGTTTGTTAATTTTTGCAAACTTTCCAATTCGAAATCTTTTAACTTTTGACTCAATAAAGATAACGACTCAAGATTTTCTTTGTTCGATAAATAATTTTAGTTTTTTAAACAACTGCATAAATATAATAAAATCGGTTGAAAATATTTGGCTATATATAGAAAAATCTTAAACAAGATCTTGTCCAACCAGCCGATTATAAGTTACAGATTTATTTCGATTCTTCCCCACTGCTTAATGTTTAATAAAGAAAAGAAAATGTCTGCACTTAAACTGTTTATACCCTACACCACCATAGGTGGTTGGGGTATTATGTGTTTGTGCAGAAATTGTAACGCAGAGAAAAAACTTCGGGCACCGACCTTAAATATACCGTTCGACTCAGAATCACTTTCTGAGACGATTTAACAATGTCCGTCCGTCTTGTCGGCTGGCTGTTCATGTAAAGCTTGTGCGCAAAGTACAGGTCGCAATTTTGAAGATATTTTGATGAAATTTGGTACATATTGTTTTTTCAACACAAGGACGAAGCCTATTGAATTTGGCTATGATCGGCCCATTATTTCACTTAGTCCCCATACAAATGTCCTTCCGGAATAGATTTTTAACACTCATAGATGCCTTAAAAATAGAAATATTTTAATGAAATTTTGCATAAATAAGTCTTATATAAACGCAAATCCATTTGCCAAATTTTCATATCCATAATTGACCATAGCTATCACATAAACCCCTCTTCCGAAAATCACTTTAACTTGCATAATTCGACAGAAGTGTTAGTATTATGTTTATATATAACACATATAAGGTTTATATAAGTAAACCCAAAATTATTTGGATCGGAATGGTGTAGGGTATCTTGACCGACTGTACTTTTCTCGTTTTTGTATGAAATCTACTGGAGTTTTATTGAAAAAAAAAAAAAAAATATTTTCTCAAATTGGGCTATATATGCGCATTATTTTATTTTTCATAATATTAAAGTGGAAAATATGTATTTTTTTGCAGAAAATTTTAAGTTGCATTCCATGAAAATTGAAAATTAGTGTATTTTAGGAAAATAATCAAAAAAATAACAAAAATATTAGAACAAAATATAATTCACAAATACTTAAAGAAAAGTACACTTTAATATCTGGAATTGATTGTTTCATTTTAAAAGTTTGCCTTAAAAGACTTTTTATACCCTTCACCACAGGTGTAAAGGGTATATATAAGTTTGTCATTCCGTTTGTAATTTCCACAATTTTCGTCGGAGAGCAAAAAAGTTTATATTTTCGGAATCCTTGTAAGAAGCGATGACGATTGGACCATGTCCGTCCGTCCGTCCGTCCGTCCGTCCGTCCGTCCGTGTGTCGGTTGAAATGGCGTTTATGAAGCCCACCGATAACTGACATATATAATATGTATGTCAAACGATCGGAAATGCTTTCGAGAATTTTGCTATTGGAATTCAGCAAGATAGGTTCATACAATGCGGAGATATGTTCAAAAAACCGGTTTTTTGAACCGGTTTTCCAGTTTCTGAAGCCTCTGTATACACTACGGACTTCGTTTTTACAAAGAATTCTCGGACATTTTTTTCTGAATTTTTGTTCTGAAAAAATGAAATAAATCGGTTCAGTAATAACTGAGATATCGGACAAAACGCATTTTTTATTTTTTGAAGCCTTGGTTTAAGCTATAGATTTTTATTTTTATACAGATCGGTCACAAATATTTTTATAAAATTTCGGTTTTTTGAATCAGGAAGATCGGTTTATAAATGGTGGAGATATGCTTTAAAAACCGGTTTTTAGAACCGGTTTTTTAGTTTCTGAAGCCTCTGCATATACCAGGGACTTCGAATTTTTAAAGGGGGCTCGAAAATTATTTTCTGAATTTTTGTTCTGAAAAAATTAAATAAATCGGTTCAGTAATAACTGAGATATCGGGGAAAACGAATTTTTTATTTTTGAAGCCCTTGTTCAAGCTATAGATTTTTATTTTTATATAGATCAGTCATAAATATTTTTATAAAATTTCGGTTTTTTAATAAACCAATTTCGTTCATAATCAACAGAGTTATGGCCCAAAAACAAATCTGTTAAGAATATAAATACACCAACAAACATGTATATTAAGCATTGTAATGACTATTAGTGACGTTTTTTGTTTTTTGTATAGACAAGTAGTTTAGTTATCAACAGCAGTAATATGATGAATAACAGTGTTGTTGTTGTTGTTCTTTGTATATGCAGTCTGTACAAAAATAAATAGATATGGAATTGTAGTTGTTTATTTTTAAAAACTAAAACATATCTGTTAAGAATATACATAAATACATACACAAACATGTATATTAAGCATTGTAATGACTATTAGTGACGTTTTTTGTTTTTTGTATAGACAAGTAGTTTAGTTAGCAACAGCAGTAATATAATGAATAACAGTGTTGTTGTTGTTCTTTGTGTATTCAGTCAGTTTGTACATACAAAAATAAATATATATGGAATTGTTGTTGTTTCTTTTTTAAAAGCAAAGCCTGTTATGATTGTTTTTTTTTTTCATATTCAAATTTTCGTAGTTTGAAAAAAATTTAGATTTAGAAAATATGCAAGCATACGTTAAGGCGAAAATTTTATTAATTGTCGGTAATATGGTAATATGATGTCGATAAGATGGTAAGATGGTAATATGGTGAAGGGTATCAAAGATTCGGCACTGCCGAATCTTTTTTCAATTTCATTATTTAATATAAATACACTGAAAGCTGATGAAAATTGATTTTTACTATATTTCTAAAATTTTAAAAATGTTATACTTTGACAGCTCCTTATAAGAAAACAACACAAATTAAAGATTTTAATTGATATTAAACAATATATCGTCCATTCCATGAAAGAACGCCCAAAAATATAACAAGTGTCCTCCGATTTTTATAAAATTTTATACGTATAAGGTCTATGGGTGTCTATAAATATTTCCGCTTTCAGATTCGCTAAATTCAGAAAATTTGCGATTTTATTTCGCTTTTTCACTTTTGAAAAAATCTAAAAAATCTCAAAAGTATACAACTTTAAATACAAATATTTCTGGGAAGGCTTTGCAGAAATTTTAACGGCGTTTGAATTGTAATTTTGTTAGCTTTAACATGAATATTTTATAAATAAAAAATATTTTTTAAAAATGCTTTTTAATGCAATTGCATTTTTTAAATGCATATATTTAAAGAAAAATGCAATTAAAAAATGCAATTGCATTAAAATGCATTTTTATTAAAATTTTTAAATTTTTTAACATAAATGAAAAGTTTGGAATATTTACATTAAAATAAAAATCTCAAATTTTTGGGACGGACACATGTACTGTGCATAATTTCCCCTTTTCTTCAACTAGTTTAAATTTTTTCATATAAAAATTATATTTTTCTGGTAAAAAAAATTTATTGTGTTATTTTTTAAAAAATCCTGAAAAATAGTAAAACTTTATGTATCAGACTATTTATTGTTTTAAGTTATAATAAACAAAGCATTTTTAAATACACTTTTGAAAAATTAAAATTTAATAAATTCGCAACTAACAAAAATGCATCTAAAAACTGCATTTATATTTTTAAAATATTATGGATCGAAGACGTGGTTTTTGAAATGCTGACTAAATTACACAAAAAATACACAATGGCCTTTTAAATACTTTTTAAATTACAGAAATCCATCAATAACTTCAAGAGATATGAATATTTAAAATTGCATACTTTTTATATTTTGTTAACTTTTATAAAAAATTTTAAAGAAAATTTCAAAAACAAGAAAAAATTTTAATTTTATATGAAAAATTTGAAACATGTTTTTATAAAAATTGGATTATGCATATAAGATTTTCGCATCCCAAAAATTTGACACTTTTATTTTAATGTAAAGATTCCAAAATTTTCATTTATGTTAAAAAATTAACAAATTTTAATAGCATATTTAAAGAAAAATGCATTTGAAAAATGCAATTGCATTAAAATGCATTTTAAAAAAATATTTTTTTAAAATTCACAAAGTCTTTCCAGAGATATTGCTATTCAAAGTTACATACTTTTAAAATTTTTTTGGTTTTTGAGAAAATTAAAAAGCGAAATTAAATCGCGAGTTTTTGCAATTTCACAAAACTGAAAACTGAAATTGATAAAAGGCTTAATGGAGTTAAGACAAAAACCTTAATTGCATTCATTGGACCAGCTACATAATAAAATTTACCAGAATCTGCCAATCAAGAAAATATTATCTTTATTTTAAAATCTGTAGGTCAAAATAAAAAATACTTTTTTTATTTTTCATTTTCTATGATTTTTACTTTTAATACAAAAAGTTTTATTAGTATAATAATATTTTTTATTAAATTAGATATCAAGTTCTTTAATTAAAAAAAGATTATAGTCATATTTTTTTCTGTGAAAAGAAAATCATTTCTTTCATTTCAACTTAAATCTTCCACATATAGCATATTCCAAGTTTTCAGATATTATCTGGAGTTTACATGAAATTTAAATTTACAATTAAAAAAAAAAGATTATCAATCAAAGCAATATTGCAATTATATAGCGTATGACATTGTAGTAATTAATTATAATATGATAATTATTTTCTAATTAACATAAAGTTCATTGGATAAGAAAAAGTCTTAATATTTTGTATAAAAACTCACGAATTTTTACTAATATTTAAACCAACAAAGTAAATCTTAATATGAACCAATATCGGGAAATAGTCGTAAGGATTTACAACAAACAATATTTACTTCTAAAATGTTTTGCTGTATGGAAATTATCGCCCGAAACTTCGCAAAGTTTGAAAACTATTTATAAAATATATTTCTGGTATTTCTTAATATTTTGGATGTTACTCTTCGATTAGAATATGATAATGCAAGTTATAACCCACCTTGAAGATGTAGAAGAAATTATTAAAGTTTTATTTGTATTGGGAAAATATCTTATAATTAAATTAAAAATAATTTCTATGAAAATCTTTTTAATTTAATGTTCAACAAACAATTTCTGTCCGAGAATAATGCGGAGAAAAAAATATTTCTTAATTCTATAAAATTGAGTGAAAAGATGCGTAATTGTTATACATATCATTCATTGACAGCTTTAAGTGGTCTGTTAATGACCCAATGTTTAAGTGCCACCAAAGATTTGCCCGTTCACATTTTTGTACCCTTTGAATGGATACAAATTGGAAATATAATTTGGTATATATCTGGGAAAGTGCATCCATGGGTGTTGTATGTTTGATAAATGTGGGTTTTGATTCATTGTCGACATCTTTGTTTATATACTTGAAAGGTCAGTTGGAAATATTGGGTCATCGTTTCGAAAATACTGGTAAAAATTCGATAAGTTCTGATAACGATTTAATATTATTGCGTCTAAAGGATTGTGTACGTTATTATAATCGTATTTTAAAATTATCACATGATATTGAATATTTGTTGAGTATACCGATTTCATTACAAATCGCCTGTTCGGTATTTGTATTGATTTCAAATTTTTATGCAATGTCATTGTCATTGGAAATTTAAATTAAATTTTGTTTTGATAAAATTTAGGATTTAACAAATTTTATCAGTTATATGTATGTATATTGATTCCTTTTTCAGCTATCTGATCCCGAAGAACTGGGAAATTTAATAAAGTACGCGATCTATCAGAGTTTTATGTTAACCCAGATATTTATATTGTGCTATTTTTCTAAAAAGTTCGGAATTATCATTTAATCTTTATATGTCCGATTGGTATAATTGGAATAAAATTAATAGAAAAATGGTTTTGCTTATGATGATACGTTTCGAATTACCAATACGTATTAAATCTATTAATCGCTGTTACTCATTTAATTTGGCTGCATTTACTTCGGTAAGTTTTAAGTTTTTCTCAGAAATTTCTTGGTATTCTAATATCACCAATAATGTTAAGAAGTTTATTATTTGTACAATTTTAAAAATAACCATTAAAAGCATCATATATAAGCATGATAAAGTTGTCAGAAATTCATCATTGTCAATATCGTTTAGTGGTTAAACGAAATTGAAAAGAATAAGAAAAAGTACCTATGTATTCATAAAATGAGTCTGTACATAACCAATTTTAGAATTGATAAAATAATGATCACGTATAGACTGTCTAGTATGGAAATTAAAGATTTAATTAAAAATCCTAACCATTTGGTACGAATGTTGAAATAACGTTTGTTTTAATATGATTTATCAACGTGTCAGACATTGTGTGCTGATAATTTTGTCTTTACGTCGAGTTTTTTTTTATTAGGACAAATTATCTGAATTTTAGATAAAAATTTCACTTTTGTTTTGATAAGATTTTTCAAAACAAATTTGTCAACTCTTGAACTCTGCCAACTTTGTCTTGACGCTGAAATAATACTAATAAAATAGGTCTACAGTAGACAAATTTTTATCTTGCTGAAATTTTGACGTTTGTCTCCATACAAATTGACGTTACACAGTGGGGCCAAACGCAAATTGATTGGTAATAAATCTATATCCCCTAAACTACAGTTCGGATCGAATTGAAATGTATGGAAGAGTTGTAGAGGAGAACACAAGCTTTCAGAAAAATCATCTTGTTGTCACCCTGTGATAACACGAGATCGGCTACGGGGTGTAAAAGTTGACTATCTCGAGTATGTAATAGTTTAAAAAATCGTAACTTCTACAAATTGAATCCGAGATACAGATTTATTACCAAAAAATTTGCGTTTGACTGTGCGTTAGGAAAATAAATTAATAACATTCGAAATTAAATTTTGATCATTTACTTTATTTTTCAGATAGTAAATTCATCTTATAGCTATTTTGCTCTACTCAAACGCATTAATGGTTAAAATAAAGAGTCCTTAAAAAAACATGCAGCAAAATAATTTAATAATTAATGATTACAACATTGTGTAAGATTATTTGCTCTTAATAAAAACGTATAATTTTAAAATTATTTACCAAATATTTTTATTATAGTTAATTGTCTTGAGGGCAGTAATTGAGCTTATTAGCATAATTGCAAAAAGAAAACAATTTAAATGAAAGTGACCATATGTTTGTAGAATAATAAACGGGGAAACCACAATATGCAATTGCATGTTTTTTCCTGGACATTGAATGAAGCCATCGATTAAATATTTATCCGTTTCAGAACAAATAAATAATTTAGGCATCGATTTTTTAGTGCATATTTTTGCATATTTTACTCTTAATGGCATATTTTAGCATTTGGCGATTTTTGGTGCATACTCATATTTTGCTATTTTTAGATCATATTTAACCCTTTTGGAGCATATTTTGATATTTTTAAAGAGAATTTTTTAATAAGTCATGAAATGTTTTTCAAATTTGATTTTATAAAAAATGAAATTGAAAAAAGATTCGGCAGTGCCGAATCTTTGATACCCTTCACCATATTACCATCTTACCATCTTATCGACATCATATTACCATATTACCGACAATTAATAAAATTTTCGCCTTAACGTATGCTTGCATATTTTCTAAATCTAAATTTTTTTCAAACTACGAAAATTTGAATATGAAAAAAAAAACAATCATAACAGGCTTTGCTTTTAAAAAAGAAACAACAACAATTCCATATATATTTATTTTTGTATGTACAAACTGACTGAATACACAAAGAACAACAACAACACTGTTATTCATTATATTACTGCTGTTGCTAACTAAACTACTTGTCTATACAAAAAACAAAAAACGTCACTAATAGTCATTACAATGCTTAATATACATGTTTGTGTATGTATTTATGTATATTCTTAACAGATATGTTTTAGTTTTTAAAAATAAACAACTACAATTCCATATCTATTTATTTTTGTACAGACTGCATATACAAAGAACAACAACAACAACACTGTTATTCATCATATTACTGCTGTTGATAACTAAACTACTTGTCTATACAAAAAACAAAAAACGTCACTAATAGTCATTACAATGCTTAATATACATGTTTGTTGGTGTATTTATATTCTTAACAGATTTGTTTTTGGGCCATAACTCTGTTGATTATGAACGAAATTGGTTTATTAAAAAACCGAAATTTTATAAAAATATTTATGACTGATCTATATAAAAATAAAAATCTATAGCTTGAACAAGGGCTTCAAAAATAAAAAATTCGTTTTCCCCGATATCTCAGTTATTACTGAACCGATTTATTTAATTTTTTCAGAACAAAAATTCAGAAAATAATTTTCGAGCCCCCTTTAAAAATTCGAAGTCCCTGGTATATGCAGAGGCTTCAGAAACTAAAAAACCGGTTCTAAAAACCGGTTTTTAAAGCATATCTCCACCATTTATAAACCGATCTTCCTGATTCAAAAAACCGAAATTTTATAAAAATATTTGTGACCGATCTGTATAAAAATAAAAATCTATAGCTTAAACCAAGGCTTCAAAAAATAAAAAATGCGTTTTGTCCGATATCTCAGTTATTACTGAACCGATTTATTTCATTTTTTCAGAACAAAAATTCAGAAAAAAATGTCCGAGAATTCTTTGTAAAAACGAAGTCCGTAGTGTATACAGAGGCTTCAGAAACTGGAAAACCGGTTCAAAAAACCGGTTTTTTGAACATATCTCCGCATTGTATGAACCTATCTTGCTGAATTCCAATAGCAAAATTCTCGAAAGCATTTCCGATCGTTTGACATACATATTATATATGTCAGTTATCGGTGGGCTTCATAAACGCGATTTCAACCGACACACGGACGGACGGACGGACGGACGGACATGGTCCAATCGTCATCGCTTCTTACAAGGATTCCGAAAATATAAACTTTTTTGCTCTCCGACGAAAATTGTGGAAATTACAAACGGAATGACAAACTTATATATACCCTTTACACCTGTGGTGAAGGGTATAATGAGAAAACAATAAAAAAAAAAAAAATATTGAATATTATTGAAGTTTATGTTGTAAAAACAATATTTTTTTATGAAAGCATATCGAGTCTTAACCGCGAAAATGTCGTATGTGCAGAAAATAAAACATTAAACATTATTGTTTACATATTATTATATGTATGAAAAATTTCACTTACGATAAAATTACTTTCGCTATAAATCTGAAATGACATTTGATACGTCGTTGAAATTTTGACAAATGATCGAAATGATTCTAAATTATAGATTTTCCTCAAAAGACGAATTTCGAAAATGTTGTTGATTACGATATTTTGGCGGTCAGTGATCGATATGATAATTTTAATAATTTCTGAACTAATAGTAGTATCCAAAATTAGAAAGGTAAGAAAATAGAAGATCAATAAGGTTTTAAGAGATACAATAATAGGGAATCAAATTTCGACGAGGTTGATAAATTTCAGTCTTGCCTTATTTTATAGCGTTGAAACATTAATAAACCCCTTTGTTTTAATGAAAATCATAATATTTTAAAAAAATTATACAAAATCTATGTTTTTTAAGTGCATATTGTTGCGTTTTTTAGAGCATATTTTTCGTTTTATATTGCATATTTAATGCGCATAAAACCCATTAGTTTAGAGAATATTTTGATTTCCCTGATAATAAATAAAAATTTGTATGCCTTCGTTTATTAATATTTTAAAAGTTTATAAAAATAATTTTCTATATGAATTTTGAAATTGTTCCAAAATTTTTTGTTTTGTTATAGTATTTCATATGAATTTCTTAGATAAAATATTCTCAGGATCTAGATATTAAACTTTAATAATAAAATTTACAATTTTTCAAACTAAATCATTATCATAGAAAATCTTTATCAATTAATAAAAAAAAATATTACAATTTAACCGTTATTATGGAACATTAAAAAATATAAAAGAAATACTATTTAACTTTATGGTTAAATACTATTTTTAGAAAACGAAAAATCAGAAGTATAAAAATGTATAATTTTAAAAACCTGGTCACTCTAACGAATCTTTCCATTTTCCCTATAAAAAGCCTTCGATATTTCATAACTCACTTAAAAGTCTTTTACATTACTTACATCTACCACTTTAACCATGAATACTCAAGATCATCATAAAGCTTTGGAAACCTATTACAAATATCAATCTTGGATATTTCGTCTTTTAGCTCTGTGGAAATTACCAGACTCAGTAACGCCTCGTTTTCGTATACTTCATAAAATCTATTTCTATTATATCCTCTTCTTTTGGGTTCTCTCCTTTGATGCCAGTTGTTTTATACAATTCATAACGAATATAACCGATTTAAATGAAGTTATTAAAGTATTTTTTATATTTGCCACCTCGCTGGCAGTGTTATCTAAATTTTCCACAATTAAATTAAAAAATCATTTATATTATGAATTGGTAGAAACTATACACAGGCCGATGTTTCGTCCAGTTAATAAAAGAGAATTGCAATTTTTTAAACAATCGCAAAAATTAAGTCGTAATGTAAGAAACTGTTACTGTGGCATTTCATTATGTGCTCTACAGGTGGTATTGGTAACACAATATTTTGTGGATAATACGGAGCTGCCTTTGTCTATTTATAATCCTATAAATATGGATAAAAAATGGCGTTATTTATTAATGTATTTTTACCAATATATAGCCGTATCTATTTGTTGTTATATGAATATAGCATTTGATTCGATATCGGCTTCATTTCTAATACATATTAAGGGTCAATTGGATATATTATGTGATCGTTTGATGCATTTAGGTGAAGAGGAACATAATATACAAAATGATAATTCAATAACTATAAAATTGAAAAATTCTATCAAATATTATGAGGAAATTGTAAGAATTTGTGGTATTGTGGAAAATTTAATCAGTTTTCCTATATCTATACAAATTGCTTGTTCGGTTTTGGTATTAGTGGCAAATTTTTATGCCATGTCTTTTGTAAGTATATTTTATAATAAATATAAAAATTTAAATTGATGATTACAAATTTTAGCTCTCTGATCCGGGTGATTATGCCAATTTTATAAAGTTTTTAATTTATCAATTGTGCATGCTATCACAAATCTATATACTTTGTTATTTTCCCAGTGAGGTTACATTCAAAAGTCAAGAAATTTCTTATTATTTGTATTGCTCGAAATGGGTGGAATGGAATAAATTAAATCGGAAGCTGACATTATTAATGATGACACGATTTGATTTACCCATATGTATTAGATCAATTAATCCTACATATACCTTTAATTTGGCAGCATTTACATCGGTATGATTACTTTGAGATATTTAATAATTGATGCTTTTAAATAAATTCAATTTTTTATTTTTAATTTCAGATTGTTAATTCTTCATACAGCTATTTTGCTTTATTAAAACGTATAAATAGCTAAATTTATTGTTAAATGTTATTGCAAGAATATATTCTTGTTAAAAACGACAACTGTAGAAAAAGTACACTCCTTGTTGAATTATGGGTCACGAGCTGTTTACTTTATTTAATATTTAATGTTATTAAATTTATATTATTTTACATTTTATTAACAAACTTTAGCAATTAAATAAAAATAATAATCCCCACTACTTTTGTAAATTGTGTTTAATTATTGTGGTTAAATAAAGTAACGTTTTTTTATACACAGCATTTCAACTGAATAGGTTAAAGATTTTCGATACATTATCTTGAGTTCTAAGATGTTTAATAGCAAAAAATAATTAATAACGAACATAGAACGATTTTCAACGGATTTTCTTCCAACACAGAACCAAAAATGAGCAGTAAATACCAAGGTTTAATTTTTCTACTATAGTAGCTCTCATTTATTATAAATATCAACTACTAACAAACACCATACAAAAAAATATATTCACTCTTTAACATTTTGTGTTCCATACTAAACATCTGCATCAATTCATTTGTAACTCATTTTTAATGATTCCCTTTCCTTTCAATTGCTGACTGTTATTGTTTTTTAAACTTAAAATCAATTCGCTGTGTGTGCGTACGTATGGAAAAGACAAAGAAAACAAAACAAAATCATTTGTGCAGGGAGTCATAAAAACAATTTAGCAACAAATCATTTGCAACTGAATTGAATTGAATTAAATATAAAATGCAATACTGTCATTTGTTTGTTTTTTGTTTACAAAATTTGAAGTGAAGGAAATATTAAATGAAAAAATTTAAATAATATAAGTTTGTAATTAAAAGTAAATAAAAATATCATAAATAAAATAAATTTTATTTCATTTAAGATATAATTAATTATAATTGAAATAAAAAATAATTAAATTTTCTGAGCAAAAAAATTTAAAGCAAACGTTATCATAATCTATTTTTTTATTTAAAAATAAATAATATAAATAATTGTTACTTTCCATGCATTTTTTCATATTAAAGTAAGGGAATGACAGTAATTCACAGTTTTGATTTTATGTTTTTTATTAAACATTACTGTTTTTGAAAAAAATTTCTTATGACAAACAATTTCTCAAAGAGAACATAACATGATTTGTTTTTGTTTTATCATTTCAATTCAACTCAATTCAAATAATATTTTTTTGCGTGGTTTGTTTTGTATTGTTTTGTTTTTTATTTTAGCAGTAATGTGAGAGCATGTATTAAAAAACATTACTGTGAGTTGAAAAGCAAATGATTTGATGCAGATGTTTATTCCATACTACTACAAACTGCAGCATTATTTTCATGTGGTATACTAAAAATTGCAGCGTTTGTTTACAATTTAAAGCCACATACTTAAACAGTATTCAACTTGTTTGTCAAATATATAAACTACAACCTCGTGTTGCAGTGTGCTCGTAGAATTTTGGCGAAAACATATTACACACCAGTCAGTGTTTTCTTTGTTATGCTGGATATTTTTCTCTATTTGAAAATTTGCGCTTTGATTTTACTGCTATAGTAGGTATTTTAGCAGTCTTGTTTTTGCACTTTCGTTGCTTTGTGTGTAAAATAAAACACACAAGGGTTGAAATGTAACCTAATGTACATATTGTATGTTGGTATCTACGTTTGTATATATGTAGTGCGTATGTTCGTAAGTATGTTTATGTTTTTTTTTATCTTTCACACAAGAATGTCTAGCAGCAATGAAATTGTCATCAAAAAGGCTGCTATACATTATACTATAGCAGTAAAATCAAAACGAAAATAAATAATACTGTGCAATATGGGTTCAACAAAATTGTGCGTGCGCAACTCTACAGAAATATATTTTACTTTGTGTGCAATGGTTTGCTTTTGCTGCTGCAAATTGCAGAGACGAGTCACAAATTCAGTAGTATAACGATGTCATAGTGTGGATATTTCTAGTTGTTGTGTATTGTATAAATGAAACATTTGTATATTTATTGCACAGTCGTAAGTGAAATTTTTTTAGCTAAAACTGCATATTTAAACCTTGGTAAATACGGTAAAATGGGGTGTAGAATTGAAGAAAAGTAGGTTAAATATCAACCAACAAAATCGTTATTCAATTCAACAGAATTTTTTGTTAATTTTTCGTAAGTTAGTTAAATCGACAAAAATTCGTCAATACACTAAGGGAAAAAATTCGATTCAAAATCAACAACGGTTGTGGTCACATTGGTAATTTACGGTAACAGCTTTTTAATACCTTTCGTTAACAAATTTAATACAAAACATATGTAATTTAAAAATTTGATACCGAAATGGTTTCAACTTGATGCCAATTAGGTATCGATTTTCAATAAAAATTGAACACGCAGTGTTTAATTTAAACACATACGGTGTAGATTCACTATTGACACATAATGGTATCGTTTTCAACACGTATGTGATTGATATTTCTCTGGGTGTATGACTAATTCAATTAGTTAATTAAAATGTAGTTAATTTGACAAATTTTTAGTCAAATTGAAGAAAAATTATTCAAATTAACTAAAAATTTTATTCATATTGAAGAATTTTTATTCAATTTAACAAAATTATTTTATTTAATTTTTAGTTAAATTGAATAAAAAATTTATTCAAATTAACTAATTTTTTCTTCAAATTGAAGAATGTTTATACAATTTAACATTTGAATTTTATTCAAATTGACATAATTTTGTCAATTCCAATGTATTGTTTAACCCCTGTAGGAAAATTTACTATAAATTAAAATCATCAAAATAAAACAAATAAGAAATTTTAAAAAATTTAATAATATTTATTGTATAAAAAAGTATATTTCATAGTAGAAATAAACATTAAAAAATATGTATAGAAAATTATTTAATTAAAATTAATACAAATTTACGTAACAAAAGTTTTAATTATAAGTAATTTTATGATAAAGGGTCTAATACGTTTTCAATAAGGTAAAGTAAACCAAATAATCTACCATCTGAAATATAACATATATAGTTTAGAAATAAGAAATTCTCTTATTTTATAAGTTGTAATATACAGTAGCGAGCATAAAAAATGCAACGCTAGGCTATATGATTTTTGATCGTATTGATTAGGGCTAGAACGTCATTAAATTAGCCAATTCTATTGTGATTTTATTCTTTGCGGCCTTAGCAAACTTTGTATGTCAGTTTGTTCCAAATTGTTACGCATACGAACAGTTAATAATATTTTTTTAAAAAAAAGTTGTAAATTTAAGGGAGCAAAGAAAATGCAACTCCTAAAAAATCATCGGATTTTTTTAAATTTTGATAAAAATAATTATTGAAAAATTATGAAAACTATAATTTGGTAGTATTACCACTAATTACTACCAAAACATATAAATTTAAGGTAATTTTAACTACAAAGGATATTAATAATATTAAGAAAACACTCTTTTCTACATACTTTTTAAGAATTTTCGAATATTTTTGAATAACTTTCTGATAATTGCAATGAAATAATATTAATATGTAGTTCTAATATGAAGATTCTTAAAAATCATCTTAAAGAAACAATATTGAAACGATCATACCTGTGACAATTGATACAGGTCATTTAACAGTAGATATTTTATATTATCTGAATGACTACATTTGGCAATTCAAGCTACTATTGCCAGCAATCGTTGATTTAATAATGTAAATATGGTAACTGGATATCCTTCTAACAAAACACATATTATTTACTTATATTAAACTACCACCTTTACTTTTAGAGGCAGGGCCTTTATTATTTTTACGAGTACTGTATAATGGAAAAAAGAGCCTATTACGATAACTTGAATTAATTTGACTCTAAACCCATATATTTCAATTTTAGACGGTCTAGGTAGACATACTTACTTAAATATTAATTTCCAATAGTAAACAAGTCCAATAGTCCAATCATCACGAAGGATACACTTTTAATTTTTCAACATATGAAGATTTCAAAATAGGCATATTTCTTAACTCCTTGTGTTAGAATTTGTTCCAGGACCAAAATCAAGGGATATTTGAACATTATAGCGATACAGGGCATTCGATAATGTCATATCATTGCGAAAAAAATATTTTAAACTGTTGATTCCATCTCAATAACGATCGAAAGTGGTTGCGTTATTTCGGTCGAAAGGTCATACTCAATTATAAATTATGAAGTTAAGCTAAACTATCATAAATATTTGATCGCTTATTTATAGAAAATGTTTGTTGGTTTTAAAACAACTAACAAAATAAATAATAATTCCAAAAATATCAATCTCTATTGAAAAATGTCCAAAATAGTTCAGAAAAATATCAAAATTTAATAAAATTGAAATTTATTGCAAATATTTATATTATTTGTAGATTTCATGTATCTTAGACAATATGCAACGATAGAAAATCATGTTTTTTAACAACACTATAGTTTCCAACTATTTCCAATCAAAATTTGTATCAAAATTTTAAAAATCATTTTTATTTGTTTAGAGTTGCATTTTTTTTGCTCGCTCACATTTTCAACTGCTTTTACTAAACGTTCAATAATTTTCGTTACGCACAAAAATATTCAACAAAATTATTACCACAAATAATAAAATCACATTAGTACTGTTACATTAGGACTTGCTTATAGCAAAATATATGCGAACAAAGATCATATCACATAGCGTTGCATTTTTAATGCTCGCTACTGTATTACCTTAAGGTATATTCTCCATTTGTATCCTATTTTGTTACAAAAGTTTGTTTGCTGGGTCCTTGATATGATCATTAAATAAGATGATGTTTTATGAAAATGCCTCATAATTCGAATGGAAACAAACCACATTTAAGTACAGGTAATCGATATTGACCTGAAAAATAAAAAATATACATTTATTAAACATTTTATTTAACTTAACAAACTTTTGTTAAATTTTTACTCATGCAATAACTCAATATTTTTAACGTTTATTTCTGGATGATCATAGCTACGTATACAAAATTACAAGAAAAGAAAAAGATAAATAGAAAAATATTTACCTACATTTGTAAATCATTTGTGGTCACTTGTAGTAGGTTTGTTTTTAGGTTTTCCAAGGAAATTTTTGTCGTGCAGTTATCCATAATCCAAGACGGCTTCTTCAATTTATTTATATTTGTATCGAAATGATTAATAAAAAAGTAAATATATCTAAAATATTAAAAACTTCAAATGTTTAACATTACCGTGAAAAAGTCTTCCAAATGTCCATACGTTTAGTTCTGTGAATGTATTTTGTGCCATCCATGGGTTTGCACATAAGTTAATATTTTTTTAAAAAGATTTATATATTGATCGAGACTTGTTTGTTTTTGAAATATATCTGATTTAACACAAATTCACACTTATTTTACACTACGTTTTATTTATTTTTAAACAAAATTTAAATTTATTGACTTCTTCACTATGCGTTTTCTGTATTGAAGAAATTTATTCAGTTCTATATATGTTTCTTCAATTTGATAAAAAAAAAAAAATATTTAAATTAACGAAATTTATTCAATTCTACATGCCTTTAGTAAATTTGAAGAAATTTCGTCAAATTGAAGAATTTTATTCAATTTGACTAAAATGAATTAGTTAATATTAAAGAAATTTCTTCAATTCTTGTAAATTTGAAGATATTTAGTCAAATTGAAGAATATTATTCAACTTGACTAAAATAAAATTGTTAATTTTAACAAAATTTCTTCAATTTTACATGTCTTTAGTTAATTTGAAAATATTTATTCAAATTGAAGAATTTTATTCAAATTGACTAAAAAATATTAGTCAATTTTTAAATTTACGAAAAATATTAGCTAAATTAACAGAAAATTTATTCAAATTAACTTCTTTTTGGGACGTTAAATTGAATAAAATTGTGTGTTGTTTTTCTTACTGCCAATTGTTTAAGAGTTACTGCCAGTTTAACTAAATTTTCGTAGATTTAACAGATTTTTCGTAAATTTTTTGACGAAATTATATTCAAATCAACGTCTTTTACGAAAAAATATTTTTGACAAAATTTTTTTAGTAGATTTGAAGAAAATTTGTTGATTCGAAGAAAAATTCTATTGATTTGAAGAAAAAATCTGTTAATTTAAATACTTTTTTTTCGTTAAAATTCTACGAAAATTTTTCGTCAATATTACCTACGAGATTTGGTTCAGTATACTGATTCTGCGTCCAAAATTAAACAAAAATCAGGTATTTAAGCAAGTGTTTTACCGTAAAACGTGTTATTCGAAATCCAGTGCACCTAAGAAGACTAACAATTTTAAAGAACCCATCTCTAAACACAATTCGTGAAGTAAAACTACTCCCGTTTGCCCGTAAACGCATGTTCTAAAAAAGGAATGCAACATATTGTTCCATAGAATGAAAAAAATCAATATGGAAGGCTCCAATGACTATAAATATTATTATTTTCGTCATTTGAGAAAAAAAGGATGCTAATTATAAATTCCATAAAGCTGATAAGGAAGTGTAATGGCGTAGAGTACTACTTGAGTCGGACAGATAATACTTACGAGCACAAAAATTCATTGTCTGAAGAGTAGAGTATTCATTTTACTCGACTTTTTCATTGTTCAAATAATCAAATATCTCGAAAATTCAGTTTTTAAATTACTCGAATAATCGAATAAATCTTTTAAGTTACTCGAGTTATTCGATTAATTTATACCTTAAAATTTTACTCGATTTTTCAATGCTTATCAAAAAAGAAAACAAAAATATAGCTTAAAATAAGAAATAGTATTTTCAAAATAATATAAAATTAAAATTTGCGTAAATATTTATGAATACTTGTTTCTTTTGCTTTGATAATGCCGTTGTTTCTCTATATTTAATATATTCATTAATAGTTAAATAAATAGGTCATTAATAGTTAAATAAATGGTATATCAATTTGAACCAAATTTTATATTAAGGGTAGTCCGAAATGCTTTTTGTAACTTTTGTGACGCTATAAAATTACTAGTTTTTATACTGTAAAAAATGATTCCCATTTAAAGGTAATTATAAATACCTTTGATAAAAATTAAAACTTATGATGAGTTTTTATCCTCTTTGAAATAATTTGCGATTTTGCCTCATAACCTCACTTTTTAATTTGGACACATACATACTAACCTATGTACAACAGAGGTTTTCAGTTATATTCAAAATGTTTGTACAATATTTTTAAGTATCGGAGATCTACTTAACCCAGATTTATTTTGAGTTTAAGGTTTTAGAATGTTTTTAATTCATTGTTCAATTGTGTTCAATATTTAGAAGGCATTAAGATGATCATTTAAAATTATACAAATGTATACAGTTTTTAAGATAATTTACTTTACTTAGTGATCTCGTGATTATGTTTTAGTTCAATTTTGTGAAAAAATGTTTCACAACTTTTAATTTTCTAACAATATCAGTGTAAATGAAATTGAAAAAAGATTCGGCAGTGCCGAATCTTTGATACCCTTCACCATATTACCATCTTACCATCTTATCGACATCATATTACCATATTACCGACAATTAATAAAATTTTCGCCTTAACGTATGCTTGCATATTTTCTAAATCTAAATTTTTTTCAAACTACGAAAATTTGAATATGAAAAAAAAAAACAATCATAACAGGCTTTGCTTTTAAAAAAGAAACAACAACAATTCCATATATATTTATTTTTGTATGTACAAACTGACTGAATACACAAAGAACAACAACAACACTGTTATTCATTATATTACTGCTGTTGCTAACTAAACTACTTGTCTATACAAAAAACAAAAAACGTCACTAATAGTCATTACAATGCTTAATATACATGTTTGTGTATGTATTTATGTATATTCTTAACAGATATGTTTTAGTTTTTAAAAATAAACAACTACAATTCCATATCTATTTATTTTTGTACAGACTGCATATACAAAGAACAACAACAACAACACTGTTATTCATCATATTACTGCTGTTGATAACTAAACTACTTGTCTATACAAAAAACAAAAAACGTCACTAATAGTCATTACAATGCTTAATATACATGTTTGTTGGTGTATTTATATTCTTAACAGATTTGTTTTTGGGCCATAACTCTGTTGATTATGAACGAAATTGGTTTATTAAAAAACCGAAATTTTATAAAAATATTTATGACTGATCTATATAAAAATAAAAATCTATAGCTTGAACAAGGGCTTCAAAAATAAAAAATTCGTTTTCCCCGATATCTCAGTTATTACTGAACCGATTTATTTAATTTTTTCAGAACAAAAATTCAGAAAATAATTTTCGAGCCCCCTTTAAAAATTCGAAGTCCCTGGTATATGCAGAGGCTTCAGAAACTAAAAAACCGGTTCTAAAAACCGGTTTTTAAAGCATATCTCCACCATTTATAAACCGATCTTCCTGATTCAAAAAACCGAAATTTTATAAAAATATTTGTGACCGATCTGTATAAAAATAAAAATCTATAGCTTAAACCAAGGCTTCAAAAAATAAAAAATGCGTTTTGTCCGATATCTCAGTTATTACTGAACCGATTTATTTCATTTTTTCAGAACAAAAATTCAGAAAAAAATGTCCGAGAATTCTTTGTAAAAACGAAGTCCGTAGTGTATACAGAGGCTTCAGAAACTGGAAAACCGGTTCAAAAAACCGGTTTTTTGAACATATCTCCGCATTGTATGAACCTATCTTGCTGAATTCCAATAGCAAAATTCTCGAAAGCATTTCCGATCGTTTGACATACATATTATATATGTCAGTTATCGGTGGGCTTCATAAACGCCATTTCAACCGACACACGGACGGACGGACGGACGGACGGACATGGTCCAATCGTCATCGCTTCTTACAAGGATTCCGAAAATATAAACTTTTTTGCTCTCCGACGAAAATTGTGGAAATTACAAACGGAATGACAAACTTATATATACCCTTTACACCTGTGGTGAAGGGTATAAAAATATAAGAAATTCTATAAACTTGTATAATAAATTAGTCAAATATATAATTAGTTAGAACTATCAAATGTACTCGTAGGAATTATAATTGGCTCTATTTTTAATTAAACCACAATTTCTATCAAAATGTGAAATATTTCATTTCTCCTTTCTTCCTATTTTTGTTATAATTTTGTAAAAACGACTCAGTATAATATTTTACACAAATATTATTTGGATGTTTGTCCGTTAGGCTGTGAAAGAATTATGAATATATATTAGTTTCTGAGTTATTGCATTTTGAAAATGACAAAAAACACATTGGGCCATCCTTTTTTTAGATAAAGTAGTTCAGCGATTCTTAACATAAAGAACAAGTTTGCATGCTTAACATGCCAAATTCCTTCAATATTACAAATTTCACTACACTGAGCATTTATTGGTATATAAACTATGTACTTTCATTCGTAGATACAGCGGATGTCATAAATAAGTAAAAGTGGTATCTTGAATTCAATTGGTTCTTTTTCAAATTGTAGATCAAATATATCAAGAGTAACATATAATTATAAATATATAATGTATTGTTAGCAAAATAAACAGCAATAGATTCAATTCAACACATTACTACTTAGTGAATCTGGCTCTTTTTAAAAAAGTGAAAAAATCAATATTCCATAAATAAGTAAACAAGGTTTTAATAGCCCCGGAGACCGACTATATTTTGATACATTAGTGCCAAACGTGTTTGTATAGTGACTACATATATTCTACATATTCCTAGACAAAATTAAGAAGTTTTAGTAATAATTAAGTCCATCAGTTTGATCAATTATGGGGACTCTATTTTTTTAATTAAATTTAATGCAATTTTTATTGGTGACACATATGGACTTTGAGCAAGTCACTCTGAAATGTTAATTATTTTCTTAGCTATATATTTTGAATCAAATTAACCCTAATGTATAGGCGAATTTTCCTACTATAGGATAAAATCCACAAAAATTAAACAAACATTTTTTTATAACTTTATAACTTTTAACAGATTAAGGTTAATCTGGGATTTTATTTTACCTTTGTGTACCACTTTTTTTTTCCTATTTTATAAATAGAAATGTATTTCCAAACCATTAAGACCTTTCTGCAGAACTTAAGTATTGGTTTTCTATACTTAAAAGTTAAAGTTTAAACATTTTAGAGCTAAACATACATATAGCCTACATTATATTTCCTGCGAATCACAGATTATTCAATCCAGATACTTATTTTCTAAATTTTCCTATTTTTAGACATAATCTACATAAAACGTCATCAAATTTTCGAGATTTATTATACTTATGTATAAAATTTTCCGCACAGACCATGTTTTCCGTCTTCATATATTTTTCTGTGAGTTGTAAATTCACACCATAGCTTTCGGACTTCCGGAATAAGTTTTGATAAAAATTTTGGAACAGAAAGCATAGGATTTTAAAGCTAAATTGTTATCTACATTTTTTGTAGTGATTCTTAGGCGTTTACGCGAGTAATTGCGGTCAACGCGTTCATTGTGTTTGAAACATTTAACCACCTTGAGAATAAAGCGGCCGTTTTATTAAAGATTTTTATATATTTCTATATATTTTACCTTTTTCGTATTGTATGATACTCTTAGTTCTCCTACACTTAATTGGGCGCCATTTGCCATCCTTTAAGTCAAACTCATCATTAAATTAAAATTTTCTGATTATATCAAATTTTCTAATATATTCGAAAAAGCGATTATTTATATCTCTCATAATGTAACAAAAAACTATCTCTGATGTGCCAAAAACATTTTGCAACCATAAACTTCACTTACTTTTAACAAAAAATTAAAGAATTTAAGCCAAAAGTTGCTTGTTTACTTATTTTTGACTCGCCGGAAAACGACTTCCTTTCAACTTTCTCTAGAAAAAACTTAAAATGAATAATATTTGAAAAATTTGTCATCAATGTAAAAGAAAACTAATTGACTTCATCCAAAACATGTAAATTTTTAAAAATTGACCGTTACATTTGCCGCTTTTTAAAGCGAAACAGAAATGATATGTTTGTTTACTTATTTATGACACCCGCTGTATGTTTTTCAAAATCATATTTAAAATCCTTCAATTTATTTCTTATTACTGTTTTTATTTATATTAAAATTATTTTAATTTTACTTTATAATTTTTTAAAGTGACGTTTATATTTTTATTTAATTGACCTTTACCTACGTATTATAATTGTTTCTTTTTACTAAATACAAGTTTTTTTAATAAAATTCCAATTTGCGGTACCACTACTAGATTCGAAACATTCTATACAAATTTTGAAACATTATTTTAAGCTAAATTTTTTAGAAAACTAAAATTAAAACATCATAAAAAGTAATTAAGAAAGGAAATATTTAAAATATTTTTTAGTCGAATTATTCGATTAATAGGCATAATTTGCTCGAATATATTGTTACTCGAAATTCTTGATTTTAATTTAATCGAACAATTATTTGATTTTAATTTGTCGAATAATCGAACAAACAATATTCGAGTGAATACTCTAGATGAAACAAAAAAATTACCTAAAAAATCCTCCGGATGGAAAAAAATCATTAAAAATCGTAATTAGTTATTACTTGAATTTATTTTGCTTGTAGATATCTTAGAAATGAGGTCTTCAAAATTTATTATGAAAAAAATATTAATTTTCATTATTATTTTAAAAATAACAAGAGGTTTAATGTAACGAAATTCAGTTGAAATACTTCTTTACATATGGCATCATTATTTCCTATTTCATTATTAGTGCTGCCATACTGCTTTATGACAGCAAAAACACTCTCTGCTGTAAGTTTCGCAGTAGCGAATCGCTTGCAAACGCTTGCAGTGGTTCGACGCCTATGCTTTTATATGAAGATGACGACAACAGAAAAATGGCCGGGGTATCAAACACCTGCAAGCGCACTGTACATAAAACAATTTGCAAGTGCTTGCAGATTTTCGTTGCGAGCAGAATCTGCACAGATTTGCGTCAATCTCAGTTAAAAACTGAAAAACTCTTTCAATTCAAAGAAAAAGTGTTTAAAAAAACGAAAATCGTTCTTTTGTTAATTTATTTATTATAAATAAAATATTAAATTCGTGATTGTTAATTAAATATTATATATTATATATATTTGTTATTAATAACTTGAATATAAATCAAAAAACCGAGAATTTTGTCATATAAAACAACTTGTTAAAATACAAAATATGTAAGTTTGTGATGAAAAATGCCTTTTGCTTGACGGTGGATGGTGTGGCACGCTGGCTGTTGCTGCGGCATGTAGCTCGCCGGAAATGGGGGGTTCGATTCCACCTAAGGCCATCACAAAAAAATTAAATCGTGCCAAAGAGGAAACTTGATGTCATAAGCAAATAAAACATAAAACACTACACAAAACAATGTTCGCTAAATGTGAAACCCAAGACAGACGGACGGACATATGACTTTAGTAAACAACACTCACATTGACATGATGAGGACCAATTTCATCAGGACGAGGTGTAATGTCCTGGAAAGGCTGCCCACCCCTATATAGCATATTTCAGCTATCCGTGGCATTATTATAGCCTGAATAAAAATTGAAATTTGAATAATGCCCCTAATAGAAAATTTACCACCTACTCTTGTTTAACTAGCTACATTTCAACCCATTTAAAATGAATTAACACATCATATTTTTTTTAGGAAACGTTATAAAAATTCAAATTTTAGATTTATTAAAATTATTAATAAATATTATATAATATAAATACATAAGGAAATTCAATAATATATAAACTTGTAAATAATATAAAGATATAATATAAGAATATAAAACAATAAAGTTTTAATAAATAAAAAAATAATAACAACTATATTTTAATGAAAATAATACAAAAAAATTAAAATAATAAAAAAAATACGGTAAGTAAATTATACAATTTAATTTATCTTAATTTAATTTATTTTTATTTGAATTTAGTTTATTTTATTTTATTTTTATTTTATTTAATTTTATATTATTTTGTTTTATTTTATTTTAATTTATTTCATTTTATATTATTTTATTTTAATTTATTTTACTTTATTTTATTTTATTTTATTTTATCTTATTTTATTTTTATTTTATTTTATTTCATTTTATTTTATTTTATTTTATTTTATTTTATTTTATTTTATTTTATTTTATTTTATTTTATTTTATTTTATTTTATTTTATTTTATTTTATTTTATTTTATTTTATTTTATTTTATTTTATTTTATTTTATTTTATTTTATTTTATTTTATTTTATTTTATTTTATTTTATTTTATTTTATTTTATTTTATTTTATTTTATTTTATTTTATTTTATTTTATTTTATTTTATTTTATTTTATTTTATTTTATTTTATTTTATTTTATTTTATTTTATTTTATTTTATTTTATTTTATTTTATTTTATTTTATTTTATTTTATTTTATTTTATTTTATTTTATTTTATTTTATTTTATTTTATTTTATTTTATTTTATTTTATTTTATTTTATTTTATTTTATTTATTTATTTATTTATTTATTTATTTATTTATTTATTTATTTATTTATTTATTTATTTATTTATTTATTTATTTATTTATTTATTTAAAAAAAATATTTTAATTTATATTTATTTTAATTAATTTTATTAAAATATTTTTAATTTATTTTAATATAAATTTAATTTATTTTTAATTTTAATTAATTTTTATTTTGATTTTATTAAAATATTTTAATTTTAGTTTATTTTATTTTATAAAAAAAAATATTTTAATTTTTAAGTTTAATTTAATTTTAATTTAAATTAATTTTATTAAGAATATTTTAATTTATTTTTAATTTTAATTAATTTTTATCTTGATTTTATTTATTTTTTTTTTAATTTTTAATATTTCAATTTGTTTATATTTTATTAAAATATTTTAATTTAAATTTATTTTATAAAAAAAATATTTTAATTTTTTTTTTTTTTTTAAATGTATTTTTAATATTTTATTTTTCTTTTAATTTAAATTAATTTTATTAAAAATATTTTAATTTATTTTTAATATCAAATAGTTTTATTGAAATATTTTAATTTTTAATTTTAATTCATTTTATTAAAATATTTCAATTTAATTTATTTCTATTTTTAATTTGAATTAATTTCATTCAAATATTTTAATTTTTATTTGAAATATTTTATTTTTTTCTTTTATTAAAATATTTTAAATTTAAATTATTTTAATTTTAATTTATTTATTATTTATTAAAACATTTTTGATTTTAATTAATTTTATTGAAATATTTTAATTTTTATATATATATATTTTTTTTTAATTTTTATTAAAGTATTTTAAATTGATTTATTTTATTATTAATTTCAAATAATTTTTATTAAAACATTTTAATTAATTTTTATTTTAATTAAAATTTATTTCTGATTAATTTTATTAAAATATTCTAATTTATTTTTATTTTAATTTAAATTTACTTTTATTAAAATATTTAAATTTGTTTTTATTTTTAATTATTTTTTTTTTATATTTTTAATTTCATTTACTTTTAATTTTATTAGAATATTTTAATTTAATTTATTTTTATTTTAATTTAAATTAATTTTATTAAAAATATTTTAATTTATTTTTAATTTTAATTAATTTTTATTTTAATTTTGATTTTATTTTATTTTAATTTTATTAAAATATTTTAATTTTAAGTTATTTTATTTTATAAAAAAAATATTTTTTAATTTTTAAGTTTAATTTAATTTTAATTTAAATTAATTTTATTAAAAATATTTTAATTTATTTTGAATTTAAATTAATTTTATTAAAATATTTTAATTTACTTTTATTTCACAATATTAATTAATTTATTAAAATATTTTCATTTCATTTATTTTTAAATTTTAATTAATTTTATCGAAATATTTTAATTAATTTTATTAAAATATTTTAATTTTTAATTTTAATTAATTTTATCAAAATATTTTAATTTTTTTATTTTTAATTAATTTTATTAAAATATTTTAATTTAATTTTATTTATATTTATTTTTACCTTAAATTAATTTTATTCAAATATTTTTAATTTTTTTTTTTAATTTTAAATTTATTTTATTAAAATATTTCAATTTTTTTTTTTTATTAA
The DNA here is from genome assembly GCA_951394005.1 of Protophormia terraenovae. Lineage (NCBI taxonomy): Eukaryota > Metazoa > Arthropoda > Insecta > Diptera > Calliphoridae > Protophormia > Protophormia terraenovae. Next base: position 16,799,706 of record OX596077.1, read on the forward strand.
TTTAAATTTATTTTTAATTTAAATTAGTTTTATTAAATTATTTTTGATTCAAATTAATTTTATTAAAATATTTTTAAATCATTAAATTTATTTTATTTAAATATTTTAATTTATTATTAATTCAAATTTATTTATTAAAAATATTTTAATTCAATTTTTTTTCATTTTAATGTAAATTTATTTTTATTAAAATATTTTAATTTAAATTTATTTGATAATTTTTATTAATTTATTAAAATATTTTTAATTTTATTTATTTTTTAATTTTATTAAAATATTTTAATTTTATTTTTATTAAAATGATTATTTTATTATTACTTTTATGGTTATTATTTTATTATTATTATATTTATTAATTTATTATGATTATTATTATTATTATTATTATTATTATTATTATTATTATTATTATTTTATTATTTTAAATTATTTTATTTAATATATTTTATTAAAAAAAAATTTATATTAAATTATTTTATTCTAATTTAATAATTTATTATTTTTATATTGTTAGTTTTTTTATTTATAATATGTTTCTATTTTTAATTTATTTTAAAATAGTTTTATTTCAAAATAAAGAAAAATTAATTATTTGTATCTTATTTCAAAAAAAAAATGTTTTTTTTTTGTTTAGTTATATTGTTTTAATTAATTTATCTTTATTTAAAAATATTTTAAATTATTTTACTTTTAACTAAATTAATTTAATTTTTAATTAAATTAATTTATTTTTAATCTGAAATATTATATTTAATTTTACTTTCATTTTAAATTTAAAATATTTTAAATTATTTTATTTTTAATTAAATTAATTTAATTTCAATTCCAAAAAAAATTTATTTTTATTTTTAATCTCTTTATTTTTATTTGAAATATTTAATTTTTTCTTTTTTTTTTAAATTTAATTTAATAAATTTTTATTTTAACTTTTGTAACGAAAAAAAATATTTATTTTTTTTTAATTAGTTTAATTTAAATTTCAAATATTTAATTTTGGTTTAAATTCATTTTTTATTTAAATATTTAATTAAATTAATTTATTTTTATTTAAAATATTTTAAATTATTTTTAGTTTAATTAAAATTTCTTTTAATTTTAAAATAATTAAATTTACTTTCAAATTTAAATTAATTGTATTTTTTATTTTAATTTATTTTAAATTATTTCATATTTTTATTTTTAATTTAAAATAATTTATTTTAAGTTCAAACAGATTTCTTTAATTTGATATATTTATGTTTAAATTTAGTTTTAAATTAATTCAATTTCTTTTTTAACAAAATTTAATTTTAATTACAAATTCAAATTGTTCAATTTACTTTAATTTATTAATTTGTAATCTTTTAATTTATTCTAATTTAACTAAGTTTTAAATTATGTTTACTTTAATTTAAACGTTTATTTTAAATTTAATTGATTTAAATAATTTTCATTTTAATTTACTTTTCATTTTAAAATATTTAATATAAAAGGAATTATTTATTTAATCACACACAAAAATGTTTGGTGGGTTAGTACTTTCGTTAATTTTGTTTCTTTTTTCGTTAAGTTTCTTTTCTTTTTGTTTTTGCTACGTTTGGTTTTTATTTTTTTAAGTCACTTTAATTACGTTATTTATAGAATTTTTTTGTTATAAACTATATGAGACCGTCTAACGGTTACCTGGTTAACGGGTTTCCTCACGTTTTTTTTTTTTTTAGTACCGTTTATTTTCCTCAAAAAGTAGTTTAAACATCTCCTATTTTTCACCTTTTCTTCCAGCTCTTTTCCCACTGTCTCTTCGTCAAGTTAAAGCTTTTACTTCAAAAGCTGTTTTCGTCCACGTGGTTGTTGAATCAGCTTCCTTTTGTAAGTCTAATTTACTCAATCAATCCCCAACAGATGGCTTTTTGTAATCCTTATGTTTGCTTCACACCACTATTGCTTATCGCACTTATAAAAACTCCGCTGTATGCACCTTCACAAGTCACTGTTTGAAACTTAATGATTTGTGTCAAACGATAATCACACGTGCAGACCGCAGTGTATTCGATGACTTGGTTATATTTTTTTGTTGTTGTTATCGGGTGCATTGCAAGGTTGATCTTATTGTTGAAAATTAGATACAACCTTGCATTAATGTGAATGATAATCATGATATAACTGCCCTCTATACATTACAAGAGCAACTATATCAAATGTCATTCTACGAATATGCAATAGATGGCGTGATCGGTAAGGAAATAGAGTTTTAAAATGAATAAGAAACAAAACATTTAAAATTTATAAAAAGAATTGAGTAAATAAATATTACTATTCAGTGTGCCCGTCACAAAGCCAACTCTTTTCGTGAAGCCTGTGTAGCGAAAAGATTTGGGAAAAACGGTCTATATGTAACAATTGATCTTACATTATCTACGTAATGGCAACCGGAAACATCTTACCAACCTGACTAACATTGTTCAACTGACATGACTAAGTAACTCACTGCATTAGCTGTTTCCTATTTGTATGTTCGTGGTCAATGCAACCACTTTTTACCTATCGTCCGGAATTGAAGTTATAAAATTACCCAAACATGTGTCAGTGTCAAATAAGAAAAATAATAATAAAACAAAACTAGAAAAATTAGTGCCTGATTCAACATAAAAAAAAAAAAGGAATTCAAGAAAAATTTAAACAATATTGTTATAAAATAAACTTATTCCAGTGTTAGAAAATTTAAATTGGTATATTAAAAAATTGTGTTTGTGTATAGTGACAAGATGGAAGCTGATAAGAATGATGTAATGATAATATAGATGAATACTTTAAAAAAGAATGTATATAAAAAAAATAATTCTAATTTGTGTATATAACATTTGTTTGACAATAAGGATGGAGATTGCCAATTTAAACTAGATATATTAAATGGTTTAGACGAATATAGAGGTATGTTTTCATTATGCTTAATTTAAACTTTATTATTAAGAAGAATATAATATCAGTATTGCCATATGATGAGCTCTTAACTTTGATTTCCTACTCCTTCAAAAAAATTTCTACACTTTCACGTATTGGAGTCTCAAACCTAATATTTATATACGGTGGCCGGTCTTACACTATCCAATTAATGATGCAGTTGTACTTTAATAAAAAAAATTGTTCTATTTTTACGAATTAAGTATTCTTTGGACATCCTTTATTTTTTTTTAAGTATCAGTGAAGAAACACAACTAACTTAGTTTAAATATATAAAAGCTTAAAGCTTTTGGTTTATTTTCCTGTAGACCTAAGTTTTAAACCATGAAACTACTTGTTACTCAAATGTTCTTATGCTTCCTTCTTTTCCTTATTTCGTTGTGTAATTTTCTTCATTTATTAATAAAGGAAAACAATTTTAACCAAAAAAAAACTTAATTCCAAACTTATTTTACTATTTTTATATATTTTTTTTACTTTCCTCTTTTTTTTAGTGTCTAAATTTCATTTTTAATAAACAACGAAAACCGTGAAACTCAAGTAATAGTAATATTTCGACTACCTTAACATATAAACAACATTCTATTAATACTACTGTTTTAAATGTTGTGCGTGTATTACGCCTATTAGCTGTCCTTTTAGGTTTTCTATCTCATATCTGTTGCTTCCTATTACTTTCCTAATTCTGCATTTCAACCATGGTCTACAGAGTTTTGCATTTATCCCTTTTGTAAAATTGCTTTGCACAAAGTTCTTCCTAAAAACCTCTTGACCTGTTCGATATGTAATATTTCTACTTTTAAGATTATATGATTTCTCATTCCTCAAATAAGCATCATGAAGTTTTTCGCTTATTCTAGCATGAATTAATTGTATTTGAGATTCTTTAGGTAGTATTAACATGTCTCCTTCTTCTGATGATTTTAATTTCCTAAGTATTTCATAGGCATCAGCATGTGTAATCATGTTGTACCCAGTAAGTGCAAAGTATGGTGTAACACCAGTAGAAGAATGGACAGTAGTTCTTAAAGAACATTCAATTTTAGATAGATTTTCGTCCCACTTTGTCTGATCTTTATCGAGAAAACTTCTAATTGAGCTGAGAATTGTCTGGTTTACTCTTTCGCTCGCGTTAGACTGTGGCGAATAGATAGGGGTGCGAAAATGTTTGACTCCAAACAGATCTAGAAAGTCTTTAAATGTTTCAGATGTAAATTGTTTCCCATTATCAGAATGTAATATTTCTGGTACTCCAAATTTATAAAAAACTTCATCCCTCAAAAATTTTATAACAGCTTTTGTTGTAGCTTTTGATAATGCTTTTAGTAACACAAATTTAGTTTTGTGGTCAAGAACTATAAAAATAAACGTGTTACCTGATTTAGTTCTAGTGTATGGTCCTAAGAAGTCTACATAGATCTTTTGGAAGGGGCGTTGTGTTTGAACTTCTTTTCCCATAGGAGGTCTTAGTATCTGTTTAGGATGTTTTATCTCTTTGCAAGTTTCACAATCCCTGACAAAATTCCTAATTTGTTTTACCATTGAGGGCCAATAAAAGTACTCGCGTATATTATAGAGAGTTTTTGCTATGCCTCCATGCGAAGTGTTGTCTATATGTGATTTTTTTACAAGGTTGTTGGTGAGATCAGTTGGTACCCATATTTTCCAACACTCATCTTCTCTATCCGCGTCGTTTCTATTAAATTTTACTTTTTTATAAACTATTCCCTCTTCAACTTTTAAATCTGGTAGCCTATCCGAATTTTGCTCTATTGTATCTATTAGACCTAGATAATCTTGGTTTTTAAACGCTTCTGAATTAAAATCCAATATACTATTACTACTATCAGCCACTAATTCTTCCATATCAAGCCTTGAAAGCATATCTGGGACTACATTTTTGGTTCCTTTTCTATGCTCGATGTTAAATTTGAATCCTTGGAGTTTCAAACTCCACCTAGCTAGTCTGCCGTTCAAATCCTGTTGACGCATTAGCCATTTTAAACTGGAATGGTCAGTAATTACGGTAAAGTCCATTAGCTCTATATACTGACGGAATTTTTCTATGGCCAACACCACCGCGAGACATTCTTTCTCAGTCGTAGAATAATTTTTCTGAGCACTATTTAATTTCTTTGAAAAATATTCTATTGGGTGTTCGCCATCTTCGTCATCTTTCTGAAACAAGACTGCTCCTATACCTACGTTAGAGGCATCGCATTGGACGTAAAATGGTTTTTCGAAGTCAGGACTAGATAAAATAGGGCTAGACACTAATCGTCGTTTTAGCTCTTCGAAAGATTTTAAGGCTTCAGGTGTTAGCTGGAATTTAGGTGATTTTTTCAAAGTGTCTGTCAGAGGAGCCGTCAGAGAAGAAAAGTCGTGGATAAAGCGGCGATACCATCCTACAGTACCTAAAAACTTTCGCACATCTTTCTGATTTTTAGGGGGTTTTATATCCATAATCGCACTAACCTTTCCCTCATCTGGCTTCAATTTACCTCCACCTACAATGTAACCTAGATATTTTAATTCCCTGTAACAGAACTTAGATTTCTGCATATTTATAGTAAGACCTGCTTTCGTTAAATTTTGTCCAACTATCCTTAACATATCCATATGATCATTGAAATTAGAGGAAACTACCAACAGGTCATCGAGGTACACGAACACTCGGTCTTTCAGCTCAGATGGCACCACTTTATCCATCAATCGACAAAGCCTTTGAGCAGCATTACACAGTCCGAAAGGCATAACCTTAAATTGGTATTGAGGCCTACCCGGGACTGTGAATGCTGTCTTCGGTCTACTGGATTCATCTAGAGGGATTTGCCAAAAAGCGTCTTTTAGGTCGATTGCTGAGATAAAGTGAGTGTCACCTAGCCTAGCTAACAAGCCATCGATGTTAGGGAGAGGATATGTATCCTTTTTAGTGACCTTATTCAGCTCCCTAGCATCGAGACATAGCCTATTTTTATTCGGTTTTATGACCAGAGTAGTTCTATTATTCCACTCGGAACCTGTGGTGACTTCTATAACGTCTAACTCTAACATCCTATCAAGTTCGGCAAATATTAGTTTTTGAACAGCTGGGCTAACAGGGTAATGTCGCATTTTCTTAGCTGGTGCGTCACCTGTTTCTATTATATGTTTCTCTAATGTTGTTTTTCCTAAGCCAAACTGAGTGTAACATTGAAAATTTTGTTTCGTACTTTCTAGGATTCTACGTTGATATGGTGTTAAGTTATGCATTTTAACTTCTTCGGGGTCTGTTAGTGAAATTTCTTCTATTATTTCATTTTCTATACTAATTTTTAATCCTATTTTTTTCCAAAAATCATACCCTAGAATTAGTTCTTGTTTTAAATTTGGTACCAGATATAAAATGGTTTCTACAGATTTATTCCCGAAATCTACTTTTGCTCGAATTTTGCCTAAGATTAGATGTTGCTTCCCATCAGCTGTTCGAATAGAGGATTTATAGTCTATTATTTTAGTGTTCATTTTTCTAACATTTTCTAGGCAGTTTTTTCCTAGACAGCTTACAGAGGCTCCACTGTCTAAAAGACCTTGGTATTTAAAACCGTTAATTTCAACTGTCATATATGGTCGAATGTCTTCTTCACTACCTATCATTGTTGATGCTATAAATTTCCTCTCTTGTTTTCTTATAGAATGCCTTTCTCTAGTTTTCTCTATCTTTTTACTTACGATGGGTTTATAATCGGCAAAGATCTCTGCTCTTTTTTTCTTATAGTTTTCTAGGCGTTCTTCATATGATAGATTTGGGTTAGGACCTGACTTAATTTCAATTTTTGGATCTATTATTGTGTTATTACTATTACTATTGTTCTTACTATTTATCTGATCTACTATATTTGCTTCCACACAGTCTTTGTTCTTTTGCCTCTCATATGTAACATTTTGCGATACTTTGTGTTTTACTGGGAAGCATTCTGGCTTGAACACGTAGGCCCAGTCTTCCTCGTGTTCGACTTCGTGTTTCCCACGCATCTTGGGCATGTAGGACTAGTTACTCCGTCGAACCCACACCTATAACAGAATACTGATCGCTGAACTACTGGGCATTCAATAAATGAGTGTCCAGGGGCCTTACAATTCCAGCAAACAAGTTTCTGTGCCGGTAACTTCTCTTTCTGGAGAGCTTCAACCAAACGTGTTTGCTCATCCTCTTCGGGTTCTAGAAACACATCTACTTCATAGATTTTTCTGGGATTAGCTACTGGCATTCTATGTGCTGACCGTTTTGCTATATTTCTCTCGGCTCTCTTACATTCTTCTAACAACTGGTCTAAATTATCAATCCTAATTGGGAATACTAATTGGGCCAGACCGTCTTTCAAATTGTCTTTGACTATTTTGACCAACTCTCCCTCATCTACATGGACTCTCATCTGGTTTTTTAGACGAACTATATCGCTTATAAATGCGTCTGCTGATTCATTATGTGCCTGCCTACGTTCCATTATTCGTCTCTGAATTTCAAAATCACTTTCGAAATTTCTAAATTTCTTAATAAGATGGTATTTAAACGTATGCCAGTCACATGTGGGGTATTTCATGCGAAATGACCAAAACCACGTACTAGCAGTACCTGTCACTAGATGGTGAAAACCTTTCATTAGAATATCCCATGGACAATTATAATCAGCTCTTAATGACTCTACTCTAAACACAAAATCTTCAACAGTTAAGGATTTACTTGTCCCGTCGAACTTAATTCCCCACTTTTCTAACTGATTTGGAGTTAGAGGTTTACAATTAGGATGTTGTACTGAGGTACTGGGGTACTGAGTGGTAAAGATTTGTGGTTCATTTCTGAACAATTGTTGAGGAGCATTTGAAGGATACCTTTGTTGTTGTTGAGCCTGAGGAATTTCATTTTGCAGGGGCTGTTGTTGGCCTCGATAATTATTGTTAAAATGTGGAATGTACTGATTATTGTGAACATATGACCTATTTTGCTGATTACTGTTATCTAGCGAATTTGTGCGTTCTGAACGTAAAGATTCCCTAATCAATTGGGGAAGCATTAATTGCATATTTTGCACTTCACGCATAATTGAGGCTTGAGCAGCTCCAACTGATGCACTTACATATTCCCTAATTGATATGATTTCTCTTTGTACACCTGTGTTCGTATCGTCATCCTCATCTAGAGTGGGTAAATTTTGTCTTTGCTGATTCATATTGTCGCTTCTCTGTCCACTAATCTCCCTAGCTGTCAAACTACTGTATGTAGGAGTTGTTATTGTAATCTCGCTTTCCGGTGAGGAATGAGTTTGTGGACCAGATCCTGGTGGAAATCTAGAGGACGTAAGAGGTGTAATCGCGTTAGTTGTAATCGTGGGCGCGATATTTTGCGCGGTAGAGATTGTTGTTGAAGTTGTTGTAGGTATAGAAGTGTTACTATTACGATCACTATTTGCCTGGTTCCTACTCGATGACCTAAGTTGCCTATGACTCATGATCAAGAGCTAGCCGGATTGATGTGAAATAAATTAAAAAAAAAAAAAACTCTACAAGCAGTCGAAAACTTCAAATATGGATTCCTATATATTTTCTTCTCACAATTTAACTGATATCTCTAAGAAAATTTTTTCTTTCCTATTTAAAACAAAATAATAATTATGGGATTCGAAAACAAATTTAAATATATGGTATATTTGTCAGAATAACCCAACAAGAAAAAAAGTTTATGTAAAAAAAATATATATAAAAAAAATTTTTTCAAAAAAAAATAATAAAAAAATAATAATAATTAAGTTTATGTGTAAGTGTTTAGTTTTAATAATATTATTAGTTTAAGTATACTTGAAAAAAAATATATTTATTTATAATTACATAAAATAATATATAAGTAAATAATATTATAGATTGTTAGTTTTAAATATGTTATTTCATAAGTTTATTATTAAGATAGATAATGTATATATAAAAAAATAACAAAATAATAATGTAATAAGATTTAATTGATTTTTTTAGATTTAAGAAATTTCATTAATTTCATGCAAAAAAAAATTATATAAAATTGTTATTAATGTTAAGAAATTATTAATATTGAATAATTATATATTTAAGTGTTTTTGTAATTATAATGTTATATTTTTATTTTAATATAGTGTATAAATTAGGGTTGAAATATTGTAGCTTTATGTAAAACAAAGAGAAAATAGTGGTATATAAAAAAAATGTAATTGATCCTCATGTTCTGCAATCATTTTAAATAATTTTAACTCATTTTATTTTCTAAATTTAATTAGGAAATTGAGTTTTATATTCTGATATTGAGAACAATGAATTTAAAAAGATGTTTTTGATTGAAACAAAAACAAAAAAATCGGAATCCTGTCAATATAATTTCCTATTCACTTAATGAATTTTTAGTTGAGTTGTTGTAGTTATTTTGTTTACTAAAGTCACATTAACTTAAGACAAGACACTAAACAAACACAACATAAACTGAGTCTCGTGAAATCCTCTCTCCTCTCCTTCAAAACAAAAACAAATGAACACTTAGCTTTATAGCCTTCAGATCATGCTTTTTATTTTGAAGTCGATTTGATTAGAAATCACTCGACTCCCCAGTATTCAATTTATTTATCAGATGACGTCGCAACTCAGGCATGGTACTTTTATGGTACCTTCCAGGACTTACGTCATCTTCAAAAGAAACTGAATACTGAGCTTAAGCATTTAAAATGCTCGGTGATGTTGCCAAAGAGTATATAAATATACCCTCGGGCCCCACGTTGGGCGCCATTTTTGTGATGAAAAATGCCTTTTGCTTGACGGTGGATGGTGTGGCACGCTGGCTGTTGCTGCGGCATGTAGCTCGCCGGAAATGGGGGGTTCGATTCCACCTAAGGCCATCACAAAAAAATTAAATCGTGCCAAAGAGGAAACTTGATGTCATAAGCAAATAAAACATAAAACACTACACAAAACAATGTTCGCTAAATGTGAAACCCAAGACAGACGGACGGACATATGACTTTAGTAAACAACACTCACATTGACATGATGAGGACCAATTTCATCAGGACGAGGTGTAATGTCCTGGAAAGGCTGCCCACCCCTATATAGCATATTTCAGCTATCCGTGGCATTATTATAGCCTGAATAAAAATTGAAATTTGAATAATGCCCCTAATAGAAAATTTACCACCTACTCTTGTTTAACTAGCTACATTTCAACCCATTTAAAATGAATTAACACATCATATTTTTTTTAGGAAACGTTATAAAAATTCAAATTTTAGATTTATTAAAATTATTAATAAATATTATATAATATAAATACATAAGGAAATTCAATAATATATAAACTTGTAAATAATATAAAGATATAATATAAGAATATAAAACAATAAAGTTTTAATAAATAAAAAAATAATAACAACTATATTTTAATGAAAATAATACAAAAAAATTAAAATAATAAAAAAAATACGGTAAGTAAATTATACAATTTAATTTATCTTAATTTAATTTATTTTTATTTGAATTTAGTTTATTTTATTTTATTTTTATTTTATTTAATTTTATATTATTTTGTTTTATTTTATTTTAATTTATTTCATTTTATATTATTTTATTTTAATTTATTTTACTTTATTTTATTTTATTTTATTTTATCTTATTTTATTTTTATTTTATTTTATTTCATTTCATTTCATTTTATTTTATTTTATTTTATTTTATTTTATTTTATTTTATTTTATTTTATTTTATTTTATTTTATTTTATTTTATTTTATTTTATTTTATTTTATTTTATTTTATTTTATTTTATTTTATTTTATTTTATTTTATTTTATTTTATTTTATTTTATTTTATTTTATTTTATTTTATTTTATTTTATTTTATTTTATTTTATTTTATTTTATTTTATTTTATTTTATTTTATTTTATTTTATTTTATTTTATTTTATTTTATTTTATTTTATTTTATTTTATTTTATTTTATTTTATTTTATTTTATTTTATTTTATTTTATTTTATTTTATTTTATTTTATTTTATTTTATTTTATTTTATTTTATTTTATTTTATTTTATTTTATTTTATTTTATTTTATTTTATTTTATTTTATTTTATTTTATTTTATTTTATTTTATTTTATTTTATTTTATTTTATTTTATTTTATTTTATTTTATTTTATTTTATTTTATTTTATTTTATTTTATTTTATTTATTTATTTATTTATTTATTTATTTATTTATTTATTTATTTATTTATTTATTTATTTATTTATTTATTTATTTATTTATTTATTTAAAAAAAATATTTTAATTTATATTTATTTTAATTAATTTTATTAAAATATTTTTAATTTATTTTAATATAAATTTAATTTATTTTTAATTTTAATTAATTTTTATTTTGATTTTATTAAAATATTTTAATTTTAGTTTATTTTATTTTATAAAAAAAAATATTTTAATTTTTAAGTTTAATTTAATTTTAATTTAAATTAATTTTATTAAGAATATTTTAATTTATTTTTAATTTTAATTAATTTTTATCTTGATTTTATTTATTTTTTTTTTAATTTTTAATATTTCAATTTGTTTATATTTTATTAAAATATTTTAATTTAAATTTATTTTATAAAAAAAATATTTTAATTTTTTTTTTTTTTTTAAATGTATTTTTAATATTTTATTTTTCTTTTAATTTAAATTAATTTTATTAAAAATATTTTAATTTATTTTTAATATCAAATAGTTTTATTGAAATATTTTAATTTTTAATTTTAATTCATTTTATTAAAATATTTCAATTTAATTTATTTCTATTTTTAATTTGAATTAATTTCATTCAAATATTTTAATTTTTATTTGAAATATTTTATTTTTTTCTTTTATTAAAATATTTTAAATTTAAATTATTTTAATTTTAATTTATTTATTATTTATTAAAACATTTTTGATTTTAATTAATTTTATTGAAATATTTTAATTTTTATATATATATATTTTTTTTTAATTTTTATTAAAGTATTTTAAATTGATTTATTTTATTATTAATTTCAAATAATTTTTATTAAAACATTTTAATTAATTTTTATTTTAATTAAAATTTATTTCTGATTAATTTTATTAAAATATTCTAATTTATTTTTATTTTAATTTAAATTTACTTTTATTAAAATATTTAAATTTGTTTTTATTTTTAATTATTTTTTTTTTATATTTTTAATTTCATTTACTTTTAATTTTATTAGAATATTTTAATTTAATTTATTTTTATTTTAATTTAAATTAATTTTATTAAAAATATTTTAATTTATTTTTAATTTTAATTAATTTTTATTTTAATTTTGATTTTATTTTATTTTAATTTTATTAAAATATTTTAATTTTAAGTTATTTTATTTTATAAAAAAAATATTTTTTAATTTTTAAGTTTAATTTAATTTTAATTTAAATTAATTTTATTAAAAATATTTTAATTTATTTTGAATTTAAATTAATTTTATTAAAATATTTTAATTTACTTTTATTTCACAATATTAATTAATTTATTAAAATATTTTCATTTCATTTATTTTTAAATTTTAATTAATTTTATCGAAATATTTTAATTAATTTTATTAAAATATTTTAATTTTTAATTTTAATTAATTTTATCAAAATATTTTAATTTTTTTATTTTTAATTAATTTTATTAAAATATTTTAATTTAATTTTATTTATATTTATTTTTACCTTAAATTAATTTTATTCAAATATTTTTAATTTTTTTTTTTAATTTTAAATTTATTTTATTAAAATATTTCAATTTTTTTTTTTTATTAATTTAAATTTATTTTTAATTTAAATTAGTTTTATTAAATTATTTTTGATTCAAATTAATTTTATTAAAATATTTTTAAATCATTAAATTTATTTTATTTAAATATTTTAATTTATTATTAATTCAAATTTATTTATTAAAAATATTTTAATTCAATTTTTTTTCATTTTAATGTAAATTTATTTTTATTAAAATATTTTAATTTAAATTTATTTGATAATTTTTATTAATTTATTAAAATATTTTTAATTTTATTTATTTTTTAATTTTATTAAAATATTTTAATTTTATTTTTATTAAAATGATTATTTTATTATTACTTTTATGGTTATTATTTTATTATTATTATATTTATTAATTTATTATAATTATTATTATTATTATTATTATTATTATTATTATTATTATTATTATTATTATTTTATTATTTTAAATTATTTTATTTAATATATTTTATTAAAAAAAAATTTATATTAAATTATTTTATTCTAATTTAATAATTTATTATTTTTATATTGTTAGTTTTTTTATTTATAATATGTTTCTATTTTTAATTTATTTTAAAATAGTTTTATTTCAAAATAAAGAAAAATTAATTATTTGTATCTTATTTCAAAAAAAAAATGTTTTTTTTTTTGTTTAGTTATATTGTTTTAATTAATTTATCTTTATTTAAAAATATTTTAAATTATTTTACTTTTAACTAAATTAATTTAATTTTTAATTAAATTAATTTATTTTTAATCTGAAATATTATATTTAATTTTACTTTCATTTTAAATTTAAAATATTTTAAATTATTTTATTTTTAATTAAATTAATTTAATTTCAATTCCAAAAAAAATTTATTTTTTATTTTTAATCTCTTTATTTTTATTTGAAATATTTAATTTTTTCTTTTTTTTTTAAATTTAATTTAATAAATTTTTATTTTAACTTTTGTAACGAAAAAAAATATTTATTTTTTTTTTAATTAGTTTAATTTAAATTTCAAATATTTAATTTTGGTTTAAATTCATTTTTTATTTAAATATTTAATTAAATTAATTTATTTTTATTTAAAATATTTTAAATTATTTTTAGTTTAATTAAAATTTCTTTTAATTTTAAAATAATTAAATTTACTTTCAAATTTAAATTAATTGTATTTTTTATTTTAATTTATTTTAAATTATTTCATATTTTTATTTTTAATTTAAAATAATTTATTTTAAGTTCAAACAGATTTCTTTAATTTGATATATTTATGTTTAAATTTAGTTTTAAATTAATTCAATTTCTTTTTTAACAAAATTTAATTTTAATTACAAATTCAAATTGTTCAATTTACTTTAATTTATTAATTTGTAATCTTTTAATTTATTCTAATTTAACTAAGTTTTAAATTATGTTTACTTTAATTTAAACGTTTATTTTAAATTTAATTGATTTAAATAATTTTCATTTTAATTTACTTTTCATTTTAAAATATTTAATATAAAAGGAATTATTTATTTAATCACACACAAAAATGTTTGGTGGGTTAGTACTTTCGTTAATTTTGTTTCTTTTTTCGTTAAGTTTCTTTTCTTTTTGTTTTTGCTACGTTTGGTTTTTATTTTTTTAAGTCACTTTAATTACGTTATTTATAGAATTTTTTTGTTATAAACTATATGAGACCGTCTAACGGTTACCTGGTTAACGGGTTTCCTCACGTTTTTTTTTTTTTTAGTACCGTTTATTTTCCTCAAAAAGTAGTTTAAACATCTCCTATTTTTCACCTTTTCTTCCAGCTCTTTTCCCACTGTCTCTTCGTCAAGTTAAAGCTTTTACTTCAAAAGCTGTTTTCGTCCACGTGGTTGTTGAATCAGCTTCCTTTTGTAAGTCTAATTTACTCAATCAATCCCCAACAGATGGCTTTTTGTAATCCTTATGTTTGCTTCACACCACTATTGCTTATCGCACTTATAAAAACTCCGCTGTATGCACCTTCACAAGTCACTGTTTGAAACTTAATGATTTGTGTCAAACGATAATCACACGTGCAGACCGCAGTGTATTCGATGACTTGGTTATATTTTTTTGTTGTTGTTATCGGGTGCATTGCAAGGTTGATCTTATTGTTGAAAATTAGATACAACCTTGCATTAATGTGAATGATAATCATGATATAACTGCCCTCTATACATTACAAGAGCAACTATATCAAATGTCATTCTACGAATATGCAATAGATGGCGTGATCGGTAAGGAAATAGAGTTTTAAAATGAATAAGAAACAAAACATTTAAAATTTATAAAAAGAATTGAGTAAATAAATATTACTATTCAGTGTGCCCGTCACAAGTTGTTTAAAAATATTAATAATATTATTAAATATGATTATATATTAACATTTATATTTAAAAAAAACGTTATTTTTTAATAAAAATTATTAGATGATTATGAGATTACTATAATTATATATATAGTGTTATTATAAAAAATATATTTTCCTTCAAAAAAGCATTTTATAATTATTGATTAATAATTGAATTAATTATTGATTGAATTAATAATTTTGAATAGAATTTGACTAAAAAAGTCCACATTGTTGTTGGACGTTATATTCCGGGAATATATTGACGTAAAATACGTCCCTGCTTTTTTAGCTGTTGTATATGACAACAAAAACATCTGACAGATGTTTTGTATTGACAAGTAAACGCATAAAATAGTGTGTTTTCCACAATAAGTATTAAGGAAATTTAGTGAAAATACGTAAATAATTCATTTTATTTTAAGAGAAATACAATAAAATCCAAACATTCCATAGAAAAACTATTTAAATTTAATAATTAAATATTGATAATGGCGGTTAATGTTTCCACAACGGCCAGTATCTGTTTATATTGCAAAACGTCGTCGGAGGGTAATGCTGAAAAGGAATTTCATGAAATCTACGATGAAGTGGGAGTAGAATTGCAGTTGCCCACATTAGTGGAAAAATTTTTCCATATTAAAGTACAACATGAACAAACACAACGTCTCTGTGATGATTGTGTTAATCGTTTAATAGAATTATTTGATTTGGAAGAACATGCCAAAGAGGAAAAAGGTGAGGCAGTTGATTCAATAATAAGAGCAACAAGTTCCGGAAGCTCAATTCAAGAGCCGCAAAGTGCGCAGGAAGAAAAAAATAAAAAGTTAACTCAAAAAGACTGTACACTATTGAAGGAAAAGGAGATAACTGGTCAAAATAAAGATAATATTGCTGAATATTTGGAGCAAGATATCATTTTTTCCAAAAATGATACTATCGAAAGTATTAAATTAGAAATTATTGCTCACACTCAGGGCAATGTTAAAGAACAAAATCAAATTGATTTAGAAGAAATTGAAAGGCCTGGAAATAAAAATAATGAATTTAAAAATGAACTAGTTAAAAATTTTGAAACTAAAATATTTAATGAAAATATTGCTGATAATTCCAATTCGCAAAATATATTACAAGTGATTTTTGAAGAGAAAACTGAAGTTCAGACCGAAACTGATTCATCTGGAGCATGTGGGTCTGAATACAATGAAGATGATACAGCTTATGCTGAAGGTAATGATGAAGCCAATTTTGTTATAGAAAATTTGGTTAATACAAATTTAAATACCCATGAATTTGAAATAATAAATGAAAATCAAATAGATGATGCTTCAGAAGAAGAAATTGAACTAAATTCTGAAGAAGAAATTAATCATAAATTACAATTAAGTAAACAAAATGATAATGATATCCATGAAAGCCTTTATGAAAATGAAGAAATGTCTGAAAGTTTATTGGATTCAAGTACCATTGATTCTCAAAATGATAATAATCAGGATTTAATTGTTGAAGAGATACATCTTGAAGAACTGGAAGATGTGGTGTTTAAGGAGGAAGAATCACTTAGTATAACTGAAAAGACAAATAATGATGAATCTATAGATAATGAAGAATTTTTGGAAACTGATATTAAATCTTTAAATACGAATGTCAATGATAAACAAACCATTTGTACAGATGATATTGAAATAGATGAAATTATTGAAAAGGATGTGGATGATGTTGGTGATGATACATATTCTATAGAAGAGGAGTATTTAATAGAAGGTAATGACTTAAAAAAAAAAACTTAAAAAATTTACAAAATTTCAGAAAGGATTTTCAAAGTATATTTAGTGCTAATAAAACTTTAATTAAATCTTTGAGTTATATTAAAAAAATAATACATACATTGAAATTCTTTTTTCTTATTATCCCTTTTAGAAATTGCTTGCTCTCAGGAATATGATTGCGTTGATTTAAATAAGTATTTGGAAAAAGTTTTAGTAACAAAATTTACAGATTTAGAACTAGATTGGAATGTAGAATGTAAAGTATGTTAAGAAATACTAATTAAAACTAACAATATATCTAATTTAAATTATTTACCTTTATTTTAGTTATGTCTTGAAAAATATCAAACATTTCAAGATTTATTAAATCACAGCTGCATCAAAGAATTTGAAGATGAACAACTATACAGTTGTATTATTAAAGATTGTGAGGAAAATATCAACAATTTAAATACTTTAGCCAGACATTTAGTATTACGGCACTACGATAAATTAGAAAGGTTAATATAAAATATATAATCTATTTTTCGGTTATATTAAATTAAATGATTTTTTTAATTTCAATTCTAGCACTTTTATTTATGGCAAATGTCCAGATTGTCAGAAAACATTTTCAAATTTTCTAGATTTTAATAAACATTCCTGTTGTCGTACTATTAAAAAGAGAGCAGGATCACGAAATTATTGTCAATCTTGTGATATGGATTTTCAATCATTAAAAAGGTATTTTAATTTATTTTTTTTTTTTTTTTTTTTTTTGCAATTCCGAAGACAATAATAAGATTTTGATTCTTTTTTAGATATGTATTTCATATGCAATTTCATTTGACCAATCATCGTCCAAAAGTTTGCTTATTATGTGGGGACTTATTTAACAATTCCAATGATTTCTTTGAACATACTCAATATAAACATAATCCTGATGCGGCTCTAGCATGTATAAAGTATGTTTTGTTTTATTAATTAAATTAATTTACTTATTTTTTGTTTTTAATTGTGCCCAGATGTGATCGTTTCTTTAAGGATAAAGAAGTGTTTGATAGTCATATGGAATTACACGAAGATTCTAAATATCAATTTGCTTGCATTTATTGTCCCAAAATGTATACTAATAAAATTGGTTTAAATCAGCATATGGTAAAGAAAACTTTTATTAGAATTTTGTTTATTTAAAAATAATAATAATAATTTTTTATTGCCTTTCTTATAGGATATTTATCACAATAACAAATCCAAAGCCATGTTATGTGAATATTGTGAAAAAGAATTTGTTAATAATACTTCATACCGTAATCATATGAAATGTCATGCTACTGATGTTCAAGTTGAATCTTTTATATGTTGTGCTTGTGGTTTTATAACTAATAATGATGATTGCATTAGGGTAAAGTACTTTAATTAATTTAATAATTTAAGTATGATTTTTTTTCTTTTTATCTTTAGGATCATACTGAAACCGATAAAGATTCACCTTGTTATGCTTCGCCCATAGATGAACAAATTATAGGATTTGGTTATACTTGTGAAAATTGTTCTTTAGACTTTCAAACTATTAAACAATTAAAAGAACATCGTTTAAGTAGTATACATAGTGATGATGTCTTCCATTGTGGTATATGCCGTCGAGAGTTTAAGAATTTAAGGCAAATGCGTAATCATACTACTAATCATAAAGAAATGCCTAAATGGGAAGAAGCATTTCCCATAACAAGATATTTTGTGTGCAATATAGGGGTGAGTTCAAAAAATTCCAATTGTTTTTTTTATAATTTACTTATTTATAATATTTTAATGTAATAGGATTGTCAGGAGTCTTATCCCATTTGGACTTCATTGTATTATCATAAAAAACGTCCGCACAAAACTGCAGAAGATAAGCCAAAAGAATTTAAATGTCAATTTTGCCAACAAATATGTAGTTCGAAAATGTCTTTGGCCGTTCATGTAGCTAGAAGTCATAATAATTGTAAGATTAATTTTTACAACTTAAACAATCAAATTTTCTATAACCTTTATCTATTTTGAAAATTTCAGCTAATATTTCTTGTACTCACTGCAAACAATCCTATAGATCACAAAAACTTTTACAAGAACATATTGATAAATTTCATACACCCGTTAAATGTGATATTTGCTTAAAAGATTTTAAACATCGCCGTAATCTAGAATCCCATAATCGATTAGTGCATCTTAATGTTAAACGTTATTTTTGCTCACATTGCGAAAAAGGATATTTTTATAAAAGTGAAAAAGATGCGCATGAAAATAAAGTAAGTAAAACCTTAAACCCCATTATTAATCCCGGATTATAATTACAAAATACAATATATTTTATAGGTTCATCCTGAATTTTCCTATAAATGTGGAATTTGCAATTTTATAACCAATTATCCAAAGTCATTGGAGATTCATATGGATAAACATAATAATCAACAGAAATTTAAATGTACAATTTGTAATAAAACATTTGGACGAAAGCAACTATTAAATGTGCATTTAAAAAGACATCAAAATAAAAAAGAGTAAGTTTTATCAAAAAATCTAAAATATTCTATAAGAAAATTATGTGTGACTTTTTAAAAAATCTTATTCTTTTAAGATACCTTTGTTCAAAATATGTTCCCGAAATCAATTGTTCGGCTGCTTTCTATACTCACAATCAGCTTAAAACTCATATTGAAAATAAACATCCCGATGCAAAATATATCAATAATAATAAACGTAAAAGAAATAACAAAAATTCGCTTAATACTTTATCAATAGAAGATGATGAAGAAGATAGTTATGATATATATACTGATGATAATGACTGTGTACAAGCAAAGCATTCAAAAACTTGTTCCACAATGCTCGAAAATGATTACAATGATAATGATTATGATTACGAACAAGATACTAATGAATTAACATTGGAAAATGAAATGGAATTAGTTGAACAGAAAAGTGATGATGAAACGATATGTGCTTAAAATCAACTAATAACTAGTGAGTATTTTTGTTGCAAAAAATTATGAAGAAAAAATTCTGATGATTTAAAAGAAAAACTGAAATTGCAAAGTAAAAAAAAATTACAAAAATATATTAATAAATTTCTTACAGTGGCCAAATGTTATTAAAAAATTTAAATACTGTCATAAGCATCATACAAATAGTATAAACATAATAATATTTCTTTTATATTAGAAATTAAATTATGTAGTTAAAATATATTCCAGTTTTAAGTTTGTACCTACATACATATTCATATTTCCGATAATGTTATGTATATCTTCATATTTCCGGTATTGTTATGCATATATTCATATAATTTAATAATCATTATTTTATTTTTTTTTTTAATTTTTTTATGTTTTTATAAGTTAAGTCTCGAATATTACAGCATTTTTATCATACATGGGAGTAATTCATTAAATCGACTAATGAATTGTCGATTTCATTACCATTAAATTGAACAAGGTACTTATAATTTTTTTCATTACCATTATTTTTAGTAATGGTAATGTATTTCAATGATATCTTTTCGTTAATAATTATTTTAAAAAATAAAATCATTATCATTAAATAATGATTTAATTTTATAAATTCATTGTCATTATTTAGCAGAATTTTTCGTACAATTTTAGCTATTTTTTTTTTAATATATTTAATTTGTATTCGTTTACTCTTCTATGTAGAACATGTATTTTTGTATAATTTCAAAAATTCTGCGTTTTATATTCATTAAATCGTGCTGTAATTGAGATTTATATTTAAATGATTTAAAAATCGTTATTAAAACGATATTAAACTACTCCACGAATACTAGAAACACATTTGAAAAAATTGTTTTTTTATACAAAAAATGCTTTTTTCAGTAATTATAATGAGTATTTGAGCATTTTCATTACCATTACTGAAATATTTCCATGTATGATTTTTATGCAATAATTTCAATAGTTTTGTTTAAAAAAAAGTACTATTAATATGTATATTAAAAAATATATACATATTTCACTATTGTAAATCAGCAAAATCTAAACTATATCTAGAAGGTATTTTGTAAAAATAAACCAACTAGTAGGAAATGGAATTTTTACTTGTTTTTTTTTTTTAGTTAATCTTAACTTATTAGACCCAAGTGAAATATTGTCAATTATAAAAGGATTTAAAAAAAATTTGTGACGCGTTTTCTACTTATATTAGTTGTGAAACCACTAGTAAAATATAAGAACTAATTTTGTATGATTTCTATATTACTTCTTTGAATGAATTACTGGTTACCAAATGACTTCCTTGAACTGTTTAAAAAAACTTGAATATAAAATTGAAAACATTTCAAAAACAAAAGAGTTTAACAAAATTATATTTGGGGGATTCACAAAGTGTCCTATCATGCCGTATTGTCATAATGTCATAAAATTTTACAAAGGAAAAGCAATAACAATATTTTTTATACATTGAAATATTTTACGACATATGACAATACGACATGATAGCACACTTTGTGAATCCCCCAATTGATTTAAAAAGTGGCCTCTAGGAAATGGCTCATTAGAATAAAAAAATAAAAAAACAAGTTCTGAAACCATTCCCTAACGCTTCTATGGCATTAGTTCTGAATGTGACAATTTAAAACAAAAATCATTGATTAAAGAACTAGTTCTAGAACCGTTCCATAGAATGGGTACTGGCTAGATAACGCTTCTACAGAACTAGTTCTGGAGGTGACAATTTCAAACAAAAATCATTGGTCGTAACGCCAAAGTAGAAGTATTACAAGCTATTTTCATGCTTTCTGGAACTAGTTGTAGAACTAATACAACTTTTCCTGGGTAATAATATTTAAAAAGTGTAATTTTTTATATTTAAAAAAAGTACCAGTTTTTCAAAAAGTGTACATTTCAAAACATAAAGTAAAATTCAAATGTTTAACTTATTTTTAAAACTAGTGTTTGAAATGACTAAAGTTTTATTTAGTGTAGTGTATCTTCCTTATGGTAATACTATCACCTTGGAAAATGAACAATATTCACTTTTATCTAGTTTTTCGAATGTGATTATCAAGTTAATGTACTAGGATTAACATTTTAATATTTCACATAACTCCACATCACTTATTGACTTAATCTATTTTGGATTCCTCAGGTCAGTTGCAGTTTCCATCAATTCCGAAACATGTTTTAATTTTTGCACCCTTTGATTTTAGGGTTGCATGTGGACTGGAATATGTTCAATTTCGGGATTATAAGAATGTGGACTGGGATAATTTCTTTAAATTTTTGTCAGCTTATCCTCCCCCAAAGACGAATAGTTGTACTTAATGCATTTTGATGTGCTAAACACGAATCTGCTTTCAGTTTTTTTCCATCAGGTCTGGATTTTTTTTATGGGCGTATCTAATATTTCGCTCATAGTAAGGCCATTACTCTAGTATATTTCCTCATAAATCAAGAACGGTGTGTACGATTGACATAAGTGATACACCAAAAGATGCGGACTAAAAATATATTAATTTTTTATGTGCTCAATAGTTTCCGAGTTGTTTTGAAATATGTGTCCGAAAAAAAACTTTTTCATGCAAAATTTTGGATTTTTTTGTTACTAAAATTTCTTTTGATAAATGAAAACATCAAAAATGTTTCTGTTTATCATCTTTATCTTAAAGCTAGTAATGCTGCAAATAAAATAAAGCATGCATCTTGATTCACAAATCTTGATTTTATTCACAGTTAAGTAAAAATTCCATGTTAGAGAAATACAGTGGTGGTCAAAAAAAAAAAAAAAAAAAAAAAAAAAAAAAAAAAATTAAACTAAAATAGGTGGACTAGATGGATTTTGACGAGTTAAACAAGAATCTGATTTCACTTTTTTTCTATCACGTACTGATTTTTTTTATGGGCATGACTAATATCATCACCTTATTCAGCGGTCACACTATAAAATTCGAGAATGGTTTGTCCAATTTAGACTATAACTCAAGAACCGTTTACACGATTTTGATAAATGATACACCAAAAGAGGCATACAAAAATTGTCTTCAAAGTATGTCAAAAATATTTTTTATTTGCTCAAGAATTTCAGATTTATAATTCAAAATTTTCACGATTTTTCAAAAAAAATTTTTTTAATTTTTTCGCTACTAATTTCCGAATAACTACGGAAATATTAACTGAACAAAAAATTATATAACTCAGCTCAAAGATAATTTAAATCACTATCTATTGGAGTTTAATTTAACTGCCTAAAGGCGGGGTCATAGTGGTCATGCCCATAAAAAAAATCTCGACCTGATGGGAAAAAACTGAAAGCAGATTCGAGTTTAGCACGCGGAAATCCCTCTTGTCCACATATTTTTTTTGAAGGAGCACGAAAAAAATTTTTTTTGTCGGCCGTTGATATTTATTGCACCAATGATGTTGTATTGTGTTCTCGAATTTATTCTTTGTTTGAAGACGTTTAATCTTTTATTCCTGATGTTAAAAAAAGGATAAAGTTTTTGTCTGAGGGTTTTATGAAGTCGAGGGAAATAGTATTAGCGAGGTCATTAAGAGATCTTGCATATAAATTTTTTTTATATGAACGATCTGATCGTAATTGGGTTATGTATATTAGACAGAGGAATAAGATAAGAATTTCATTTCATTCAGAATCATAGATTATAACATAGATATGAAGCTAAAAAAAAACTCAATTGAAAAAAATTACTCAAAAAGGCACAAGTACTACAATTGTTTTTGTTTTAAATTAAAAATTTTACTAATACATTCTTAGACTTAGGTTTTTTTGACAACCGACTTAGGTTTTTGAAAACTGAAGTTCATATCTATGTTATAATCTATGGTTAAGAATCTTATTCGTAGAGCTAAGAGAAGATACTTTACAGGATTATTTGGTCAATTTGCTAATGCTGGTATGATTTTGATGTGAATTATTTCTTTGTTAATATTGCTGGTGTGGCTACGCATGAAAATTTAGATTTTGACTGTTTTGTGCATCTTGAGGGTGCTCGATCTTTCAGAAATGTTACTGCAATGAATCTATTAATGGCTTTGGCGACAATAAAATCTAGATCGTTTGGTAATGATGGTATTGATATAAAATTTATTAGGCTTTTTGCCCCATATGTTTCTGGCTTTTTAGTGCACTTCTTTAATACGATTTTAATGAAATCCAAATTTCCTACTTGCTGGAAAACAGCTCGGGTAATTCCCATAACAAAGTCTAAGTTAGTAAACAGCCTAGAAGATCTTAGACCGATATCAATTCTTCCGGTACTTTCTAAAATTTTAGAACATTTGGTAAAGGATCCGATTTTTGAGACATCTATCTAAAGCAGAAATGCGCAATTTTCAAATTTCCTGACTCGCGAGTTTAGACTGCAAATGCTGCTTACGCAACGCTGCTTCACACGTACATGTGAAAAAAAAAAATTAAATTAAATTAATTAATGGGAAAATATAAATATTTTTTTAATAAAATCTTAAATATTTAATATTATATCTTCAATATTTAATTAAATTAATTTTAGGTATAGAAAAGATAACTGTGATCGTATAATTCGTCAAAATTCAAATTCGTCCTAGTACCAAAATATATATTTATACCAAATTTCATTAAGGTCTTCAAAATTGAGATCTGTGCATTGACAAAGAAAATGAATTTGTGTAGAACGGAATACTTTAAAGTGGGAATCCGAAACTAGATTTTTGCCAAACCCCGAATAAATTGATCTCCCTAATTCTAACCAATTAAATTCAAATTTTTCATAAAAAATCTAAAATCAAATCTAAATTTCAATTAAGTATGTATAATATAAAAAATTGTATATGTAAAAATGTATTATGTATATTTGATTACTTTATTAATTAATACAATAAGAAAATTAATTGAAAGCCTATAAATTGTTTTATTTGTAGTAAAAAAAATATTAAAAATTAATTGATTTTTATCTTTGCTAAATCGTTTAATGGACCATATTTTAAAAAAATACAGTGAACAATAAAAGGTACTGAAAACACAATAAAGCACTTATGGAGGTTATTCTAAAATATAATAAATATTTTGTTTAAAATACCCAATAAACCATAGAACGATATGATAGCGAAAACGATATCATATTAGGTGCCGGTTATAATATCATATTGTATTGCAGAAAACGATATTATGATATTGAGATTTCGAAAAATTTCTTTTCAATAAAATAAAAAACATAAAAATAAAATTTGGAAAAAACTTCAAAGAAAAATATAAAAATTAAAAATTTTTCAACAAACAAAAACAAGAAGGGAATCAAATACTAAGAAATCAATAGTTTACAGATTTTTAATGATAAAACTAATTTTTTTAGGTATGTAATTACAGAATTATGTATGTCCCTAAGGAATTTGCATAAACATGTCATGTATGATGATTTTTATGTTTTATTTTTATTTAGGATTTTTTTTGTCTTATTTTAGCTGATTATGGTTGTTTACAATTGTAATTAGTATATTTAAATGCAAAAACATAATTTTTAGTATTAAATAGCGTTCAGAATAAAATGTGGCTCATTACGATTTTACTATCGTTATTTTTGGAAATAACGATACCGAAAACGATATCATATTTTTGTGGAAAAACGATATCATAAGGAAAGGAACACTCATAGAATAGAACAAGAAGTTTATGTGAGAGCCACCCTATACTAAATTTTCAAAAAATTTACTAATTTTTTTGAAAATACAAAAACAAAATATATGTGACTACATGTATTAAAACTTGAAAATATAACATTTAACAAAATCAAAACTTCAAAGAGATTGACCCATTGATTTTTATTTTATTAGCTGAATTGTATGCACTAAATTATTCGTGCGCAATCCTTAGTTGTTAAAATAATACATTAAAAGCTTTTCTCATTACTTTTTCATTACCTTTCAAATAAAATAATTATATATTTCTTTAATAATGATAATAAGTTGAGAGATATACATATATGTATGTATGTATAAGCTAATCAAAAAAAAAAAAAAAAAAAAAAAAACCTAAAGTCAAGCTCACATTGAATTCAAATACATATTTATTAAATTCAGACTTGTATTCCGGTTTGAAAGAAATCATTAAATTTAATTAAATAATAAAAAAAATTATAGAAATATCGTAGAAAATTTTGTATTAGTTCTACAACTAGTTCCAGACGCATGAAATCGATTTAAAAAGTGATTCTGAGTCGATTGGTATTAAGATGAGTGTTGGATAAATTTTTCTATGTATTACATACATCAGCACAAACGCATAATATAATGATTTAGGACTTAACTGTTTAGAATAAATTATTAAAATCTGACTAAAAACTATTTTAAAACATTTTTCACAAATTTTGAATCAAATTGGTGTGAAATGATTTTGGATTTAAATTTGCATCAGCATGTGCCGAAAATTTTAACAATTCATGAAAAATATATAAAAATTTAAAAAATTTATATATATTATATCGAGGGCTTTTATTCAAAACGAGTCACATGCAGATTTCCATGTGACTCGTTTTTGGGCTATCTACAAACAATATATATTTTTTAAAGAAAAAACGGGCTATCTACAAGATTTTGTTTGATTTTCAAAGTAGTGTAAAAATTGATAAATAATGAGAAGTTTCTTTGCGATTTGAACTTTTTTTAAACATTTTGAATTACAGTCTTAATATAACTTATTAAAATTATGTTATTTCAATGCAATCTGAAGGAAAAAGTCATTGAAATTAGATCTTTAACCTTTTTTGAATGCTCATAGACCATACGCGGGTACAACACCCATCAACATTTTGTGAGGCTAAGTGGGAGCATTATACCTTAGATTTAAAGACAGGAATGAAAAAATTTAAATAAAATTCGTGTTTATAAGCAAAATATATTAGATACTTAAATTAGTTTTCGTATAGTCGAATTCGTAACATTTTCATATTTCTCCTTCAGCTCAAATACGTTTTCATAAATTCGAAAAATATTAAAAATGTTTTTTTTTTTTTTTTTTTTTTTTTGAAAAAATTTTGTTTTTCTGCATTAAAACCAATTGATTAATGAAAGTAAAGTATTTAAAAGAAGAATTGAACATGTGTGTTCAATGTGCTTTTTGTCTCTTTACTGTTAATTTAAAAAAAATCATTAAATTTCTTACAAAACTGGTTAATGCGGAATTTTTTGAAATGAAATTAATAAAAGTAATATCCATTGTTTGTTTACATTAATTTTTAAAGGTTTCTAACATTTAAATGCGATGAAAATATCAATTCCACTTTACTATTTTTATGTGGATTGAAAACGAAATTTTTTTTTTCGCTTTTCTGTAGAAGCTAAATACGATTTCAATTTCACTTTCGTACTTTTGTGTTCTGTGACATATCTGTATAACACACATTAAAAATAAATTAAGACAAAACGGGCTATCTACCATAAGTTCGCGAATAATGGGGTTAAAAAATTTATTTTTTAGTGTGATGTTTAGTAGACGTAATATTAATAACTCGTAGAAGAACGGATTGCAAAATGTTGAAAAATGAGTGCAATAAAAAATTTTTATGTTCTCCTGAACAATTGGGGTTTTGCATATGGCCCGTTTTGAATATAAGCCCTCGATATAATAAAATTATTTTTTATCAAATACAAAAAAGTGGTAAAAACTTAAATAATAAAAAAAAAACAATAACTTCTTTACAAAATTTTCACCGCATTTCATGCGTGAAATTTTTTACCATCGCGAAAAAATAATTTATATATTTATTTATACTTTTTCATGCTCTACAAGACCTTGGTATGGTATTTTGGATATTTACAGAAATTACAAAAAGTTATCACCCTAATGTACATACAATAAAATATAAATTTATCGATTAATTATTAATTAATCGATTAGATCAAAAATTTATAAATTTTTTACGAGTAAACTAATGAATCTCGAAATCCTTATTAATATTAAAACTAAATACTTACCACATTGTTTATTAAAGTATCCATTTTTTAATAAATTAATAAGTTTATCCAACAAATTATCTTATGTGTATGTTTATAACAGCCTTTTAAAAGGTATCAACAAATTAACAAATAAAAAAGTACAATTAACACCCAATAAATAACTAACACATTTTAAATAAGTAAAAAATCTCATTTAATTTTAATTTAAGTAATTAAATTATATAATTACATTTGTTTTTCTTTTTTTTTATTATTACATTATTATTGTTTTATTATTAACTTAAACTTTAAACTCTGTTTTAAAATAAACAAAACAAAGCCTAATATCTTTGCCTTCTCTTTTATTAAATATTAAAGATGGAACGATTTTTAATTGGCTTTTTTACTCTTTTTGGATTGTTTTTGTTTAAGTTTCTCTTGTTTCTTCAATTCCTTCTCCATTAAAGATTTATATAATTTATAACCAAAGAGAGCTAAAAATAAATAAAAAATAAAAAATTATTAAATTAAATTAAAATAAAATAAAAACAATTTATCAAATAACATTTAATATTAAACGCACCAAATATGAAAAG
Source organism: Protophormia terraenovae (assembly GCA_951394005.1). Taxonomy (NCBI): domain Eukaryota; kingdom Metazoa; phylum Arthropoda; class Insecta; order Diptera; family Calliphoridae; genus Protophormia; species Protophormia terraenovae. Next base: position 16,828,076 of record OX596077.1, read on the forward strand.
TATTAAAAATATTAAAGCAGCAAATATTGAATAATTATAAACTCTTTCGAATTGAGCATGTTGCATGAGTTTTGTTTCGATCTTATCGATAGTGGCACGAAATGAATCTTTCATTTCATGTATAAAATGTGTTTTATCTGAATTTGATAGTTCTTCCAATTGCAATTGTAATTTATGGATCTTATCGATAAGTTCGTGGGCAAATTTATTTGAACCGGTTTTTTCAATTATTGATTTAACCGATTGTTTTAATTGTTCAATTACATGTTCACCATCGTTAATGTCTGTCATTTTTTTTTTTTTTTGTGTATTGTTGTTGTTGTTGTTTTTATATCTATTGAATTAAACTAACTTTTTCTTTTTTTTTTGTGTATTTGTATTCAATTTTCGTAATCGTTATATTTTAGATGTATTACAAATTAATAAGTAATTTTCTGCTACTTTAACATTTATCATCCGCTAACGTTTTCTTACAAATGTTTAAATGTCTACTAACTAATAAAAGCTTTTTTAAGTGCGTTATTTTTTCTCTCTTGCTGGTGAATAAGAACAAAAGCTTTCCCTCTATTGGCGCTTTTTTATTATTTGGTTTAATCTTATCTTTTACTCATATGTTAGTTTATGTAAAATTGTATGTAGTCAGTCGAAGTTGTCTACCAAAAAATTCTTATCATTGATGACGATAAAAAATAAATTAATGTACTTTCTTGTAGTCATCTCTTGGTTATTATAAACTATGTATTTTATGTAGAATTATGTTTCCAGAATTAACTACAAACTCCAATTTGTGTGTTAATAAATATTTATGTATGTATGATTTAAAAAATAACAGCAAAACGGGTTTAAAATGTTTTATTTATTTAATGTTGAAGACATGATTAGAGCTTAGAAATACAAATAAAATATTTTTAGAGTGTTCTCTCATAGATGGAAAATTTGTTTTATTATTACACATACATATTTACAAAAACGTGTTGTTAAAGCCGTTAAAAATGAAAACAATTACCCCCTTTATACACGTTTCAGTTTATTTACTTTTATATTAAATCCAGTAGCTTTTATTTGTTAATAAAATTTGAATTTAAAGTAATTCACATCCAACTACTACATAGTTGTTTGAATAGAATGTGTTATTTTTAATGAAATCTTGGTTTATATTTAAGGGGGTAAACCTTTTAATATTGAGAGAATTTTATAAAAAATAATAACACTGATCGGCCAAATAAAATTTGTCCATCCTCCTTCTAAAAAAAAAAAAAAAATATGTGGACAAGATGGAATTTGATTTGCTAAACACTAATCTGCTTTCTTTTTTCTAATATCTCCCCATTTAAGAAAATATATATATATATATATATTTTTTTTTTTTTGTTCTTTAAACAAAAATAATTGGTATTAATTAGCTAAATCGGAATCTGCTTTAACTTTTTTCTATCACGTACTGATTTCTTTTTATGGGCATGACTACTAAGATCTAGTTATCTTGAAAAATATGTCAGTTATTTTTAATGACAACCTGGTTCGGGAAGAAAAAAAGGTCCACATATTAGGAAGGAAAATTTAATATATACAAAGTCTAAAAAGTTCCAGAATGCTGCAAAAAATTTAGAAGTCAAGAATAGAGCAAAATTAATATAGTATAGTGGACGACCAAACGTATGTAATAGCAGATTTTTCGTAGCTTCCGGGTCAACATTTTTATGTTGTAATACTCGAGAAAGTATTGAAAATAAGTTTAGGACCCAAAAGCAGACAAAATTTCCTAAAAAATTCCTGGTTTGGCAAGCTTTATGTAGTTGCGACAAAAGAAGCATGTCATTTGTTACAGTGGGCTCTATAAATATATACAGAAATATACATCAAATAATGTTTGCAGAAAAGGCTTCTTCCTTTCATAAGAGAGAACAATGTGTCCACATATTTTTGTCCCGATTTGGCATCATGTAATTACAAAAGAAAGCTCTGGAGTGGTACCAAAACAATAACATAGTATTTGTACCAAGAGAGGTCAATCCTCCAAATTGTCAAGAGCTAAAACCGGTGGAGAGATATTGGGCTCATGTGAAAAGAGAATTGAAGAGCTCAAAAAAGGTGTCCCAAAATATCGATGATTTTAAAAGGAGCTGGGCAAACAGTGACTGAAACAACTATCATATCTCTAATGGAAGAGTTACAAGAAAGGTCCATGAGTACATAAGAAGTGGTTAGAATTATAAGAGTTATATTTTTCTGTGATCTTTAATATAATATCAATTAAACAAAAAAATCAAAACTCTATATTTAAGGGATTTATGATCGTTAAACCCCTTTTCCGGGAGGACATTTGTATGAGGGCTAGGTAAAATAATGAACCGATCATGACCAATTTCCATGGACTATAAGAAACCTCTGTGTCAAATTTCAATAATTTATTTTCAAAATTGAAACCTGTAGTTTGATTACAAGGTTTACATGGACGGACAGGCGGACGGACGGATATCGTTAAATCGACTCAGAAAATAATTCTAAGCCGATTAATATAAATTAAGGTGGGTCTTCGACCAATATTTTTTGGTGTTACAAACATCAGCACAAACGCATAATACCCTCCCCACATATGGTGGTGTAGGGAAAATTTATCATCTGAATACTTTCTAAATATTGAACAAAATTTATCAATCAATTATAAAGTATTGTAAAACCTGATGCACAGAAATTATTTTGAGTTTTTGTGTTATTTAGAGAAATTCAAGTCTGAAGATATATTTAGAAATAATTTTTTATGTTATATTACGGATAATATCAAAGTGATGCTATTTAAAGATATAACCCTCAATTTCTACTAATAAATAAAGTAAGATCTAACTAAAATTGTATGATAGTAAAGACTGTCAAGTAATGAATTTATTTGTCTATGTCTGGCGATCAGTAATTGTAGTATATGGGTTCTACGTTCCTAGATTTCAATTAGTGTAGTTTTGATACTAAAAATGTTGAGATATGTTTTCACTATAACTAAAACATTTAAAGACATTTTATGCTCAAAATTAATTTGGGTTTAGTAGATCTCCGATACTTAAAAATATCGTACATTTTGAGTATAACTGAAAACTTCCGATCATCTAAAATGGGGTAGCAAAGCGCACTGGGAAAAGCTAGTTGTGAATAAAAATATTCAGGTAAATGATGAAAACCGATCGATTTCAAATCGAATCGGTTTGAAAAGTTGTGATGAATTTCGATCGATATCAAAAATCATTTTTCAAAAATGATCTATTTTTCATTAAGAATATACAGCTCATGTGAAAAATAACAATTAATTTTAGAGAAATAAAAAAAAAAATTATGTAATAAAATCTAATAGAAAGTGATTTAAATATAATTTTTAGCAATAACAAAATCGAAAATATAAGTACATCACACATTTTTTCGATTTAAAATCGATTCGTTTTCGAAATCGTTTTCTATCACATACCTGATTATTATTTTTTCATTAATTTTGTGATATACATAAGGAGTGCGATCGAAAAAATCTTAAAACACTTTTTGCCTCATAACTTTTTTCGGAATCAATATTAAATTTTTTTTTTATCTAGTTATCATGGAAAAATACTTCAGTTATTATTTTTAATAACAACCATGTTGATTTGTCGTGATTTTCATCAAAATGAGTGACGAAAAAGATTTATGTGCTATAAATTATTAAACAATTTCAGAAAAATCCAAATAGGTCCTACAAATAATTGGCCACAGAATTAAATTTCTGCCGTCAAACTGTTTATAATGTTATTAAACAGTATCAAGAGAATTTGGTCATTGATATGAAACCTGGTTCGGAGAGAAAAAAAGAACCACATGGTATTGGGAAGGCCAGAAAATTGAAAGGAACTCCAAACACATCTGGTAGAAAAGCAGCTCAGTTATTTCAGTGCTTCGACTATTTGGTGCAAAAATTTAAAGCTAATGCAGAGTTGATAACATATAAAGTCCAAAAAGTGTCAAACAGGAATTCTGCAAAAAATTTAGAAGCCAAAATAGGAAACGGAAATTAAAACCAAATTTCATACAAAAATACTCAAGTTGTATAATTGACGAAGAAACGTATATGCTTGCAGAATTTTCGCAGCTTATGTGTCAAAACTTTTAATGGATAATACTAGAGGCAATGTTAAAGACAAGTTTAGGACCAAAAAGCAGAAAACATTTTTTACAAAATTCTTGGTAAACAAGCTTTTTGCAGTTGCGGCAAAACAGGAAAGTCATTTGATACATTCGGATCTATAAATACCAAAATATGTATCAAGGAATATTTGCAAAAAAGATTTTTTCCTTTCGTAAGAGAGCACAACGTGTCCACATATTTTTGGACACATTTGGTATCATGTCAGTACGGTAAGAAAGCTCTGGAGTGGTACCAAAACAATAACATAGTTTTTGTACCAGGAGAGGTCAAATTTCAAAATTGTCCATAGCTTAGACCAGTGGAGAGATATTGAGCTCTTGTGAAAAGTGAATTGAAGAGCACAAAATACCGAAGATTTTAATAGAAGATGTGCACACTGTTCCAAATAAGTGGCTGAAGCAACTATCAAATCTCTAACGGAAGGGTTACCAAAAATGGTCCACAAGTTCATTATTAGTGGTTAAAACTATAAAAGTTATATTTTTCTGTAATCTGTAGTAAATTATCAATTATATATAAAAAAAAAAAAAAAATGAAAACTCTAAGATCAACAATTTCCAAGTTATTGAATATTATATATGTTAAGATTTTTTCGAACGCACTCCTTATATTTAATTGAAAAATCCCACCATTTTTAAATTGTTAATAAGGAGCAACATTTTCTTCCATTTTGAATAAAAAATATATATCGACCATTCCATGAAAGAACGCCCGAAAAAGTCTATTTTTTTACTTGATGGCTTTCAATTTCGGTAAAAATTTGTATACATAAACTTCATTAAGCCTTTAATCAATTTCAGTTTTCAGTTTTGTGAAATTGCAAAAACTCGCGATCCCTGGGAAGACTTTTTGAACTTTAATGATTTAAACGGCCTTAAAATTTCGCATATGGCGGCTTTACGACGAACATTTTAAAAATATGAAAAATTTTTTAAAAATGCATTTTAATGCAATTGCATTTTTCTTTAAATATGCTATTAAATTTTTTTAATTTTTTAACATAAATGAAAATTTTGGAATCTTTACATTAAAATAAAAGTGTCAAATTTTTGGGACGCGAAAATCTTATATGCATAAATCAATTTTTATAAAAACATGTTCCAAATTTTTCATATAAAAATAAAATTTTTTCTTGTTTTTGGAATTTTCTTTAAAATTTGTATACAAGTTAACAAAATATAAAAAGTATGCAATTTTAAATATTCATATCTCTTGAAGTTATTGATGGATTTCTGTAATTTAAAAAGTATTTAAAAGGCCATTGTGTATTTTTTTTGTGTAATTTAGTCAGCATTTCGAAAACCACCTCTTCGATCCATAATATTTTAAAAATATAAATGCAGCTTTAGATGCATTTTTGTTAGTTGCGAATTTATTAAATTTTAATTTTTTAAAAGTGTATTTAAAAATGCTTTGTTTATTATAACTTAAAACAATAATTAGTCTGATACATAAAGTTTTACTATTTTTAACGATTTTTTAAAAAATAACACAATACATTTTTTTTTAACAAAATACAAAGCTACTCAAAATACCAGAAAAATTTAATTTTTATATGAAAAAATTTAAATTAGTTGAAGAAAAGGGGAAATTATTCACAGTATATATGTGCGTCCAAAAAATTCGTTTTTTAATTAAATGTAAAGATTCCATGCTTTGCAAATACGTAAAAAAATTAAAAAAAATTTAATAGCATATTTTAAGAAAAATGCATTTAAAAAATGCAATTGCATTAAAATGCATTTTTAGAAAGTACTTTTTATTTGTAAAATATTCATGTTTAAGCTGATATAATTACAATTCAAACGCCGTTTAAATTTCCGCAAAGCCTTCCCAGAAATATTTGTATTTGAAGTTGTACACTTTCGAAATCTTTTAGGTTTTTTCAAAAGTGAAAAAGCGAAATAAAATCGCGAATTTTCAGAATTTAGCGAATCTGAAAACGGAAATATTTATAGACACCCATAGACCTTATACGTGTAAAATTTTAAAAAATCGGAAGCACTTGGTATATTTTTTTTTTCGCAACTATTTTTCGAATGATTCCAAAACTATTGAGTTAATATAAAAATAGTTTAAAGATAACTTGAAGATCATTTTAGTCGGCATCCGGCATTTTTATAATGAAAATACATATTTTATAGTCAAATATATCAAAATATTATAATTTTTGAAAAATCTGATTTTTTTATTAAACATTTTTTATTAAAAATCAGATTTATATTTAATTTTTAGTACAAAAAAAAAAAAAAAAAAGAATTTATAGTAAAAAAAATGATTTTTTTTTTTAAATTTAAGATGAGAAATTGAATTTTAAGTTAAAAATTAATTTTTAGCAAATAATTTCATTTTAAGTGAAAAACGAAATTTTTAGTGAATAATTAAATTTTTAGCATAAAATTGAATTTCAATTGAGAAATAGAATTTTGAATGAAAAATAGAATAGAATTTTTGTGAATTTCTAGTGAAAAACCGAATTTATGGCTGTCACTGTCATAGCTGTTCATTGTGAATATTTTCAATCAAAATATTTGTTAAAAATAAATTATTTTAATATTTTATTTATATTTTTAGAAATAAATTTCTTTAAAATTATTTTATACTCTTTGTAATATGATTTTCAGTTACTTGAAATTAATTTGAATAAAAATTATTTAAATATTATTCCATTTGTTAACAAGTTAGATAAAATAAAATTTCCACAAAAGTATTCAAATATGAATTTATAAAATATAAATCAAATTCCTAAGTCTTTAACTAATTTTAAAATATATTTTATTTCTTTAGTTTGAATACAATTGTTCTTTATTTTATTTTCCATTTTAAAAATAAAATAATATCTGTTTTAAAACATTCAATTTTTTTTATTCATAGAAAACTTTTGAATATTTTTATTCAACATGAATTTGTTTGAATAGTTTTAAATTTACTTTGAAAAAGAAAAATAAGTAAAATATTTTTTTTATACTTGAATATTTGAAAAAATTTTATAATTTTTTGTTATTCAAGCCTTTTGAGGCTGAATATTTTTATTTTTGGAGTTTTTGTTGAATAAAATAATAAAAATATTTATTTTAAATGTTTCTATTTGAATATAAAGTTTTTGAATAAAAATCAGAAAGATTTGTTGAACTTTTTTTATTTAAATAAAATACATATGAATATTATTAAACTTTAAAATAATCAAATAAAAAACTTTTGATTATCTTCTTATAAAAATATATTTGTTTTTCTTTTGGTTAAATAAAATATTTTAATTTTTAATTTATTTTGTTCAATCAGATACAAATTTATAATAAATTCAATCGTTTTAGTATAAATAAAAATCCTTAATATTTTTATTCAAAAGATAATAGATTGATTAAAAAATATTTTTAATTGGAAATAAGAAATAGAAATGAAATAAAAAGTATTTTTATTTTTTATTTCATTCATAAGTTACAGCTATGGTCACTGTGACATCTAAAACAACAAATAAATTTCAAATTTATTTGTTAGAAACGTATTATAAAATAAATATTGACAAAATTTCGTTCTATAAATAATTTCTTAAAGCAAATAATTATAGAAAACAAAATTGATTCTATTTATTTTTCTACTTTCCCTTAAAAGTTCCGAATGCATTTTACTAAACTTTCCATCTCTGATGTCTGTGGAAATATTTTGTTTCAATTAACCTTAGATCATAAAATAAATTATTATCTATAACGACGAAAAGAATATTGCAATATTTTTGTGTAGATTTTTCTTATCAGAAATTAATTTTTAACATAAAAAAACGTCTGCTTACTAAATTCTCAATAGGTAAATAAATTTTTTTCTCTTACTCTAATTTTCTTTAAAAAGAAAAACCTCTTAAATAATACGCAGAAGAAAAAAATGTTTAAATTTTCTAAATTCTTACCAAATATCAGCATTATTATAATAATCATAGCAAAGAATATCATATAGTCCCATGATGTGTGACCAACAGTTGGTTGAGCATAACGTTTTAAAAAATCTTCTGGTGAGCCATCTTGTGGATTATATAAATTTTCTCTTATACTAGCACGTTCTTCATCACTAATACCCTCCATTTGTTCAATAAGTTTCCATACTTCTTCAACACTGGGTAATTTAAAATTTCCATCGGGATTACCTAAATTCATGGAACCATCCTCACCAGCTGCAGCCAAAACATCTTCTTCAAATTGTTGTTGATTTATGGGATCATCAGCCATGATTGTAGTCGGTTGTTGTTTTTATTAACTTTAGTTTATTTTGTAAAATAGATGAAGTTTTAACTAATTGTTGATTGGGTGGGGGGAAGGAAAAGAGTGTTTGTAAAAGAATAGATTTTATTGACTTTTTTTTCTTGCGAGTTTATTTTAATTGAATATTTTAATTATTTGAGGAATTAGTGTGTTTGTTGTTGCTTTTTTATGTTTTTATATGTAGATGTATTATGTGTGGTGTTATTTTTTGTTTTTTTATTTATATAAATTTTATATTATTTTATTTTGTTTAGTTAAGTGAACTATACAAACTTGTTTGTTTATGTTGTTATTTATTTGTTTTAAGTAGTTCATTAAACTGCATTTCCTTAGTAAGAAAATTTTTAAGGCATTTTTTTACAACATTTAAAAATTGAGCAGCACAAATAGAATAAAAAAATATTAAATAAAATATAGAATTATATTTAAGTATCATGTATTTAAAATTATACAATTCATGTTTATGGCAATTATATTTTAAACTACTTTAAGGGAAATTTTAAATATGTTTACATTGTGTGACAATAATTATAATGGGTTATACTAAATTTGGCTCATTTAAATTGAAAATCAAACAGATTTTATTAAAATGTTTATAAAAAATCAAAATTTATTAAAAAATTTATTAAAATGTTTATAAAAAATCAAAATCTTTTTTAAGGAAAATTTAAAAATTAGGTATATATGAACTTCTCTTCATATTCTTTATTTTAATAGTTGACATAATTAACTAAATATCTTGCCTTTAAATACTATAAAAATTAAAAACTGAAAAAGTCATGATTTTAACATTGTGTTGTCATTGAAAGGAAGTACTTAGTGCTGAAAGAGAGCTGCAGAAGTTATTTTTAAAATCCATGGCTGTATTTGGTAGAATGTTCTTTTTTTTTCTTTTTTGCTTTTGAATTATATACGATTTTTATATATAATTTTTGGATATACAATTTTTTTTATAAAAATTCTATTTTAGCATTATTAAAAGATAATAAAAATTTCTTGGTAAAAATATATTTATTTTAAATTTTTTGTAAGTAATTAATAATAACTTAATAGATTTGATTTGTAAAAGTTACAATTTTTGAAAATTTGGCATACTCAAGGTAGTCAATTTAGATATCCTGTATCTTATCTCATGTTATTACAGGGTGACTGCAAGATAATTTTTCTAAAAGCTTAGAACTTCCTCTACAACTCTCCCATAAATTTCAATTCAATTTCTCCAATAGTTTAGAAGATACAGATTTATTACCAAAATGTTTTATTATAAATTTAATTAATAATATTAAACAGTTCTTTTTTTTTAATTTTTGAAAATTAAAAAAAAAAAATCAGAGATTGTTTTAGTTTTTATTTTAAAACTCTTTATATGCGTTTGTGCTGATGTTTGTAACGCACAGACAAAAATCATCGGACCCACACCTTAAAGTATACCATTTGACTCAGAATCTCTTCCTGAGTCGATTTAAAGATGTCCGTTAGTCTTGCTGACTGTCTGTCCACATAAACCTTGTGAACAAAGTACAGATCCCAATTTTAAAGATATCTGATATTTGGTACATATAATTATTTTGGCACAAGGACGAAGCCTATTGAAATGTTTTATGATCGGTCCATTATTTCACCTACCTCCCATACAAATGTCCTCCCGAAATAGGGGTTAACGCTAATAAATATAGCAAATAATCTAATGAAATTTGGCATAAAGAAGTTTTATATTATTATAAATCTGTGTACCAAATTTAATAATTTACCATAGCTCCCATATTAATTCATTTAATTTTCCTTATTCTCTTTTGATTTCAAAATTCCGAATCCAAATCGAGCCATAAAAAATATAAATAATTTCTTTCATATATTATTATTTGTCACACTGTAAAACTGAAAACAATTGGTAACAAAAACATGCAAAATTCAAGTATACGTGGCTATAAATATTCTAAATAAATAATTTCTTTCATAGACAAATTTCTTATCATATTTTTATCATTAAGAAAAAACATATTTTATTTATTAAACAATAATTAAACAAAACACACTTTTTTATTTAAATTTTTTATTTATTCAATTTTTTTTTTTCATAATTCCAAAAAAATAAATTTGGATTCAAAACTTCCAAAGTCAATAGAATTTTTCTTTTATTTTTTTTTATTAATCTTTTCGAAAACATACCAATCAATCAATTTTATTTTTTAAATATAACACTAACAGTTCACTTTTTCTACTAAACTATTGTTTAAAATTTCGGACTCCAACAACCTTAACAATTGCTACTGTAGTTTATATGATATGATTATAAATCAAAATGTGGTCAAAAAATGTTCTTTAAAAAAAATGTTTGCATTCCAACTAAATAAATTAAAATTTAAACAAATAAATAACTAATCGTTAAATGACAACGTCAGCAAAAATTTTCTTTTAGTCTTTTCGTCGTCATATTAAAGTTTGTTATTATTGTTTTAATTTTCTATATAATACAATAATACATATGTTTAATAAATATTTCTAGGGTATAATGTTGCAGGAAGGGAAGTGATGAGATATGGTATCAATAAAATACGTTTAATATACATATATAAAGAAATATTGAGCTTTGATAAGATTATTAAAAACAATTTAATACATGAATTGTTATCAAAAATATATATATATAAAAACTATACTAACACTAAATAACAGGTGTCTGCAGAGAGGTGGGTACAGAGGGTCAAGGAGAGATTATAAATATAACATAAATTTATTTAAATATTAGCTAATAAGATTTAAGAATACATGTGTTTGCTGTAAACATACACATTTCTAATTAATGCATTTTTATTCAGATTCATCGCTTTTAAAACTATTTATTAATTTTGTTTTAATTTTGTATTAGAAATCATATCTTGTAACATTTACAAGTAATTCAGGTATGTGATGAAAACCGATCGTTTTCAAATCGAATCGGTTTGAAAAGTTGTGATGAATTTCGATCGATTTCAAAAATCATTTTTCAACAATGATCTATTTTTCATTAAGAATATACAGCTTATGTGAAAAATAACAATTAATTTTAGAGAAATATAAAAAATTATATAATAAAATCTAATAGAAAGTGATTTAAATATAATTTTTATCAATAACAAAAACGAATATATAAGTACATTACACATTTTTTTCGATTTAAAATCGATTCGTTTTCGAAATCGTTTTTCATCACATACCTGATTGTCTTTATTATTCTGCTGATATTTAAATCGAAATAAAAAAAGAAAGGAGCTGGATATAAGTTAAAAATTTTTAAGTCATTGTTGTTAATGCGCCAGAGTTTCGAAAAATTTTAATAAAGGTATTCACCTCAGAAATTGCAACTTTGCTAGACCCTTGCAAAGTAAGTTGTGCAAAATTTATTCTATGTGGTTGTTGTGTTTACAGCAATCGATGCAAATTTTCTACTTTGTAAGACCCTTGCAAATTTCTGAGGTGAATACCTTTAATATATTTTATATTGTTATTGCAACTACATATTTTCATAACATTGATTAAAAAGTTAAATACCTAATTATAATACTGCTTTTTTGGAGTTTTTATCCAAAAATATAGATTTTTAGATTCAAAAACAAAAATTTCGATCATCGGATTTTTTATACCCTACACCACCATAGGTGAAGAAGGTATTATGCATTTGTAACACCCAAAAAACATCCTTAATTTATACCAATCGGCTAAGCACCACTTTCTGAGTCGAATTAACGATGTCCGTCCGTGTGTCAAATTTTTAACATAAATTAATGAAATTTGGCAAACAGGTTTTTTTATAGTCCAAGGACGAAGCCTATTAGAATTTGTTATAATCGGTCCATTATTTCACCTAGGCACCCATACATACGATTATAAATCCCTTAAATGAAGGTCGATCCATAATTGACTATATCTCCCATATGAACCCCTGTTCAGAAAATCACTTTAACGGGCATAAATTCCATAAAAATGTTAGTATCAAGTAAATATTCGACACAAATAAGTTTTATATAAACATAAATGATAGTGCTAAATTTTACGAATATAAGTTCATAATTTACCATAGCCCCTATTAAGGCCCAATTTCTGGAATCACTCAAAAGTGAATAATTCATATAAATGTTAGTATCGGCATAATATTCTGTATTCGTATGTTTTATTTGATACTTAATTCAAGTATCGGTCCACAATTGACCACAGACCCCTCCCTGAATTTTGATGCACACAATGGTGTAGGGTATCATATGGTTGTGCTTGAAGGTCTATATCTTTCGCGTTTTTTTTTTTTAAGTTTGGAAATTTAATTTGTGTTATGTTGAAAAAATCAAATTTTTTAAATGAAAATTTAGTTTTTGGTCAAATATGATTTTTAAAGGTTAAAACTTTAAGTTTTTAGAATTAATGCCAAAGATTATAGTTATTTAATAAACATTTTGAAAGTTAATGTCAGATGAGTAAGTGATAAATTGGGCTAAACCAAATACTGTTTTTTTAATTACTTTTTGGTGAAACAATCTTTTTTTTAATTTTGGTTTTAAAGTGATTGGGAACGAAATAGTTTTTATTCGGTTTTTGATATAAACTAATTTTTTTAAACACGTTTTTTTTTTAATTTGGTCTGGGTGATTATTGTGTAATTCGATTCAAAAGAAAACATTATCGAAAAATAATTTTTATTTAAATTCAATTTCGAATGCATTTATTTTCGAAGCGAAATACACATAAAACCCATATATTTTTTTTTTTAGTGAGATTTTTTTCGGAAAATTTAATTTTTTGGTGAGAATGGGATAAAAATTATATTTTTGGTAATAATACGGTTTAATTACGTTTTTTTTTTTTTTCTTTGCAATTCTGTTTGCAATTTTTTTTTTTTTTTTTTTTTTTTTGCGTAAAAATATGATTCTTGGGTAAAAAAATACACAGAAAAAAGTTTATACATAAATATAAAAATTTTATTTCATTGATTTTAGTTCATATTATTTAAGAATAATTTCTTAAATATTAAAACTTTTTTCTATATGAATCAAAAGTCAAGAAGACAAACAAATTGTTAACATTTTATTTAATATTTTCATTTGTAAAGAAATGTTTGAAATTTTCCATGGACAATTTTTGCTTTTTAATTTTTTGGCTACATGTTGGAATCATTCAACAGAACAGAAGCGCATAATGGTATCAAATTTGTTCAAATTTCTAAACATTATTTTCTATCTACTTTTTCTTGGAAAATTGCCATTTATTGCTAATATTTTCTATTTACCTTTTTTTATTTAGCATTTGCATTATAATCTTATAAAAATAAATCAAAATTTAAGCATAATTTTTGCAAAATTCCTAAAATAAAAAAATTAATAATATTCATTGATATTTAATTATATTATTTTATTTTTATGAAAAAAGTTTTGGAGAAAAAGTCAAGTTCCTTTCATAATATTTATGAACAAAATGTTTAAATATATGTATTTTTTTCTGTGTATTTACTTATTTTATTTTTTGTAAATTTTGATTTTTAATTTAGATGCTGATTGAAAATTTATTATTATTTTTAATTTCTTTAACAATTCGAGTTTTTGTGCAAAATTTGTTTTTTGTTTTATAAAAATGTATTTTGTCATTAAGTTTAAAATTGTCAAAAACTTAATCAGGCATCGAGCACCGGTCATTTAGGTTCTGAGTAAAAACCCAAGTCTAAAATATTTTTGGACTACCTACATTTACAACATTCTGGTAGAAAAATATTTTGTTAACAAAAAGGAAAATTTTCATAAACATTTTTTGAGACCTCTGGAATGTTGCTTGTAGTGGGTTTGAAAAAATCAATTTCAATACACGGATGAAAAAACATCCAGATGGAAATTTGCAAGTTTTTTTTTAATTATAAGATTAAAAAATATTTTTCTTTTTGAGATCTAGGTGTATTTTGAGAATTTTGTTGTACATAAATTGGCGAAAATAGTAAACAAATTTAGAAACAGATATTTCGAAGAACGCTTATAAGATGGCTTTAAAAAGTCAAAGTTTTATTTAAAATAAAATTATTTGCTCATAACTCTCCCTTTATGTTTTTTTTTTTTTTTATGGAACATATTTCAAGAGTTTGAAAATACTTAACGACCCTAATTTAACAGTCTACAACCGTTTTGGTTAAAATTTTTTAACACTATTTTACTACTAAAAATAATTCCAATTTAATGAAGATATGTATACATATGTATGTTTCTTGGCTCCATTCAAAGTTCCGGGTTGCCAACTATTAAATCGTTTAGAAAATTTATGAAAATAAACCAGTTTTGAAAATAGTTTAAACTCATTTTCATACAAACATTGTCAAAACGATTCTGTTCCATTGGGAATCCAGAAACAATTGGTAAAATTATTCAAAAATCTTATTAAATTAAAAAATATGTGTAATAATTCTAGAACTGTATTTAAACTGTTATAACAATAATTAAAACAAAATAATAAAAGAATCATAAATTGTATTGGACAAACATGCTCATTTTGGGATGCTTTTCATTATTATCAATATTGCGTGTACTAGATAATTATTGGTAGACTTATCAGTACTACAATGCTTTCTAAATTTCGTTCCACATCACCAAAGATAGTTACAACAACAAAAAATAAATGAAGTAAAAAAAAAAAAACAAGGAAATAAAAGTGAACACTTACCAGCTAAACCAAAAACAACTACGGCAGGTACATAAAATACCAAATTGGGTATACTTTGTTGGAAAGGTGAAGAACTACCAGTTAAGTCGACCATATTTTAATTGATTGAAAATTTCTTAAATATTAATGAAAAATATTAAAATGTATGGTTTTCGCAAGAAATTAACTTAATGAAAGTAACCGGAATGTGGAGTCTGTGAAAAATGAAATCTATCTGGAAGATACAATACAACCGAAGCTATCGGATTGCTATAAAAAAAGTAATTATGACATGTGATGACGTGAAAAGCATAAAAATAATGATGCCAGAGTAAAAGAAAAAATTAAATAAAATTTGCTTATTTATTTTTTTTAAATATCAAACATAAATTTTAAATATTTTTAGGTATAAATTGAATACCCTGACTCAGCTCCGATTCTTGTCATCATTGATAGTACTTTTTACGGTGAAAATGATGATGTAAAAATTTTTGAGTGCAATTCAATAGTTTGGAAGTTATAGGGTTTTGAAAATCGTACTTCCTCAAGAAACTCATATTAAATAAATTTTTTGTTATAAAAAAATTGTGTAAAATGAAAAAACTATTTTAGCGAAGCCGCAAAGCGACTAATTTAAAAACCTTTCCGCTAGGCTGAAGGCCAGCTATTAAAAACTACCACAGAGTTAAAAACCCTTCCTCCCGGCTGAAGGCTTTAATATTTCTTTATTTATTTTCATAAATGTACCATTAAGAGCTTTCAATTGACATCTTAACCATTGCAATCGGATAAATAGTATAGAAAATATTTACGATATTTTCAATTTCTCATAAACTTACCTTTTTTCCTTTAAGTGGCAGCTCAATCTGGTATCATAATATTTTTTGAAGGTAAATTTCAAAATCTGGCTTCTCTGATTTAAACTATTGTGATTTGTTTCTTATTTTGACACTTGGAAAATATTTTTTTTGTGGAGCACAACACGCAAGAAATTTTCGCGAGTCTTAAAATTATTTTTGGTGTATAATTTTACAAGCGAATAAGAAGATTCCATCATGAAAATCATCTACAACGCCTTGTTCAAAAGAACCTCCACCTATGCTGTAGTCATTATGGGCTCAGTATTTTTCTTTGAACGCGCATTTGATATTGCTTCCGAGCAAATATTCTTGTCAGCCAACAAAGGCGTAAGTATAAAATCCAAAGAATGAAATTACCCCCTTCTGTTTATTATGTAATTATAGAAGTATTAATGATCAAAATTTACTTTTATCTTTTGCAGAAACTTTGGGATGACATCAAACACAAATACGAATAAATTTAGTTAATTATTGAATTAAGTTTAAACAAATGTGCATAAAAATAAATAATACACCATAAATAAATTTCGAAAAAAATTTATTACAACAAAAACTATTGCTATATTTTAATTACTATTATTTTAAACTATTTAGTTGGTTTTTCTGCAGTTTTCAAATCTTCTTCCAATATTTCCCAGGGTTTTTCGGGTCTTTCAGCATCCCAAGGTTTGGGGTGTACATAGCGTGGGGCTTCTTTTAAGACTACACCATTTTCCTCTACTGTTTTAAGAAATTTATCTAATTTGCCACCTGGTACTGCTTCTATATTGCACAACATTTCTGTTATACCTGATTGTTGACAACGTTGGGCCAATACCCTAGCCAAGTTAACAAATGCCGCTGTATCTTTTGTCTTAAATAGTTGCTTTTTAATGGCCCACTCTGAGGTGGAAGCACTTATAACGGGTCCGTTTTGGAAATGTTTAACTTCTGCATTAACATAGCGACCACTTATGTTTACTTCCAATTTATGCCAAAAGGAACGTCCTGGTTTTTCCAAATGATAACCATCGGGTTTGTAACCAATACGTAATTTCTCCAGGTTACGGGGATTGCGATTGATCATATAAACAGCATCTTCTTTGGGCAAGTTAATTTGTTTTAATTTGCGCAATACATGAGCGGATGTAGGTGGCCTGAAATGTCCAGACATGTTGTTTTAACCGCCAGGAATTAAAGTTTTTATTGAAAAATAGTAATTAAACGAAATAAACTAAGCACGAGTATTTACAATTTTTTCTAATTGGAAACTGTCGCTCTCAGCTGTTTAGTAGAGATGAGTGTTTAAAACAGAGATGCCAGATGAGAGATTTTATTTAAGTGATTTTTCTTTTGCCCACTTTATTTTTTGGAATATCATAAATTAGATGTAAAAAAGTAAATTTGTAATAAATTTAAAAATGCAGCTTTAATTCAACTTTTCGAAATTCTTTCACTGGTCCGGAAGTTTATGTGAATAAAAAATAAATTATAAACATTTAAATAAAACTGTTTATTGGTAATAACCTTCAACCTTAAAAACTAATATGTATATAATTTTGTATTGAATTTTGTAATACTATTGCCATATAAATCTGTACTATGTTAATTATCCATATTCCGATTGGATTGTTAAGGTTAATTTCCCTTTAGGTATAGATGTTCCATGATACCAAATACGAGTATCAATTAATACTACAAAAATAATAAAATTAATAAGGTTTTGTTTTTATGTAGATGTGAGTAGTAGATTAAATACCTGCATCTCCCGGTTCAACAACAAACGAGAAAGTATTGCAAATTTGATCACATTCAGGTGTGGGAGCTAACAGCCAACTCTTATTACCCTTTAATTGAGCTTGCCACATCAAACGATGTATATGATCCAACTAAATAATGAAAATAATTGTTAAAAACTTATTTATATTCATGATATTAAGTATAACTTACATGCATATAAGAACCAAGTTCATTGCCTACAAAAACATAATCCGAATTCGACATTTCCGCATCAGCTGGCAAAAAATGTGGCCTGCCATACAATTTTCTTAGATCCTCCAAAACACCAAAATGACAATTACTCCAACCCACATACCAAGTCGCACCACTACTCAAATTTGCCCTTTCTTCTGGCATATTGAAAACATCCCGTAAGGATTTTAGATCAGAATGAAAATGTAAAAATTGACAATCTTCATCCAAAGAACCTGGATGACGTTCATAAATCTTTTTCAAAAGTTTCAAATTTAATAATTTGGATGCGGGCCAATGACTAACAGCATTCTTAATAACAATGGGTAACGATGAATAGGCATATGGTGCAAATTCTTCTCTTGTCATATTCTTCAATACTAATGGTCCCTGAACACCTCTGCAATAGCTACAATCACTGATAGGACGTGTAGCTTCCCATACCAAGTGATTATTGGGTAAAAAACACTTGACGCCCAAGAGAAATGTAAGTACATGATAGACTATCGGTGTTAAAAGCATAACAAAAGCCATTATACCAAATGTATACCACATATTAACACGATTTGGTCGTCGTTCTATCTGGCGAGACTTTCGATAGGCCTCCTGTAAATCCTCTTTGGTAACCAAACCAGTACGTAAAGCCCCATTATGTAAACTGTCAAGTTTATCAATAAATTCTTGTTCTAATCGTTCCCTGCAACGCAAAGCCGATTGTCTAGCAGATGCAGTGGGTCGGTTCCAAAACTAATTTAAAATAAATTTAAATTAAAACTAAAAACTGAATAAAAATAAAATATAAGTATGCAAATAATTACCAAAAACATTTTAGACAACAAATTGTAAACAAAATTGTAAATAAATCAAATGTCAATAAACACTCATCCTGAATTAATAGCACAAAATTGTTAAGCAACAACAACAAAAGAATATGCAATGAAGCCAGCTGTTTAGCGAAAACCTGCATTTATATGGAACGGAACCAAATCAGTACGCCAAACTTCTGCGTGCAGTACTTCAATGATGAAAATGTTCAACTTTGAAGTGCCGAAGTACGTAAATACATTTTGTCATTTGTTTTATTCATATTTTAATATTTTTTCGTTGAGTTGGAAATTTTAAATTGCAATTCATTATTTCAACTGAGAATAATTTAATTTTTACATCTTTTTATTTTATTATATAATATTTTAATAACAAAATTATGCAACGACTGGGTTAATATCATTTATGCGTTGCGTAGCTGTCAGTCGCAGTTGAAGCGAAAGTATTCTATGTAGTTGAGCCTTCAAGCTTTCAGACGGTTAAATCAAGCCGTTCGGTCAAGTAAGTTCGATCTTATAAATATATAATCTATAAGATCGAATAATATTATGTGATATCACGT
The DNA here is from genome assembly GCA_951394005.1 of Protophormia terraenovae. NCBI lineage: Eukaryota > Metazoa > Arthropoda > Insecta > Diptera > Calliphoridae > Protophormia > Protophormia terraenovae. The sequence goes on from OX596077.1 coordinate 16,847,336, forward strand.
ATGTCTATTCATGACAGTGAAAACTGTAAAATTTGATTTAGTCCTGTTAATATATCATCACCTAAATTATAAAAGGGCCAAACAACACTTATTAAAATTTCATAGGAGAAATGAAAACAGACTTGGATTATAATGATTTCGTTCAGTAATCTATTACATGCATAATTACAATTGACCTGTAATTTTTTCAGTAACCTATTACATGCACAATTACAATTGACCTGTAATTTGTATTTAAAATGTACAATTACATGTAATTGTAATTGAACATAAAAATTTTACAACTATTGTTGTTATGATGAAAAAATATTAGGCCTTAGTAAAATGGCTTTTCACTTAAAGAACATGTTTAATAAAAGTAGACTTATTTCAATAAATAAAAGTGGACTTATTTCAATAAATAACCTTTGCATTAGGTATTTAAAAAATATTAGTTAAATGTTTTATAAATTTGTTTGTGTTTTTTTATTTTTTTTTTTTAATATTTGTAATATTAAGCCTCAATTGGCCAAAATATCAACAAAAAATAAAATAATAAAAATTATTTTTTCTTTTTTTTAGTCTAAATCTTGAATATAACAGTTTTAAGTAATTATTAGTTTAATTTTTGTAAGAAGATTTAAATTTTACAAGAATCGGTTCTTAAAGATCCACTTCCGAAATACCTTATTTTAGCGGTAACGGTAGCCAACCTTGCTTTATAGTGCATAAATCTCACATTGTGAGTAATAATATAATGACACTGTGCTAGTCGAAAATTTTAACAAGCTGGGTACCCCATTGGTAAAGCTAATTCGAGTACGGTTAATTCAATGGTGGTAGCCATTTTTCGAAGTTAGCGCTCGTATTCACGATATTTGCGTTTAAACTTCATTATGGAAGTAGCTTCGAATAAAGGCAAATTATAAATAAAAATGACATATTTAAATTAAACGAAGCACCTTCAAAACAAATTATCATAAAAAAACGCTGCGATAATCCCTAATGTAAATAGCCTCTAAATTATGAAATTTAAGAAAAAAAAAAAAATATTTCCATACTCCTCTTATAGCCATTCAAACTGAAATATCGGAAAAACGACCGCTAACTTTTAAAAATTCATTAAATTCAGCGGTCAATGGATGCCCATTTTGTTAAAAAAATAAGTCCCATTTTCGAGCACAGTGTAATTGATACAAACAAGTTTTAGAAGTATATACAAAAATAAAACTTCCAAATTTTTCAAGAATAGGTCTACAATTGAACACAGGTTGCATATAAGACCCTCTCCGAAATTTCTTTTATGGGTATACACATAGTATAATTATAAAGTATACTCGTAAGAACAGCTGTTTTGCAATTTTTTTCATTGATATTACCTCACAAAATTAATTTCGAGTTTTCTTCACTCTTCCTCTCTCCTTCATTCTCACATTTGCTGTTCATAACATTTTGACATTATGTGTAGTAGTTTTAAGCCCAAATTACATTTACGCGTAGTCAGCAACAGTATCAGCATAGTACAACATGATGCTGCCGTTGTAATTACAATTCAGCGTAGGCAGCCACAATTTACAACCACCATCTAGCTTTATTCTACTTGTGTATTTTAGCCTCTGATTTTTTTGCTCACTCTCTTTGTCTCGCTATCAATCTGAATGCAGCGCAGTGAATTTAGAAACAGGGCTAAATGAAACAGCACTGCAAACTGCTGCTGACCAAATGTAATCTACACCATAACAAACAGTGCATTCTATATGATCAGCTGATTATGTCAGCTTACACTGCTGCTGACTACGCGATATTGTAATTTGGGCTTTACACTAACCATAGTAAAATAATAAAGTACTCGCACATCTACAAAAACAAAAATTGCTTGTATTTTGTTAGTGTAAAACTACTGCCCACAATGTCAGAATGCTTTGAACGGAAAAATGAGAGAACGAAAGAGAGCAAGAGAAAAAAAACTTAAAAAATATTTTACATGTGAATACAAAAACAATTTGACAGTACCGCGAGGTTTGCCAATGAAAAAATTGTAAAACAGCTGGTCTTACGAGTATACTTTATTATTATACTATGACACTAACAAAATACAAGCAATTTTTGTTTTTGTAGATGTGCGAGCACTTTCTAATTACGCTATGGGTATACATATTTGTTTTTAATTTTTTTTTCGGTCAAACATAAACATAGCTATATAAAATCCGCTACCAAAAAAATAATTAAAATTACCCATCTCCGTGAAGAAATCAAACCGACAAGTGGCAACACCAACAAACTTTTTGCACGTGTATGTTTGTTTACACAAAAAAAAAATGTAAACAAAAAATGATAAAATTTTAATATAATTAAATTAAAAGAAAAGACTATCTTTCTGCATGAACATTAAAACTAAAAATGAATATCAATAGAGGATAACCCCAGGAATCAAAAAATTTGACTGTCACCCCCGAAAATTTAAGATGTTAAGAGACATCCCATAGCAAACTTTGGAAAATGGTGAAATCAAAAATTTTAATAAAATCTAAAGTTTTGGTGAGCGTTAAAACCGAAAACAGGGTTCGATAGAGGACAATCATAGGAATCAGGAAATATGACTGTCACCCCCCAAAAAACTAGGGCTTAAGTGCTACCCCCTAACAAACTTTAAAAAATTGAAAATTTTTGGTGAATTTAAAAATTTTAATAAAATCTAAAGTTTTCGGTGAGCGTTAACACCGAAAACGGGGTTCAATAGAGAACCATCACAGGAATCAGAAAATATGACTGTCACCCCCGAAAAAACTAGGGGTAAAACGCTACCCCCTAACAAACTTTAAAAAATTGAAAATTTTTGGTGAATTCAAAAATTTTAATAAAATCTAAAGTTTTCGGTGAGCGTTAAAACCGAAAACGGGGTTCGATAGAGGACAATCATAGGAATCAGGAAATATGACTGTCACCCCCGAAAAAACTAGGGGTTAAGTGCTACCCCCTAACAAACTTTAAAAAATTAAAAATTTTTGGTGAATTCAAAAATTTTAATAAAATCTAAAGTTTTCGGTGAGCGTTAAAACCAAAGACAGGGTTCGATAGAGGACAATCATAGGAATCAGGAAATATGACTGTCACCCCCGAAAAAACTAGGGGTAAAACGCTACCCCCTAACAAACTTTAAAAAATTGAAAATTTTTGGTGAATTCAAAAATTTTAATAAAATCTAAAGTTTTCGGTGAGCGTTAAAACCGAAAACAGGGTTCGATAGAGGACAATCATAGGAATCAGGAAATATGACTGTCACCCCCCAAAAAACTAGGGCTTAAGTGCTACCCCCTAACAAACTTTAAAAAATTGCACATTTTTGGTGAATTCAAAAATTTTAATAAAATCTAAAGTTTTCGGTGAGCGTTAAAACCGAAAACAGGGTTCGATAGAGGACAATCATAGGAATCAGGAAATATGACTGTCACCCCCGAAAAAACTAGGGGTTAAGATATTTTGGAAGAGGTGGAAGTGGTGGTAGAAGTGGTCGCAGAGGTGGAAATGGAGGCAGAGGTGGAAGTGGTGGTGGCAGAGGTGCCAGAAGTGGAACCAGAATAGCTACGCATCAAATGGGAATACCAGCACAAGTTGTACAATATTTTGGAAATCCATTTATGCGTCCAAACGGGGTTGCACAAAATCCAACGCCGGTGCCATATTTTTACTATACGGCACCATACTCTGCTCCAATGCCATATTTAGTCCCCTCTGCACCACCTCTACAACAATTAGTTGTTGATAATAACCAGTACATTGCAAACAACTCGGCCCCAATAGTTAAATACATAACTCCAGCAAGTGAAATGGCGACAGTGAGCGTGGCTCCACCAAACGCGGAAGCTGAAAATGTACCACCAATTGAAGTTGGAAATGAAGTACCGGTAACACCAATAAATATAGTGGAAGAAAACCATCATGAAAGAGCTCCGGATGTCGCATCTTGCCAATCTGTAATAATAAAGAAATAAAATTTTTATGTATGTGAAAATTCAATTTATTTATTATTAATGTATAATTTACACATTAATTTTCATTTCTTTACTAAACTGAATTAATTACTTTATTTTAAAACGTCTGAAAGTATATAGACACACATAACATTAAATTTTTAAACAAAATTCAATAAAAAAATTTTAATTTTTTAAACATAATTCTTAAACAAAAATTTTTAATTTTTTAAAGTTTGTTAGGGGGTAGCACTTAACCCCTAGTTTTTTCGGGGGTGACAGTCATATTTCCTGATTCCTATAATTGTCCTCTATCGAACCCCGTTTTTGGTTTTAACGCTCACCGAAAACTTTAGATTTTATTAAAATTTTTGAATTCACCAAAAATTTTTAATTTTTTAAAGTTTGTTAGGGGGTAGCACTTAAGCCCTAGTTTTTTGGGGGGTGACAGTCATATTTCCTGATTCCTATAATTGTCCTCTATCGAACCCCGTTTTTGGTTTTAACGCTCACCGAAAACTTTAGATTTTATTAAAATTTTTGAATTCACCAAAAATTTTCAATTTTTTAAAGTTTGTTAGGGGGTAGCGTTTTACCCCTAGTTTTTTCGGGGGTGACAGTCATATTTTCTGATTCCTGTGATGGTTCTCTATTGAACCCCGTTTTCGGTGTTAACGCTCACCGAAAACTTTAGATTTTATTAAAATTTTTAAATTCACCAAAAATTTTCAATTTTTTAAAGTTTGTTAGGGGGTAGCACTTAAGCCCTAGTTTTTTGGGGGGTGACAGTCATATTTCCTGATTCCTATGATTGTCCTCTATCGAACCCTGTTTTCGGTTTTAACGCTCACCGAAAACTTTAGATTTTATTAAAATTTTTGAATTCACCAAAAATTTTCAATTTTTTAAAGTTTGTTAGGGGGTAGCGTTTTACCCCTAGTTTTTTCGGGGGTGACAGTCATATTTCCTGATTCCTATGATTGTCCTCTATCGAACCCTGTTTTTGGTTTTAACGCTCACCGAAAACTTTAGATTTTATTAAAATTTTTGAATTCAACAAAAATTTTTAATTTTTTAAAGTTTGTTAGGGGGTAGCACCTAACCCCTAGTTTTTTCGGGGGTGACAGTCATATTTCCTGATTCCTATGATTGTCCTCTATCGAACCCCGTTTTCGGTTTTAACGCTCACCGAAAACTTTAGATTTTATTAAAATTTTTAAATTCACCAAAAATTTTTAATTTTTTAAAGTTTGTTAGGGGGTAGCACTTAACCCCTAGTTTTTTGGGGGTGACAGTCATATTTCCTGATTCCTATGATTGTCCTCTATTGAACCCCGTTTTCGGTGTTAACGCTCACCGAAAACTTTAGATTTTATTAAAATTTTTGAATTCACCAAAAATGTGCAATTTTTTAAAGTTTGTTAGGGGGTAGCACTTAAGCCCTAGTTTTTTGGGGGGTGACAGTCATATTTCCTGATTCCTATGATTGTCCTCTATCGAACCCTGTTTTCGGTTTTAACGCTCACCGAAAACTTTAGATTTTATTAAAATTTTTGAATTCACCAAAAATGTGCAATTTTTTAAAGTTTGTTAGGGGGTAGCACTTAAGCCCTAGTTTTTTGGGGGGTGACAGTCATATTTCCTGATTCCTATGATTGTCCTCTATCGAACCCTGTTTTCGGTTTTAACGCTCACCGAAAACTTTAGATTTTATTAAAATTTTTGAATTCACCAAAAATTTTCAATTTTTTAAAGTTTGTTAGGGGGTAGCGTTTTACCCCTAGTTTTTTCGGGGGTGACAGTCATATTTCCTGATTCCTATGATTGTCCTCTATCGAACCCTGTTTTTGGTTTTAACGCTCACCGAAAACTTTAGATTTTATTAAAATTTTTGAATTCAACAAAAATTTTTAATTTTTTAAAGTTTGTTAGGGGGTAGCACCTAACCCCTAGTTTTTTCGGGGGTGACAGTCATATTTCCTGATTCCTATGATTGTCCTCTATCGAACCCCGTTTTCGGTTTTAACGCTCACCGAAAACTTTAGATTTTATTAAAATTTTTGAATTCACCAAAAATTTTCAATTTTTTAAAGTTTGTTAGTGGGTAGCGTTTTACCCCTAGTTTTTTCGGGGGTGACAGTCATATTTTCTGATTCCTGTGATGGTTCTCTATTGAACCCCGTTTTCGGTGTTAACGCTCACCGAAAACTTTAGATTTTATTAAAATTTTTAAATTCACCAAAAATTTTCAATTTTTTAAAGTTTGTTAGGGGGTAGCACTTAAGCCCTAGTTTTTTCGGGGGTGACAGTCACATTTCCTGATTCCTATGATTGCCCTCTATCGAACCCTGTTTTCGGTTTTAACGCTCACCGAAAACTTTAGATTTTATTAAAATTTTTAAATTCACCAAAAATTTTTAATTTTTTAAAGTTTGTTAGGGGGTAGCACTTAACCCCTAGTTTTTTGGGGGGTGACAGTCATATTTCCTGATTCCTATGATTGTCCTCTATCGAACCCTGTTTTCGGTTTTAACGCTCACCGAAAACTTTAGATTTTATTAAAATTTTTGAATTCACCAAAAATTTTCAATTTTTTAAAGTTTGTTAGGGGGTAGCACTTAACCCCTAGTTTTTTGGGGGGTGACAGTCATATTTCCTGATTCCTATGATTGTCCTCTATCAAACCCCGTTTTCGGTTTTAACGCTCACCGAAAACTTTAGATTTTATTAAAAGAAATTAAAATTATTACAAGTTTGTTCATCTTTGTTTACATTTTTAATGTTTTCTGTTTACATTTTTATGTATTTTTGTTTACATTTTTTATGTAAACAAACGCACGTGCAAAAAGTTTGCTGAAAGTTTGCTGGTGTTGCCACTTGTCGGTTTGATTTCTTCACACAGGTAAATTACCCATAAATGGGTTGAAGTTCATTAGAAAAAAATCTGGCATCCTGAAGATACCAGCTGTTCAATAAAAAGTTCCACCGAGTCGTATTTGCCAGGTGCCATCATTAGCTCAGCTGATTATATGTTTTGATTTGTTAAGCTGTCAAAATCCATATAAAATAATAAATTTCTCTCTCTCAGTAATTTGTTTTAACGTCAAAACTATATGTATAAAAAATTTAGCAAAAAATCTTCTCCGAACAGGTGTAACGGTGTTAAACGTGCCCTGAGTTCAACTTTCTTCTTATTATTTACATTATGTGAATTTGTAAGCATATATTTTTTTTTTAATAATTCCTACATTTTGTGTAATTTTGTAACTGAAAACAATAATTTTTAGGCATGCGCTTGTGGAATAAATAAAAATACAAAAACATAAACCTCTAAAGTGGAATATATTGAGTGGCGTGTTGTCTGCATTTGACCAAGTGCATATTAATAAGAAGAAAAATAAACCGCTTAAATAATATTAAGCTAAGAATAGTACATATCTTTAGCTAAAACTTATTGCAAGTTTTAATTAAATTCCAATACGCCAACTAAATTTAAACAAAAATTAAACATGTTATCTTTATGTTGGCGAAACACTTCCCCAAATCTTCAACGATTTGATGTTGCTACCAGACAAACCATGGGACAACTTTTGAGGTGTACTACTTCAAGGGTAAGTGTAGTTAGTCTTTCAATATGCATATTTTGCAATATATATTTTCTTTTTTATATTTATTAACATTAAACATTTGAGAAAATCGATTTGTTAAATGCATAAATACAATTTAAATTTTATGCGGAAGTATAGGAAAGATTGCTGCAGTTTTTTTGTTGCACATTTTTGATTTAGCCATAACAGCAGAGGGCAACTAATTAGAAACGTTTTTTTGTTTTTTTAATACTTATAGTTATCTTAAAGTTTGTATAAAGGCAAGTAAGAATGTTATAGTCTGTGGATTTATATAAGTAATATTCTAAGACGATTTATGCTTGTGTAATAATGTCGGCATTTAAATTTTACCCTCTGCTTGTACTAAATTTATTTAGCTTGAGAACAATCAATGGATCAATCAATTTCATAGGCATTTTCCTTGTATGAAAATTATTTTATTGTTTTTTTTTTATTGCGTCCTGTAAGTACATTTTTTAAAGGTTTTACATAGATAGGCTGACTGGCTAAGGCGGACGGTGATATTTCTGGGGAAGCCAACATTTTTTATATATATTTTTTTTTAATAAATTTATAATAATAGTAAAAATTATTAATTTTTTAAGTGCAAACCATGAAACCATGAAACTACAAAAAAAAAAAAAAAAAAAAAAAAAAATTATAATAATACGTATTATAATTATTATTTTTTATTTTCAATTAAATTTTTTTACTAACACATTCTTAGGCTCAAGTTTTTTTGACAATCGACTTAGGTTTTTGATAACGGAGCTTCATATCTATGTTAATCAATGGTGCAAACTTTCTTAAAATGTACTATAAAAAATACATTTTTAAAATAAAATAAAATAAAATATACATTTTTAAAATAAAAAAACGTAAATGAAAGACAAAAATTAAATACATTTAAAATAAAATTTCCGTTATAGTAGTTTTAAAATTTTTTTTATTATTTCATTTTTACTATTCTAATTTTTTTGTTTAAATTTTGAAGACTGTAAAATTGTACTTTTCGACTTTAATTCTATAGAGAAAAAAACACTTTAAAACTGGTGTAATAAGATTTTTTCCATACAAGATTTCTGTCATTTGAAAACGTTTTGTTTTACAATTCCAAATTTTTTTTATTGAAATTTTGTAGACTGTAAAATTGTACTTTTCGACATTAATTCTATAGGGGGAAAAAACAACTTAAAAAGAGCTGTAACAAGACCAATTATAAAGAGTTTCTTCTTAATAACTATTCTCATATTTCTCTTATATGTACCTTCTCTTTCAAGGATGCATGCATTTAAAATATGTACCAAAATATTTACTTGTATAAATTTTAAATATATTTTGATAAATATTTTTTCTTTGCAAAATGTAAACCAAATATTAGAAAATTATAATAAAACTAGTTAGAAAATCAAATGAAAAATAAGGGAATTTTTAAGTAGATAAAAGCAATAAATAACAATTATTTATAAACCTTTGAATTAATAACAAGTTACAAAAGAACATTACATTAAACAATATTTTACAAAAAGGAATTTTTCTTAAAAAATCCACTAAAAAAACATTTTTAAAAAATTTCTTATAAAAAAAAAAAAATCGAAAAATTTCCTACAAAATGGAAATGATTGAAAACTGTTATATTAAAAAATAATTTTTTAGAAAACAAATTTTTCTATAAAAGTAAATTAAAAAAAAAAAAAAATACCTATCAGTAAATTTTTTACATTTTAGCAAAATTTCCTAAAAAAGAAATTTTAGCAAAATTTCCTATAAAAGGGACATTTTAGCAAAATTTCCTAAAAAAGTTCATTTTAGCCAAATTTCCTATAAAAGGGACTTTATCAAAATTTTCTATAAAAAGGACACTTTAGCAAAATTTCCTATAAAAAGGACATTTTTGAAAAACTTTTTATAATATTTTTTTTTTTTAAACATCGAAACTAAATCCAGATATTTGAAATCCGTTTAAAATTAAAAATGGACTATAAACGAAAAATTACAGATTTCACATTCTACGCATCGACTATATATATTTTAATTCCGTATAAAACCTATAACACAAAATAATTTTTACTATATCCACTCAGGTAATTACATCAACTTCTATTTAATTTAAGTTTTACCTCATACAATTTGTATATTCTATAAATTGAGTAGTCATTTAATATAAATGTAAAGAACTTTTTTTATGTTTTTATTGGCAAAATATTTCAGTTGTTTTCATCACTTCCCACCGTACGGTCGTCTTCACTACAACGGTTATATAAATAAAAACAAAATAAAATGAATAGGAACGAAAAGTTATGATGGTGAAAGAAAATCTTAACGAAAATTAAAAAAAAAAAAAAAAACAAAAATTAATAAATTTTTTTTTTTTTTTAATATAATTATTTTTATAAAACGTAATACATGACGTATGATTAATTTTTATAAAGAAATAAAATTTTTAACTATAAATATTTTTAACTTCCTGAAATCATTTAAATAGACCCTGTGCTAGTGTTAGTGCTACTCTTATATAGATTTCTCTTAAAATTTATTAAATATGCGCATTTCATGACTACAACTCACATATGTTTGTAATGTAAAGAGTAGATATTAAAGTGGATTTTTATACACTCTGTGATTTTTCTTTTTCATATTGAATAATTTACATGTGTATATAGAAAAACAAAATAATAATATATATTTTTTTTAATATGTTAAATATTCTCATCTCAAGTATTATTTAAATTATAAAATATATTTTATTATTAATTACACATGTATGTACATATGTATCTTTATTATTATTATTACTATAACTCGTAAAAAATTTAGCTGAGTGTAGAAATTGTGATAGTTTTTAACAGACGTTTCTGTGCCTCTTTATTTATAATCAAAATACCTAAATAAATGTTGATGATTTAGTATTATTTTTGTCGTCATATGATGACAACAAAGAAGAAAAAATATATAAGAGTAGTAAAATTGCTGATAAACTTTTAGCATATCCTTTAACATAATTTAAGAAATTGAAACACACAAAGAAGCTCAAAATATAAAAATATATTTATAAACAAAGTAGTTTTTTAATGACAATTTATTAAAAATAAAATATAATAGTACAAAGAAACGAAAACAAATACAAAAAAATAATTAAAAATAATGTAATTATCATAAAAAAAGCAAAAACAAAATTAATTTAATTTTTTTTGCCTTAAACGCTGTTTGTAAGTTCGTGTATGTTTGTGTGCTGTAATTGTTATAAATACTTAAGAAGAAAATGTAAAAAATATATATAATTAAAAAAAGGTCATCTATAAATTATATATTTTTCTAACGAATACATATTTCTCTCCGTCCCTAGTACCACGTCCAACATCAACACCAACAACAAACAATGCGTAAACATACTCAAGCTGAAACAATTGTTGATGACAATACAACATCATCAGCAACAACAACACAACATAATTGTTATAAATCGAACAATATGAAAACATCAACATCATCAGTATTTTCATCTTTTCCTAAGGAAGAAACTTATCAGAAAATGCAATTAATACATTTACAACAGCCACCACCAGCAGCATTATCATCAACATCATCACCACCAGTTTCTCCATCCAAAATGCCAGCAACAAAAGCAACAACTTCCACAACAACAGCAAAAGCAACAAAAAATCCGGTTCGTATACCCTACAATATCGATTGGATATTTAAGAGATTAAAAAATCCTAATGGACTATGGTACATCTGCAGTCAAATAACTATTTTTACTGTAGGATTATTTAGTAAATTTTTACTAGGTGAGTAAAAAGTTATTCATCATTTATACATACATTCATACATGCATATACATATTTTAATGAATCATATTTTCTTTATCCTTTTTTTATGGTACATACATACAAACACAAATATACGTTCTTTTAATAATTTATTTGTTGGTTTATTTTCCTAACAAAGAAAAACTACAATTTTAAATAATTTTAGAAAAAAATTTTACATCAGAACAATTTTTTTTAAGCCTACAGCTATTTGAATAAAATCATCATCTTTCTTATTTAATTTAAATTAAATTGTATGAATGAGTTTTTATTTATTTTTTTTAAGCTATAACCAGGGCAACTAAACATATGCAAAGTAATATTTCTTCTTGGGCTTCAAATCAACCAAACTGTTAGTTAGCTATCCGCAAATAAATTAAAGAATTGTGGCATTATTTTTTTATTACAATTTTGTATATTTTTGTCCTAACAGAATTTTTTTGCATATTTTGGTCTAGCAGCATATTTTGTCTTATATTATAGAAAATCCTTATTTTAGAGCAATTTATTTTTGAATATTTTATGCTTAGAGGCATAATTTTATATATATTACATTAAAGAGCATACATTTGCATATTTTATAATTATTTTACATATTTTCCTTTAGTGACGTTTTTTTACTGTCACATATAATTATCATTATTGATTATTCGATTCCTCTATAATTATTTATCCCAAAAATTTATAGAAAATTTTATAATTTCCTTGTATTAGCATCGAATGTTTTTAAGTGCAAAAGAATATTTTAGAAATTGTTCATAAAAATCAAGTAACTCAATAGCATAAAACATTTTTTTAAAGAAAATTTTTATTTGACCTGGTTATGACCATATACTCGCAAATAAGACACTTTCTTTTGTTTTAACAGTCAGTCATATATTTTCATTTAACAATTTCGTTGTTTCTTTTTTTACATTTTGCTTTATGAAGTTAATGAAAACTTATTGCACTTCCGAGCCTGCATTTTTGAATTTTGTGATGAACATGTTAAGGTTCAAATTTATACAAAATTTTTTGTTATTTATCTTGAAGTAATTTATTTTGAAATTTGGATTACCTTTTCCAGGCGAAAATAAAAAAACATTTCAGGTTGTGGACTGCAGAATATCAAAGACTTGATAATGGTCATTAGTTGCAAAATAATAGATAGCAAAGGCAACGAGTTAAATTGCAATTCATGTACCATTTTTTGCATGAGTTTAAATCAGTGAAGGGCATATTTTTAAATTTCCTATCTCGCGAGTCTAGATTTCAATGTTTTTGCCCGTCCCTGGTTTAAATACTGCTTTCCACAGGTTACATTTCCCATTTAAATATTTCACTTTTTGAGAAAATTCTTCTATGGAAGGTGTCATAGGAGAATTTTTAATCGAAATTTTATTAATCGAAATCTGATATTAGAATTATAAGAGACAGGGCTCATTTGATTAGATTGAATCTAATGGATATTTCGAGGAAGAAGTTTTAACATCTCAAAACACTTTTTTCTCATGATTAAAATAACATTTGAGAAATGTTGGTCTGTATGTTGAAATTGATTTTTTGAAACTCACAGTCCAATTATTTGATTTAGTACACATATGTAGCAAAAAATCTTCGTGAATCTTCGTATTGCAATTCAGAGAAATCTGTTTAGGAATGACAGAAAAATAGAGATTTTCCACAGAAGCTTAAAACAGTTTTTTATATTATTATAATTTTTCTCATGCAATAATGCATAAACATTATTCTTACTAGTTTTTCATTTAGGAATATTGCTTTATATTGATGATAAAATGAATGGAATATGTATTTATGTTTGTAAATCTATAAAAAAAATTCTTAAAATACATCTACTGGATCCAAAAAGACAAAATATTCGTATTTCTCTTGATTTAAACTAACTATTAAGAAATGTCTGTCTAACTGTATTTTGAAATATATTTTTTGAAGCCCATAGTCCAATTATTACATTTATTTTAGTACATATTCTAGAGGATCTTGGTATTGTAATTCAGAGAAATCCATTCTGGAATGACGGAGTTAATTTAGATAAGCTTAAACATACGATTCTTATTTTATACCCACCATCCAAACAAACGAGTTTGTCATTTTGTCTGTAACATGAACAAAGTATATATATATATATATATATATATATATATATATATATATATATATATATATATATATATATATATATATATATATATATATATATATATATATATACATATATATATATATATATTCTAGACCCTCGTGAAATTCTAAGAAAATCTAGCTATGTCCGTCCGTCTGTCTGCTTGTTGAAAGCACGATAGGGCTCGAAGCAGATCACGTATGGGAACAAAATTTCTGCCAATAATTTGTCTCGTTTGGCTGGATTTCTTACTTTACCCCAAATAAGCAACCCTAGTCCTCTCTCTTTCTAAACAATTGATATTTTTAATAAATAAAAGAAACTTTTTAATTGACAAAAAATTAAAAAAAAATGAATGGCGCCAAAAAGGTTTTGCAAATTACATACTTAGTGAACACAGTTATTAAGAACTTTCATACATTCACTAAGAAATATCGTAATAACGCTATTAAATAAATATCAAATAAATACTTGAAATGTATTTAGTTGTCATACCACAAATTTAATTGAAATTATGTCACTCAAACTTTATATGGCTTTTTACATATATATATTTTGTTCAAGTTCTTACTGAGTAAAACATGAAAGGAAGCAGCAAACTGCTAGACAAATGTCCTTGTATGCTTTGAATATCAAATAAAGAAATAATAAATATTTTCATGCATAACAAATTTTAGTTCTAAATAACAATTTATAACAAAGGAAACATATTATTAAAAAAAGAAAATAGTATGCACGATTTGTATTATGCAGTTAAGGATTTTTTGTATTACAATATGTATGTCCTGGAGTGATTTTTCCAAACAAGTCAAAGAAACAATTTAAAGATTTTTAATTATTTTGTTTCTTATTGTTCAAGAGAAAGAAAAGGCATTATTTAAGAAATAGTTTTGTGTACTCTAAATATTATAATAACTGAGCAAGAAGAACTAAAGTAAACAAAATATTACTTTAAATTGGGTTGAAACTCAATACATACACACATTAAACATTATTCTTGTTTATTTATTAAGATCAATTAAGCGTATAATACAACGAATCACAAATAAAAAATAAAAATAAAATCTAGAAATAGACTCAAATTTAAATTCTAAACAATTTACACTATAAACTCACATATACCATAACTTGTTTAAATATTTGTAGTTTGAGTAAATATATTACAATGATACTTTATCATATTTACAATATAAATATTAGGGGTATAACTAAATTTTTGAGCTTTCATTGCAGTGTGACCTGTTAGACACTAATTAACTATAAGTTATTTAGCTCTGTAATTTAAATGTATAATTTTTTAAGTATATTACCAATTAAACGAATAAAATTATAAAAAAATAATTGCACTTAAAATTTGTGTAATTAAAATTATAAATAGATCAATATCATATGAATATAAATAGATATAAATAGATTCAAATATACATTTTTATAATAATAATTAAAACGTGTTGTTGAAAAAAATATAAAGAAATAAGCAGTTTCAATGAAATTGTTGTGTAAAAATAAACACATAGAATTTGTCGTTACATTTTTGTCTTCTATGCAGTGGGTTATTAAAGTTTTTTGTTTTAAATATTTTACTTTACCACTTGCTATAAAATTATGTTTATATATTTTTTAATTATATCGTCATAGAAAATGCAAAACAACGTAAAATCAAAATTTTCAAATTTGTGTTTTTTATGAAATATAGTTTATTTTTCCAAAATACGTGTGATCACAAATTTTCAGATTTGTAGCTCAAAAAATAACTATTATATTAACGAAGGCAAAGATTTTCTTAAGTCAAAATAACGTAACATCACATTTGTTAAAATGTGATGTTACGTTGCAAATGATTAAAAATATAATAGCTATTAAAATTTTGGAGTAAAAGTTATCAGAAATCTTTTTAATTATAATTTTTCTAAAATATGTATTGATTAGGGTATCTAATTATTCGGGTTATCTATTATTCGGTTTATTCGACAAACAATTATTCGAGGTTAAAAGCTGATCGGTTAATAACCGATTATTATTAAATTATTCAATTAACCGAATAATCTTTGTTATACTTATAAAACATATAAACTACACTAATTATAGCATTTATTCTATTGATATAGTTACTTAGAAATATAATATAGATCAAATTCTTTCACATTTTATGACATTTGATAAACTTTTCAACCTATTTGTATGAAAAAATTAGCTAATACTAATCATGTAAGTCTATTTTATGTGTAAGGATGTTTTTTTTTTTTTTTTTTGTTAAAAGAGTAAAATTAATATTGATATTTATTGCGTACATTTTGGTGTCGGAAATTAATTATTATTATTATTTTTTTTGACTTCTGTAACTTTGAATTTCTTTACTCAAATCTATGTTTTAAAAATTTAATTATTATTATTATTACTTTCTCATGTCGTTTTTTATAAAAAAATCAATCCCAACAAAAAATAGCATCCAATGAAGTCACTAAGATTCTGAATTTGTGATCCAAAAGTAGTACAAATTCGTATCATTTCCAGTGAATTGAATTTTTGGATACCTGTGACAAGACATAACATGTTCACTATTTTATCCAAAATTCTAATGAACATCAAAATTTGTTTAACGGCGCAAGAAAATTAGTTTTAATTTTTATTAAACCAACACATTTTTAATAAAAAGATATTCATAACATTATTTTTCATTTATTTCATACAGTTTTTTAGTAACAAGTATTTCGAAAAATTCCAAAACGAATATCAATGTTCTATAACAGAAAAATTTATTTAAATATATTTTTTTATTGGATACTGTTTGTATTACTTCTTAAGCACAAGAAAAGGTACCTCACTAAAAATAAATTTTATTTTTTTTTACTGGGATAAAATTTATAAATAAAATTTTATAAATTTATCATAAAAAAAAATATATATATATAATTTATAAGTCCAGAAAACTACATTTCGATTAACCGGTTATTCGACACAAATTATTCGGTTTATTCGTTATTCGAAAATAGACAGTTTTAAATTATTCGGACAGTTAATCGACCAAAATTAACCGGATAACCGAATGACGGTTAATCGATTGGATTCGGTTTATTCGTTATTCGAAAATAGACAGTTTTAAATTATTCGGACAGTTAATCGACCAAAATTAACCGGATAACCGAATGACGGTTAATCGATTGGATACCCTAATATTGATGTTACGTTTTTTTGGCTTTAGAAAATTAAAATCATGAAAACCGTAAACCACATAACTTAAAAAATATTTAATAAAAATAAAAATATTCATCATCAATATTAATATATTGTAATAATATTCAAGGATGTAATAACCCAAAAATCTTGTTTGTAGGATAATTTGTTTAGATTATAGAAAGTTTTTTGAGCCTCCTGTAAAGTTATGAAAAGTGATGTACGTTGTTTTGCATTTTCGGTGACAATATATAGTAATATCAAATAATTCCACTTACACTTACACTTTTTTATTTGTGTCATACTAATATGTATATTCCACTGTGTGTATTTGCATGGCGGAAGTTAACAAAGAAAAAAATGTATATTGTAAATACTTATTTTATTTTTATATTTACAATGTAATTTGCAGAACATTTTTTTGTTCTTTTAGGTTTTTATTGAGAGAAATATATACATATATATATATATATATATATATATATATATATATATATATATGTATATTACAGTGCCTCACGAAAAAAAGTTGCAAATGTACTTCTTTAGAAATGAAGATTAGTATGTTCTTATATGAATCCCAAAATATTACATCTCAATGTTTAAATTTACGTGAGCTGTACCATTTTCAAAACACCTCTTAAATTACGTATTTCATTTAATATCATTATCAAAATTTATGTTATAAGAAAATAAACTTCAAATTATAATAGAGGCCTACTACGACTTTGAATTTTCATTTAAATAATTATTATGTCTCTTTTCAGTCGCGGAATATTAAGATTTTACTAACATTTTTTAACCATATTTTCTTTGTTAAAACATGTAATTTTATATATTTCGGACATTTTTCTAAATATATTAGGTTTTAATGTACCATAGGAATGGTCTATTTTGCTACTATTGAAGATAACACGTAATTAACCCTTTAAGAGCTAGAGGGTAAAATTTATGCATTTAGTTCCCAAAAGGTTAAATTAGAAATTTTTGCAAATAAGTCCCATGTAAGCACTTATTACACTTAAATATTGATAAATTTGTGGAAAAGATGATAAGTTCATTTAAAACCCCGAAAATAATCGAATAAAAAGGAGTTTTTGAAATTTAGCCGCTATTTTACAGGAATTTACAGCTTTCTTGATCAATTTATATTTTGGGCACATTTATATCCTTAACTGACCTTTTATTTGCCGTTAAAATTAACTTAACCAATTATGCAAAATATTATTTGTGCAACTAAAGGGTTAAATGAATGCATATATCAATGAGAGCTTTCCAATGTTGCTCTAAAATATAATTTGCGATAATAATAGCCAAAATATTCAAACTTTAATAAAATACTATTTAAAATAAAATCATTGAAAATTTTACTTAAATTTTAATTTCGCGAGAATGAAAACAAATTTTAAATTATTTTTTGCTCAATATGCATTAGACGTCATTTTTCTATCATATATTGTGATTTTTTTGACAAAAGATTGAAAATTGTGTATACTGTTGATCGAAAACCATATTTTTGGAGGTATTTTAAAAATGGTCCAGCTCACGTAAATGAAATAGGTGAACCGAATTATTTTGGGAATAAGTTTTAAACATAACAAACTTCTATTTTAGAGGGGTACATTTGCAACTTTTTTTATCTCCATACAAATCAAGGCACTTTAATGTATGTACACTATGGAGCAAAAGTGAACACTTTTCTTGTAACTATTTACTTTTTTGGGCTTTATCTTCTTAACTAGTGAAGTAATACAAAAATAACACAGATCAACACTAAAAATGTATCTTGAAAATCATGTTGCAGATATTGTAGGTATAGTTATCTCAATCACTAGCCCATCACGTCACATTTTTAACCCATTGAGGACCAAAGAAAATATGCTTCCTTGAGGAGTTTTTAGGTTATAAAATTTTTCAGTAGAGGAAATTATTCACTTATATTTGATAGCCAAGACATGGGACTACAAAAATGTAGTACTAGTCAAGTCTCTAACATGTCACACATAGAAATCTTTAAAGTTGTAAAAATCAAGAATTTCTCAATTAACTCTCATATACTTATTGAGAATGAGCTGTAAGAACTGGGTGTATTTGTATTTCATATAACAGACAAAAGACCGTATGATCTCAAAAATTTTTCAAATCGCACCGACAGAAATTGCGTAGTCATCAAAAGTATGAAAAAACGACAGAAAAAGAAGATATAGTCGGTCAAGCCCGACTAGGGCAAGGTGAAATAATGGGCCGATCATAACCAAATTCAATAAGCTTCGTCCTTGTGTTGAAAAAAGCATATATACCAAATTTCTTCAAATTATATTCAAAATTGCGACCTGTACTTTGCGCACAAGCTTTACAAGGACAGCCAGCCAGCCGACTAGACGGACGGACGGACATCGTTAAATCGACTCAGAAAGTGATTATGAGTCGAACGGTATACTTTAAGGTGGGGGTTCGAAGATTTTTTCTCTGCGTTACAACTTCTGCACAAACACATAAAACCCCAACCACCTTTGGTGGTGTAGGGTATAATAAAAATCCAAATTTAAATAACAGAGTTAACAAATATCGCAAATAATTCGGCCTAATTTTTTGTTGCATTACACTTTTGTTGCATTATTCCTTCTCTATAAAATAAGAATCCATAATTTGCTCTATTATCCAGAAAATTATATAACCTAAAAATTTCTAAGAGGTAAATATTTCGTTTTGTCCTCAATGGGTTAAAAATTTGACGTGTTGGAAAATTTTCAATTGACTTTCTACACTATATCAAGCCTAAGGAATAATAATTGTGAAAAATTATTCGAAATATAATTTTTTTTTGCGATTTTGTTGATCTGTGTAATTAATAGTGTAAATTCATCAGGGGTTTGTTTAACACAATACGTTTTAAAATTAGTTAAAATGAGTTTAGTTATTACAAAATATAAAGATATTGTTGAAATATAAAAGTGTTCAGTTTTGCTCCATCTAAGAAAATATATATAAAAAAAAATATTTTATAAAAATAGACCATGCATTTATTTTTGAAAATTAAATCTATAATATGTTTCACAATGTCTAAAAGCAATTTCATTCCACTATATCATGAATTTGCAAGTAGTCCCATTTTAATTTTTAATGTGAATTAAACATTTTTAAATGTAATTAAGTCTGGGCTTTTGACGGATCCCTCTTTACAAGTTTGAATAAGTAAGGATTTCTTCTTAAGACTTAAGTTTGGGTTCAGTATTATTCTGTAGCGCATGTCTTCAACATTATATACCCAAAATCTGTTAAAATTTTAGCGAATAGTATAGGGAAATTTCCCTAGCACGTAATGCTAATAATTAGTACCATCGGACCAACTTAATTGTGAATATGAAACTTTACTAAACCATTAAAAAACTATCACCTTCGTTTTATAGTTTTCTTTCTAGTATTATTGGGACGCGATTCTTATATGAACCGAAATATGTTGTTATGTTCAGGCAAAAATATTATTGCGCTTATCTCTTCTGCCGACTAAACATTTTGCCTGTGTTCTTCGGTCCAGAATTTATACCATTTTTGGGATTTTATAAGGTGCATTAAACTTTGCCTGTTGGCTAGTTTAGTTTGTTAGGTTTATTGTCGCAAATGCGGAATTTTTCTGAAAATATCGGGATTGTGTCCAAACACTAGCATTGCAGTTATTTATTTGAATAGATTTTTTAATTTTCCCTGATCTTCGAATTTATTTTTCTTAATATTCTTAAGAGCTCATTCTTCAAAAATTCCTACATTTTTTTCACGTTTATTTATTTTTATTATCAACGTTTGAGATAATTTCGTGTCCTTGCAAATGTTTCTTGAGGAAATCTGTGTTGAAATATATTTTTAATTTTTTCGATTTCCGGACTTAATCAGGCTAAAGATACTGAAAGATAAAGATACTGCAATTAAGTAAATACTCCAATTCAAACGGCTTTATTTTTATTTATTTATTTATTTATTTATTTATTTATTTATTTATTTATTTATTTATTTATTTATTTATTTATTTATTTATTTATTTATTTATTTATTTATTTATTTTAATCTGAAATTTAAAAAAGAAAAAACTAGAGTAAATGCTAAGATTTATAAAATGTTCTTATAAAATAATTTCATTTTAAAATCAATTTTTGTATGAACCCTGAATGCGTTTAATGTTAATGAATATTTTTTTATGTAACAAGGTCATGTATATTTTTTACTTTAGACTTAAAAGCGGTCTAGTATACAGTAAAAAAGTCAATGACTTTACAAATGAGTGGTGGGTGTAAAATGTTTGGCTAAAGAAAACGAAAAGAACAAGGAAGAAAGTTGTCAAGTTCGACCATATGATAGGCTATAACATTGTATGTACGTCAAAGTGATTTTCGTTCCATACATACATATGTACATATAAGATTTCTTATTATATGGGGCATATAGCAAATTGTGTATAAAATTATTTTGATATTAACATCTATATGAAAATTAAGTTGATTTCTGAAATTGGATCTGAATATGAGTGCTATGGCCTATAATTCTAAATATAGGCATTTTGATGGTTTGTCCCAACAGTATATTATAAGCCAAATTTCATTGATTTAATTTTTAAATTACGATTTGTCATTTGATTGCAGATACAGGCAGACGGACGAACATCGATAAATCAATTTTGAAAGTGATTCTGAGTTGAACGGTATACTTTAAGATTATTTCTCATGTTATGTAGGGTACACAAATATTAAATAATATGGCCAGCAATAAAATATACTTTTTGAGAACGATAATATTGATCTTGAACTTTTTGCTTACGTACATTTTATTTTCAAATAGTTTATGGCTTTTTTTTTTCTTTTTGTTTATTTGTTTATTTATAAGTTACCGTGTTACTGAATAAAGAAATTATTTTAGAGGTGAAATTTATATTTAGATTATTTTGACTATGCTATATAATGCAAATTTGTCGAAAAACTAAACTAAATGACTTGCAGTACTCTTACACTTTAGAACTAATGAATTAAATTTAAATAGAATTAAACAAGAAATTAAAATAACTAGGGAATAAGATCAAAAAATAAATAATTTTAAATTAAATTAATACTGTTTGTAATAGTTATTTAATTTTAATAACAGTACATACATATTACATATTATCTGTTAGGCATCATAGTCTGTATAAATAATTTTAAAAAGCAAATATACAATTAAAAGTAAAAAAAATTACACACTGCTACATGACAATTTTGACAATTTCACTTTAAAAAGATCTAATGTGGGACTTAGATATTCTTGAGGTTATCAAATAACAATTTTCAAATATTTCGAAACAGCCATTAAAATAAATAAAAAAATAAAAATAAAATATTCTCTCGTAGTAATTTTTCACTGCAGCACACTGTTAAAACTAGTTTTTTTGTGCTTTATGCCGTTTAATATACTTTGTTATGGTAAAATAACTAAAATAATTAAAAAAGATAAATTGCAATCTTAAAAACGCCCCATGAAAAAAATTTACATTAAATATACTTAGATGTAATAATTGCTCTAGAGTTAAGGGCATTTAGTTTTTATTGATATGTAATAGGTATTAGAAACTAATCAAATAAAACAAGCAAAGGTTAAAAAAAATTTTAAATTCAAAAATTTTCCATAAAATTAAAATTTTAAAATGTTGAAAATCTGAAAACCCTTATTTTATTTATTTCTATTTGTTTTTCATTCATTT
The DNA here is from genome assembly GCA_951394005.1 of Protophormia terraenovae. Classification (NCBI taxonomy): domain Eukaryota; kingdom Metazoa; phylum Arthropoda; class Insecta; order Diptera; family Calliphoridae; genus Protophormia; species Protophormia terraenovae. The sequence continues at coordinate 16,869,721 of OX596077.1, forward strand.
TTATCTTTTTTGTTTGTGTTATTTTTAAACGTGCCGATATAAATTGAAACTGTTATTTATTGTAATTTTGCCTTAGTGGTTTTTGCCAATTTTTACATTTAAAATTTAATTATAAACAATTAAAAACAACACAAATTATATTGGTATGTTCCTCTACAAGGTGGCAAGGGCATATAAGTTTATTATTCCATTTGTAATTTATGTAATATTTATCTGTCTTTCATAGATATTTTAGATTCATTGATATTTTTACTGCATGTCAACAGAAAAATATATTAAAAAACTTTTTAACCTAAACGATATTAAAAACTATGAAATAATTAAACAACGGAGACAGATTTTTAAATTTTGACCAGGGAGCAGAGATTTTTTAAGTCGTGTTTTTAAAAGTTTACAAAAATTTTAAATTTCCTATTCAAATTGTTCTTCTTTAAATTCAGTCGGTTGCTAATTATACCCTATACCACCATAGGTGTTTGTGTACACTCAAACCTCGTTTTATGCGATTTTTTTTTATGCGAATTTGAATTAATGCGGTTTTTAAACTCTTTATTTTAATCAGTAAAATTTCTATGTAAAATTGTAACACTGAAAATCTTACGCGACGGCGCTAGAAAAACAATTTTGAGCTAGAACTCTATGTTTTTTATATACATATTTGTGGGGAAAAACCGTTTTTAATAGGAAAAAAAGTGAATGTTTTTATATAACAGTGGAAATTAATAAAACAAATTGGCTTTTATTTATTATTTAAGTTTGAGGAAGGTAAGTTTATAAAAAAAAGTACGCTTTTATGGTAAAAATTTCAACATTTTTAGATATTTATTAGCTATGGATAAAAATAAGAAAAAGAGGCAAAGGATCTCATTAAAGAAAAAAATCGAAATTTTAGATCGTTTATCAAACGGAGCGAACTGCACTGCGCTGGGGAAGGAGTACAAATTAGGGGAGTCAACTATAAGATCTATTAAAAAAATGAAGAGAGCATAAGGAAGTCAGTCATTTGTGGAACAAAGTTATCCTCAAAAAATACTTTTTATACAAGGGATACTATAATTGAAAAAATGGAATCTTGTATCGTCCATTGGATTGAGGATTTAACAAGGAAAAGAATTCCAATTAGTGGGTACATGATAAAAGAAAAGGCGTTAGTATTTTATGAAAAAATAAGACATACAGAGGCGTCAACTTCCACACCTAAAGAATTTGTTGCAAGCAATGGATGGTTGACACGATTCCTAAAAAGATCAAATCTGCACAATGTGCAAATAAGAGGCGAATCCGCATCAGCCGATGAGGAGGCATGCGCAAATTATCCCGAACATTTTAAAACATTATAGAAAGTGGAGAGTACAGTCCAGAACAAGTTTTTAACGCTGACGAGACAGGTCTTTCTTTCCAAAGGAAAGAAAAAAATACCGCTCCTGAAAATTCTTCGTCTGTTGATCCTATTGAAAATATTTCTAGTGATGGAGATGATGATATTCCAGATGATAACATGTCTTTTACATATAGTGATGCAAGCGTTTTGGAATTTTTTAGCAATTCTGATTCTGATTTATAAAGTCCAGTTCAAATGATTTGTACCTAATGTAATATAATTTTTTTTATTAGAAATTAATATAATTTTTATTTTTTAAAAATTAATATGTATATTTTATTCATTATTTGAAATTCCTATTATTTCATTCATTGTTTTTTTTCTTTATTTTTTATTGCTTTAGTGAATAAATAAAATTTTTGTTGATTTTTTTTTATGCGATTTTGTATGAGTTTTATTTCTTCAATTTGAATTTATGCGTTTTTTTTTAATGAAATACCAATTAGTGCTTATTGTATGGAGATAGTGTATCGTTTTATGCGAATTTGAATTATGCGATTTTTTGCGAAACGAATTAATCGCATAAAACGAGGTTTGAGTGTATTAAGCTTTTGTGTTGATGTATGTAACGTACAGAAAAAATCTTCGGACCACCACCTTAAAGTATACCAATCGCTTCAGAATCACTTTCTGATGATAAATGCCTTAAATAAAGCAATATTTTAATGAAATTTGGTACAAAGAAGTATAAGTGTCAATTTTTGTGCCAAATTTCATCAACATCTCATACAAATGTCAGTAATGTGTTAATATTCTATACAAATAAGTTTTGTTTAAGTAGGAATCACAGTGCCAAATTTTATGAGGTTCGGTCCATAATTTATAATAGCTCCCATATAAACCCACATTCGGGAATCACCCCAAAGCGCATAAATGCATATAAATGTTAATATTATCGTAATATTCTGTATTTTTATATATTATTTTACACCTAATAAAAGTATCGATCGATTTTGATGCACATATGTATATGATGGTGTAGGATCAACTATATGGTCAGGCTTTTTTTATTTCGATCAGGGAGTGGAGAATCGGGAATATTTTAAGTAATTTTTTTAAGATTTTTGTTATAATTGTTAGTTAAGAGTTTATTTACATTCACCCCTTCAGAAATTATTTGTTGTAAAAAGAAGCAAATGTAGGGTATATAATAATTGCCTCTACAATTCACCTAGTTTTTATTTATTTTTGTCTACGACACGTGCCAAAAGACTGTCTACGCTAAAAAAAAATTAAATGATTTCCCCTAAATTTATTTAAATTAAATAATTTAGTTCATTGTGCTTGATAATGATTTGTTAAAAAGTGCCAAATTCTATTTTTATTTTATTTAGTTTTTATTTAATTAAAATAAATTATTAACCTATTTTAACTATATTTTTGTTATAGAACACTTTTATAGGCTTCTTATTTATTATCATTTGTTTTATATTTTTTTCCAATAACTCATTTTCTTTCATACCTTGCTTCATATCATGTTTTCACACACATATCCCACTGGACATACTGCCTTCACATACTATTTTATTCCTTATTTTTATTTATTTATTTATTTTTTTCAATATCTAAAGATTCTAATTAATAAAATATGCATTTCAGCTTTTATGAATAAAACAAAAGTTTATAATAGAGAAAGACTGATAGAAGCAGTGGCTAAACGACCATCCGGCATACCTTTAGTAACCGTCTCAAATCATCATTCATGTTTTGATGATCCCGGATTGTGGGGTTTGTAATTTTGTTGTAATGTTTTGTTTCTTGAAATAAAATTGAAAATTTTCCTTAAATTTTACAGGTGTTTTGCCCGTGCGACATGTGTGTAACTCATTAAAAATTAGATGGTCTATGGCAGCCCATGATATTTGTTTTACAAATAAATATCATGCAACATTTTTTATGTTTGGTAGGTTTTAAAAATAATTGTGTGTTATGTATGTTGATGTTTCCAACTCAAATGATAATTAAGTTCATTTTAAAAATTTTTTTCTATCATTGGGAGTTCATTTAATGATATAATTAAAATTTCTATTTAGGTCCAAATGTGTTCGATTTTTTGCAATTTTTCATAAAAAAATTAAATATGTATTCGAATTTCTTACACTTAAATATTTTAAGAAATAAGACCAAATTTATACAATTAAAAAATAATATTCATTCGGATTTTAAAATCCGAAAAATATTATCACAAAAAAAGTAATGTCAGGAAGAAAATTTTGAGAAACTTGTTCATATATGAGCTGGAAACATCATTACCTTTTATTTTGGGGCCACCGTTCAATTTTTACATTGGTATTTAATAAGAATTGTTGAAGTTGGTCTTGGAAATTTTAACAATGATTATGAATACTGTAGGAAATTTCCATTTAAATTTCAGAATAGATAAAAAAATAATAGAAATAACTAACTTCGCCCTTCAATAAATAAAACACTTTACTTATTGATTACTTCTATAAGTATGGGAACATACTTAGACCTCCTAAACTATATTCTTGGTAAAGATTTAATATGTCCGTCCTTCAGTCGGTCTGCCTAGGGGAATGAAATTTGGCTAAAATATTTCTTTTGGTTAATGTTTTATTGTTATTTAAAATACGGAAAAATTGGTTCTTAAATAAAAAAGTTATACAATAACAATTAACAAGTAAGAATATATAGTCGGCCAAGCCCTATAATGTGCTTAAAAATTCGGGGAAGTGTCTTATATGGGGTCCGTGTCGATATTTGTATTCAGCGTTATATAAAGTTATTTAAGCATTTTAAGATGATTCCCAAAAGTGTTGAAATAATGAACCTATCTGAAGAAATTTCAATCCAAGGTTTATAAAAAACCTGTGTAGCAAATTTCTTTAAATTATTTAAAACATTTTAGTTTGATTATAAGGTTTACATGGACGGATGGACAGACGGACGGACATCGCTAAATCGAGTTAGAAAGTGTTTCTAAGCCGATTCTAAGCCCATCTGTATTGCTGTAGGATATAAAAATAGGATCTGTCAAAAAAGCAAAAAATCGGTTTTAAAACGGAGCAGTAGAAAAGCTAAACTTCTAAAGAACTATTGTAGCGTAAATCTTAAGATTTTGGGGAAATTTTTTTCTTATTAAGTTAAACAATTGAGATGAACACGGCTCATTTAGGCCTAGGGAGCGTCGTAGACCTCATAAAAAAATAAATATTAATAAGCCGCCATACAAAGTAAATAATTATAATTGCATATCTTCAGACATATGACAGTAAAAGTTTTAAGATTTTTTTTCTTAAGATTTTGTGGCAAACAATTTTTATTATTTCTAATACATATATTCTAAAGTATTTTTTTAAATGGAAATTCTGAAATTTAAAAGGAAATTTAATAAAATCCAACAATTCAATTGTACTCCCTCAAATTATTATTAAATAATGAAAATTTTGTACAGGCAAATGCATTCCCGTTATACGTGGTTATGGCGTCTATCAAGATGCCGTCGACATTTGTGTACAAAAAGTTAAACTTGGTCATTGGGTGCATGTGTTTCCCGAGGGTAAAGTCAATATGACCAAAGAAGAAATGCGACTGAAATGGGGTGTTGGTCGTATTATATACGAATCTCCTAAAGTGCCTATAATTATACCCATGTGGCATGAAGGTATGGATGAAGTGCTACCAAACGTTGAACCCTATATTCTAAAATGGGGCAAAAGGGTAACAGTGAATATTGGTGAACCTATAGATTTGAATGATTTTATAAATGATTTAAAGAGTAGAGGTGTTGCTGAACCAGAGGCTAGAAAACTTATAACCGATAAAATACAAGATGTATTTCATGTAAGTTGAAGGATTTTATTAAAAAATATAATTTAATATTTTAATACATTTTATTTTTTTTATTTTTAGAATTTACGCTTAGAAACTGAAGAGCTACATAAAAAACATAAATAGAAATTTTAATAAAATTATGATTTATTTTTATGATTTTTTTCTTAGGTAATATTAAGTAAAACCATCTACTGTATATTCTTGATATGAAATCTGTTGATTTTGGTTTTAAATTAAGCATTTCTTAATTTACGGCCTTTTTAATGTTTTACTTTCTAATAAGAAAAGATAAATAAACAAGAACTAGGTAAAATTTGATACAAAAAAAAATATATTGATATTAAAAATATTATTTTTTTAAGAAATAAGCTTATTGTGAATAGTAAAAAAAGTTTTCCGTGTTATTTATTGAGAATATTGAAAAAATGAGTCCTAAATAAATTGTATATATTAAAAGAAAATAATTGTGTTTGTAGTTTTCTTTTTTTGGTCAAGTTTTCTTGTACATGTTTGGTAATAAAGAAAATTAAGTTTGTTTTTGTTTAAATTAAAATCATTTGTTTATTTTTATTATTTATAAAATGAATAATTATTAAAAAAGAAAAATGCAAATATATATATAAAAATGAAACAAAATGTAAAACTCTTAAAACAAAACTTAAAATAAATTAAAACAACATAAACTACAACATAACACAAACTACATATAATTTACAGAAATTCTTTAAAACATTTTAATAGTTCACTGGTTGGCGGTCTTTCATTAAAATCACTGTGCCAGCAGGATTTAAATAATTCTTCATATAATTGTTCTTTTTCCGGTGAATCAATAAAAATCGTATCATTTTTAAATACACTCGCTAAAGCAAAAGTCTCAATTACCATAAAATCTTGTTGTAAATCACGTTTTACATTTAATTTCTTTTTATTGGTAATCACATTTTGCTGTAAATTATTTAAAGGTTTTCGTTTATTGTCTACCTTTTTCTCCGGATATTCCATACTTGATATTTTCTCTGTTATCAATTCACATTTTGTTTTATTTAAAATATTACGTAAATTTTCCCAAGAATGATACGATAAATTTGTAGAATTTGTTTGACAAAAACAATTATCATGAATATTGGTGGTATAATTGGAAATTTGTTGCAGATTCGATTGTAGAGCATTGGGTCTGAGTTTATGTTTAACTACTTGATAGGCCACTACTTCATTACATTCTAACCAATAATAGGGCATTAAACGATAAGACATTTGCCATAGAGTTATACCCAAGGAATAAATATCAGCGGCGGCAGTTAATTGTTTTTCTTTAAGGACTTCTGGTGCCATGTAACGCAGTGTGCCCTGGGCTAAACCTGTTACTTGGGGACTTTGTTTAGTGATTTTTATTGAAGAACCAAAATCACATAATTTACATTTGTATGTTCTGTAATGTTTAAGTGGCTTTAGTTTATCTTGGGGTTTGGGATACATTAGTTGCACCATTATATTTTGAGGTTTAATATCCAAGTGCAATAAAGAATTTTTATGACAATACATTAAACCAGATAAAATATCTATGGCAATGCTGGAAATATAAAAAAAATATTTAGAAAAAATATATTATACTAAACTAAATTTTTTGCTTACAATATTCGATGTATTAAAGGCAATTCAATGGTATCCAATATCTTTTGCAAACAATGACCATTAAAACGTTCCATTACCACTATAGAAAAATTTGGTGTTGATTCAATCTAAACAAAAATAATCACTTAGTTTTTTTAACACTTTCAAACAATTCACACAAAATAACCTTAAAAATTCTCACTATATTCGGATGTAACCAACCCAAGATATTAGATTCATTAAGTGTAGTTTGCTTATTTACATCTTGTAAATTTTTTATAATTTTTAAGGCCACCGGTTTAGCTAAAAATGAAAAATCATTATCAAAATTTAAAATAAATTATATTTTTTTATTTTAATTACCTTTATAAATAGCTTTAATTACTGTACCATATGTTCCTCTACCCAATAAATTTGTTTTAATTTGGTTTATTGGTGCTCCTTCTTTTAAAATTTCCAAACGATTTGGTGTATTTAAAATTAATTCATTTTCTTTGTTTTGATGAGTTTGAAAAAAGGACCTAAATTATTTAAATTATTAATTAATTAAATTTTTATTTATTTTCAATAAATTTTATGATAAATTACATCTTGTTTTTACTACTTACATTTTACTATTGATATGTTTCTTTTGTGTTATATATTCTTAAATTTCTTTTTATTTTTACCTTCTCAATTAACGGTTATTTTGATTTTTGTTGTGGCATGGATATTGGAAAGCTTCTATTTATATTTTTTTCTAATAATGACGTTTAAAAATAACAAAAAATATTGTAACTAAAAATAAAACTGAAATTATAAATAATAACTTTATTGGAAGGGGTTTGCACTGAGTTGTACCCTATAATAGTATTTTTTATTTAGTTTACTAAATAATTAATGAAATAGTGTTTTAACTAAGCGAACTATTCTCTTTTAGTAGGAAATAAGAACGACAACAGAGGAACTTAATTCTGAAGGATTTCTTACCGCAATTCGATTTTAAATGAAATAACTAGTCACCAAAAATAAAGCTTATTTTAAGATACAGAGGATTTTAAGTTTCAAAATATCGATTTTTATAACATTATATGAGTGATCACAAATGAAGTTTACTTTCTAAATTTGAAGCTTATTTAAGGAGACACAGAGGATTTTAAGTTTTTAATGATTTTAGACCAAAATATCGATATTTATAAAATTTTATGAGTGATCACAAATGAGGCTTATTTTCTCAATTTGAAGCTTATTTAAGAAGATACAGAGGATTTTAAGTTTGTAATGATTTAAGACCAAAATATAGATTTTTATAAAATTTTATGATTGATCACAAATGAAGCTTATTTTCTCAATTTAAAGCTTATTTAAGAAGATACAGAGGATTTTAAGTTTGTAATGATTTTAGACCAAAATATCGATTTTCATTAAATTATATGTGATCACAAATGAAGCTTATATTCTCAATTTGAAGCTTATTTAAGAAGATACAGAGGATTTTATGTCTGTAATAATTTTAGACCAAAATATCGATTTTTATAAAATTTTATGAGTGATCACAAAAGAAGCTTATTTTCTCAATTTGAAGCTTATTTAAGCAGATGCAGAGGATTTTAAGTTTGTAATGATTTAAGACCAAAATATCGATTTTTATAAAATTTTATGAGTGATCACAAATGAAGCTTATTTTCTCAATTTGAAGCTTATTTAAGAAGATACAGAGGCTTTTAATTTTGTAATGATTTTAGACCAAAATATCGATTTTTATAAAATTTTATGAATGATCACAAATGAAGTTCATTTTCTCAATTTGAAGCTTATTTACTTTAGACCAAAATATCGATTTTTATAAAATTTTATGAGTGATCACAAAAGAAGCTTATTTTCTCAATTTGAAGCTTATTTAAGAAGATACAGATGATTTTAAGTTTGTAATGATTTTAGACCAAAATATCGATTTTTATAAAATTTTATGAGTGATCACAAATGAAGCTTATTTTCTCAATTTGAAGCTTATTTAAGAAGATACAGAGGATTTTAATTTTGTAATGATTTTAGACCAAAATATTGATTTTTATAAAATTTTATGAATGATCACAAATGAAGCTTATTTTCTCAATTTGAAGCTTATTTAAGAAGATACAGAGGATTTTAATTTTGTAATGATTTTAGACCAAAATATTGATTTTTATAAAATTTTATGAATGATCACAAATGAAGCTTATTTTCTCAATTTGAAGCTTATTTAAGAAGATACAGAGGATTTTAATTTTGTAATGATTTAAGACCAAAATATCGATTTTTATAAAATTTTATGAGTGATCACAAATGAAGCTTATTTTCTCAATTTGAAGCTTATTTAAGAAAATACAGAGGATTTTAAGTTTGTAATGATTTTAGACCAAAATATCGATTTTTATAAAATTTTATGAATGATCACAAATGAAGCTTATTTTCTCAATTTGAAGCTTATTTAAGAAGATACAGAGGATTTTAAGTTTGTAATGATTTTAGACCAAAATATCGATTTTCATTAAATTATATGTGATCACAAATGAAGCTTATATTCTCAATTTGAAGCTTATTTAAGAAGATACAGAGGATTTTATGTCTGTAATAATTTTAGACCAAAATATCGATTTTTATAAAATTTTATGAGTGATCACAAAAGAAGCTTATTTTCTCAATTTGAAGCTTATTTAAGCAGATGCAGAGGATTTTAAGTTTGTAATGATTTAAGACCAAAATATCGATTTTTATAAAATTTTATGAGTGATCACAAATGAAGCTTATTTTCTCAATTTGAAGCTTATTTAAGAAGATACAGAGGCTTTTAATTTTGTAATGATTTTAGACCAAAATATCGATTTTTATAAAATTTTATGAATGATCACAAATGAAGTTCATTTTCTCAATTTGAAGCTTATTTACTTTAGACCAAAATATCGATTTTTATAAAATTTTATGAGTGATCACAAAAGAAGCTTATTTTCTCAATTTGAAGCTTATTTAAGAAGATACAGATGATTTTAAGTTTGTAATGATTTTAGACCAAAATATCGATTTTTATAAAATTTTATGAGTGATCACAAATGAAGCTTATTTTCTCAATTTGAAGCTTATTTAAGAAGATACAGAGGATTTTAATTTTGTAATGATTTTAGACCAAAATATTGATTTTTATAAAATTTTATGAATGATCACAAATGAAGCTTATTTTCTCAATTTGAAGCTTATTTAAGAAGATACAGAGGATTTTAATTTTGTAATGATTTTAGACCAAAATATTGATTTTTATAAAATTTTATGAATGATCACAAATGAAGCTTATTTTCTCAATTTGAAGCTTATTTAAGAAGATACAGAGGATTTTAATTTTGTAATGATTTAAGACCAAAATATCGATTTTTATAAAATTTTATGAGTGATCACAAATGAAGCTTATTTTCTCAATTTGAAGCTTATTTAAGAAAATACAGAGGATTTTAAGTTTGTAATGATTTTAGACCAAAATATCGATTTTTATAAAATTTTATGAATGATCACAAATGAAGCTTATTTTCTCAATTTGAAGCTTATTTAAGAAGATACAGAGGATTTTAAGTTTGTAATGATTTTAGACCAAAATATCGATTTTTATAAAATTTTATGAGTGATCACAAATGAAGCTTATTTTCTCAATTTGAAGCTTATTTAAGAAGATACAGAGGATTTTAATTTTGTAATGATTTTAGACCAAAATATCGATTTTTATAAAATTTTATGAATGATCACAAATGAAGTTCATTTTCTCAATTTGAAGCTTATTTACTTTAGACCAAAATATCGATTTTTATAAAATTTTATGAGTGATCACAAAAGAAGCTTATTTTCTCAATTTGAAGCTTATTTAAGAAGATACAGATGATTTTAAGTTTGTAATGATTTTAGACCAAAATATCGATTTTTATAAAATTTTATGAGTGATCACAAATGAAGCTTATTTTCTCAATTTGAAGCTTATTTAAGAAGATACAGAGGATTTTAATTTTGTAATGATTTTAGACCAAAATATTGATTTTTATAAAATTTTATGAATGATCACAAATGAAGCTTATTTTCTCAATTTGAAGCTTATTTAAGAAGATACAGAGGATTTTAAGTTTGCAATGATTTAAGACCAAAATATCGATTTTTATAAAATTTTATGAGTGATCACAAATGAAGCTTATTTTCTCAATTTGAAGCTTATTTAAGAAAATACAGAGGATTTTAAGTTTGTAATGATTTTAGACCAAAATATCGATTTTTATAAAATTTTATGAATGATCACAAATGAAGCTTATTTTCTCAATTTGAAGCTTATTTAAGAAGATACAGAGGATTTTAAGTTTGTAATGATTTTAGACCAAAATATCGATTTTTATAAAATTTTATGAGTGATCACAAATGAAGCTTATTTTCTCAATTTGAAGCTTATTTGAGAAGATGCAGAGGATTTTAAGTTTGTAATGATTTAAGACCAAAATATCGATTTTTATAAAATTTTATGAGTGATCACAAATGAAGCTTATTTTCTCAATTTGAAGCTTATTTAAGAATATACAGAGGATTTTAAGTTTGTAATGATTTAAGACCAAAATATCGATTTTTATAAAATTTTATGAATGATCACAAATGAAGCTTATTTTCTCAATTTGAAGCTTATTTAAGAAGATACAGAGGATTTTAAGTTTGCAATGATTTTAGACCAAAATATCGATTTTTATAAAATTTTATGAATGATCACAAATGAAGCTTATTTTCTCAATTTGAAGCTTATTTAAGAAGATACAGAGGATTTTAAGTTTGCAATGATTTAAGACCAAAATATCGATTTTTATAAAATTTTATGAGTGATCACAAATGAAGCTTATTTTCCCAATTTGAAGCTTATTTAAGAAGATGCAGAGGATTTTAAGTTTGTAATGATTTAAGACCAAAATATCGATTTTTATAAAATTTTATGAGTGATCACAAATGAAGCTTATTTTCTCAATTTGAAGCTTATTTAAGAAGATACAGAGGATTTTAAGTTTGCAATGATTTTAGACCAAAATATCGATTTTTATAAAATTTTATGAATGATCACAAATGAAGCTTATTTTCTCAATTTGAAGCTTATTTAAGAAGATACAGAGGATTTTAAGTTTGTAATGATTTAAGACCAAAATATCGATTTTTATAAAATTTTATGAGTGATCACAAATGAAGCTTATTTTCTCAATTTGAAGCATATTTAAGAAAATACAGAGGATTTTAAGTTTGTAATGATTTTAGACCAAAATATCGATTTTTATAAAATTTTATGAATGATCACAAATGAAGCTTATTTTCTCAATTTGAAGCTTATTTGAGAAGATGCAGAGGATTTTAAGTTTGTAATGATTTAAGACCATAATATCGATTTTTATAAAATTTTATGAGTGATCACAAATGAAGCTTATTTTCTCAATTTGAAGCTTATTTAAGAAGATACAGAGGATTTTAAGTTTTTAATGATTTAAGACCAATATATCGATTTTTATAAAATTTTATGAGTGATCACAAATGAAGCTTATTTTCTCAATTTGAAGCTTATTTAAGAATATACAGAGGATTTTAAGTTTGTAATGATTTAAGACCAAAATATCGATTTTTATAAAATTTTATGAGTGATCACAAATGAAGCTTATTTTCTCAATTTGAAGCTTATTTAAGAAGATACAGAGGATTTTAAGTTTGCAATGATTTTAGACCAAAATATCGATTTTTATAAAATTTTATGAATGATCACAAATGAAGCTTATTTTCTCAATTTGAAGCTTATTTAAGAAGATACAGAGGATTTTAAGTTTGCAATGATTTAAGACCAAAATATCGATTTTTATAAAATTTTATGAGTGATCACAAATGAAGCTTATTTTCTCAATTTGAAGCTTATTTAAGAAAATACAGAGGATTTTAAGTTTGTAATGATTTTAGATCAAAATATCGATTTTTATAAAATTTTATGAGTGATCACAAAAGAAGCTTATTTTCTCAATTTGAAGCTTATTTAAGAAGATACAGAGGATTTTAAGTTTGCAATGATTTAAGACCAAAATATCGATTTTTATAAAATTTTATGAGTGATCACAAATGAAGCTTATTTTCTCAATTTGAAGCTTATTTAAGAATATACAGAGGATTTTAAGTTTGCAATGATTTTAGACCAAAATATCGATTTTTATAAAATTTTATGAATGATCACAAATGAAGCTTATTTTCTCAATTTGAAGCTTATTTAAGAAAATACAGAGGATTTTAAGTTTGTAATGATTTTAGACCAAAATATCGATTTTTATAAAATTTTATGAATGATCACAAATGAAGCTTATTTTCTCAATTTGAAGCTTATTTAAGAAAATACAGAGGATTTTAAGTTTGCAATGATTTAAGACCAAAATATCGATTTTTATAAAATTTTATGAGTGATCACAAATGAAGCTTATTTTCCCAATTTGAAGCTTATTTAAGAAGATACAGATGATTTTAAGTTTGTAATGATTTTAGACCAAAATATCGATTTTTATAAAATTTTATGAGTGATCACAAATGAAGCTTATTTTCTCAATTTGAAGCTTATTTAAGAAAATACAGAGGATTTTACGTTTGCAATGATTTAAGACCAAAATATCGATTTTTATAAAATTTTATGAGTGATCACAAATGAAGCTTATTTTCTCAATTTGAAGCTTATTTAAGAAGATACAGAGGATTTTACGTTTGCAATGATTTAAGACCAAAATATCGATTTTTATAAGATTTTATGAGTGATCACAAAAGAAGCTTATTTTCTCAATTTGAAGCTTATTTAAGAATATACAGAGGATTTTAAGTTTGTAATGATTTTAGACCAAAATATCGATTTTTATAAAATTTTATGAGTGATCACAAATGAAGCTTATTTTCTCAATTTGAAGCTTATTTAAGAAGATACAGAGGATTTTACGTTTGCAATGATTTAAGACCAAAATATCGATTTTTATAAGATTTTATGAGTGATCACAAAAGAAGCTTATTTTCTCAATTTGAAGCTTATTTAAGAAGATACAGATGATTTTAAGTTTGTAATGATTTTAGACCAAAATATCGATTTTTATAAAATTTTATGAGTGATCACAAATGAAGCTTATTTTCTCAATTTGAAGCTTATTTAAGAAGATACAGAGGATTTTAAGTTTGCAATGATTTTAGACCAAAATATCGATTTTTATAAAATTTTATGAATGATCACAAATGAAGCTTATTTTCTCAATTTGAAGCTTATTTAAGAAGATACAGAGGATTTTAAGTTTGCAATGATTTAAGACCAAAATATCGATTTTTATAAAATTTTATGAGTGATCACAAATGAAGCTTATTTTCTCAATTTGAAGCTTATTTAAGAAAATACAGAGGATTTTAAGTTTGTAATGATTTTAGATCAAAATATCGATTTTTATAAAATTTTATGAGTGATCACAAAAGAAGCTTATTTTCTCAATTTGAAGCTTATTTAAGAAGATACAGAGGATTTTAAGTTTGCAATGATTTAAGACCAAAATATCGATTTTTATAAAATTTTATGAGTGATCACAAATGAAGCTTATTTTCTCAATTTGAAGCTTATTTAAGAATATACAGAGGATTTTAAGTTTGCAATGATTTTAGACCAAAATATCGATTTTTATAAAATTTTATGAATGATCACAAATGAAGCTTATTTTCTCAATTTGAAGCTTATTTAAGAAGATACAGAGGATTTTAAGTTTGCAATGATTTAAGACCAAAATATCGATTTTTATAAAATTTTATGAATGATCACAAATGAAGCTTATTTTCTCAATTTGAAGCTTATTTAAGAAGATATAGAGGATTTTAAGTTTGTAATGATTGAGTGATCGCAAATGAAGCTTATTTTCTCAATTTGAAGCTTATTTAAGAAGATACAGATGATTTTAAGTTTGTAATGATTTTAGACCAAAATATCGATTTTTATAAAATTTTATGAGTGATCACAAATGAAGCTTATTTTCTCAATTTGAAGCTTATTTAAGAAGATATAGAGGATTTTAAGTTTGTAATGATTGAGTGATCGCAAATGAAGCTTATTTTCTCAATTTGAAGCTTATTTAAGGAGAAACAGAGGATTTTAAGTTTGTAATGATTTTAGACTCAAAAATATCGATTTTTATAAAATTTTATGAATGATCACAAATGAAGCTTATTTTCTCAATTTGAAGCTTATTTAAGAAAATACAGAGGATTTTACGTTTGCAATGATTTAAGACCAAAATATCGATTTTTATAAAATTTTATGAGTGATCACAAATGAAGCTTATTTTCTCAATTTGAAGCTTATTTAAGAAGATACAGAGGATTTTACGTTTGCAATGATTTAAGACCAAAATATCGATTTTTATAAGATTTTATGAGTGATCACAAAAGAAGCTTATTTTCTCAATTTGAAGCTTATTTAAGAATATACAGAGGATTTTAAGTTTGTAATGATTTAAGACCAAAATATCGATTTTTATAAAATTTTATGAGTGATCACAAATGAAGCTTATTTTCTCAATTTGAAGCTTATTTAAGAATATACAGAGGATTTTACGTTTGCAATGATTTAAGACCAAAATATCGATTTTTATAAGATTTTATGAGTGATCACAAAAGAAGCTTATTTTCTCAATTTGAAGCTTATTTAAGGAGAAACAGAGGATTTTAAGTTTGTAATGATTTTAGACTCAAAAATATCGATTTTTATAAAATTTTATGAATGATCACAAATGAAGCTTATTTTCTCAATTTGAAGCTTATTTAAGAAAATACAGAGGATTTTACGTTTGCAATGATTTAAGACCAAAATATCGATTTTTATAAAATTTTATGAATGATCACAAATGAAGCTTATTTTCTCAATTTGAAGCTTATTTAAGGAGAAACAGAGGATTTTAAGTTTGTAATGATTTTAGATCAAAATATCGATTTTTATAAAATTTTATGAATGATCACAAATGAAGCTTATTTTCTCAATTTGAAGCTTATTTAAGAAAATACAGAGGATTTTAAGTTTGTAATGTTTTTAGACCAAAATATTTATTTTTATAAAATTTTATGAGTGATCACAAATGAAGCTTATTTTCTCAATTTGAAGCTTATTTAAGAAGATACAGAGGATTTTAAGTTTGTAATGATTTAAGACCAAAATATCGATTTTTATAAAATTTTATGAGTGATCACAAATGAAGCTTATTTTCTCAATTTGAAGCTTATTAAGCAGATACAGAGGATTTTAAGTTTGTAATGATTTTAGATCAAAATATCGATTTTTATAAAATTTTATGAATGATCACAAATGAAGCTTATTTTCTCAATTTGAAGCTTATTTAAGAAAATACAGAGGATTTTAAGTTTGTAACGTTTTTAGACCAAAATATCGATTTTTATAAAATTTTATGAGTAATCGCAAATGAAGCTTATTTTCTCAATTTGAAGCTTATTTAAGAAGATACAGAGGATTTTAAGTTTGTAATGATTTTAGATCAAAATATCGATTTTTATAAAATTTTATGAGTGATCACAAATGAAGCTTATTTTCTCAATTTGAAGCTTATTTAAGAAGATACAGAGGATTTTAAGTTTGTAATGATTTTAGACTTAAAAATATCGATTTTTATAAAATTTTATGAGTGATCACAAATGAAGCTTATTTTCTCAATTTGAAGCTTATTTAAGAAGATACAGAGGATTTTAAGTTTGTAATGATTTAAGACCAAAATATCGATTTTTATAAAATTTTATGAATGATCACAAATGAAGTTCATTTAAGAAGATGCAGAGGATTTTAAGTTTGTAATGATTTTAGACCAAAATATCGATTTTTATAAAATTTTATGAGTGATCACAAATGAAGCTTATTTTCTCAACTTGAAGCTTATTTAAGAAGATACAGAGGATTTTAAGTTTGTAATGATTTTAGACCAAAATATCGATTTTTATAAAATTTTATGAGTGATCGCAAATGAAGCTTATTTTCTCAACTTGAAGCTTATTTAAGAAGATGCAGAGGATTTTAAGTTTGTAATGATTTTAGACCAAAATATTGATTTTTATAAAATTTTATGAGTGATCACAAATGAAGCTTATTTTCTCAATTTGAAGCTTATTTAAGAAGATACAGAGGATTTTATGTTTGTAATGATTTTAGACCAAAATATCGATTTTTATAAAATTTTATGAGTAATCGCAAATGAAGCTTATTTTCTCAATTTGAAGCTTATTTAAGAAGATACAGAGGATTTTAAGTTTGCAATGATTTTAGATCAAAATATCGATTTTTATAAAATTTTATGAGTGATCACAAATGAAGCTTATTTTCTCAATTTGAAGCTTATTTAAGAAGATACAGAGGATTTTAAGTTTGTAATGATTTTAGACCAAAATATCGATTTTTATAAAATTTTATGAATGATCACAAATGAAGCTTATTTTCTCAATTTGAAGCTTATTTAAGAAGATACAGAGGATTTTAAGTTTGCAATGATTTTAGACCAAAATATCGATTTTTATAAAATTTTATGAATGATCACAAATGAAGCTTATTTTTTCAATTTGAAGCTTATTTAAGAAGATACAGAGGATTTTAAGTTTGTAATGATTTAAGACCAAAATATCGATTTTTATAAAATTTTATGAATGATCACAAATGAAGTTCATTTAAGAAGATGCAGAGGATTTTAAGTTTGTAATGATTTTAGACCAAAATATCGATTTTTATAAAATTTTATGAGTGATCACAAATGAAGCTTATTTTCCCAATTTGAAGCTTATTTAAGAAGATACAGAGGATTTTAAGTTTGTAATGATTTAAGACCAAAATATCGATTTTTATAAAATTTTATGAGTGATCACAAATGAAGCTTATTTTCCCAATTTGAAGCTTATTTAAGAAGATACAGAGGATTTTAAGTTTGTAATGATTTAAGACCAAAATATCGATTTTTATAAAATTTTATGAGTGATCACAAATGAAGCTTATTTTCTCAATTTGAAGCTTATTTAAGAAGATACAGAGGATTTTAAGTTTGTAATGATTTTAGACCAAAATATCGATTATTATAAAATTTTATGAGTGATCACAAATGAAGCTTATTTTCTCAATTTGAAGCTTATTTAAGAAGATACAGAGGATTTTAAGTTTGCAATGATTTTAGACCAAAATATCGATTTTTATAAAATTTTATGAATGATCACAAATGAAGCTTATTTTTTCAGTTTAAAGCTTATTTAAGAAGATACAGAGGATTTTAAGTTTGTAATGATTTTAGACCAAAATATCGATTTTTATAAAATTTTATGAGTGATCACAAATGAAGCTTATTTTCCCAATTTGAAGCTTATTTAAGAAGATACAGAGGATTTTAAGTTTGTAATGATTTAAGACCAAAATATCGATTTTTATAAAATTTTATGAATGATCACAAATGAAGTTCATTTAAGAAGATGCAGAGGATTTTAAGTTTGTAATGATTTTAGACCAAAATATCGATTTTTATAAAATTTTATGAGTGATCACAAATGAAGCTTATTTTCCCAATTTGAAGCTTATTTAAGAAGATACAGAGGATTTTAAGTTTGTAATGATTTAAGACCAAAATATCGATTTTTATAAAATTTTATGAGTGATCACAAATGAAGTTCATTTAAGAAGATGCAGAGGATTTTAAGTTTGTAATGATTTTAGACCAAAATATCGATTTTTATAAAATTTTATGAGTGATCACAAATGAAGCTTATTTTCTCAACTTGAAGCTTATTTAAGAAGATACAGAGGATTTTAAGTTTGCAATGATTTTAGACCAAAATATCGATTTTTATAAAATTTTATGAATGATCACAAATGAAGCTTATTTTCTCAATTTGAAGCTTATTTAAGAAGATACAGAGGATTTTAAGTTTGTAATGATTTAAGACCAAAATATCGATTTTTATAAAATTTTATGAATGATCACAAATGAAGTTCATTTAAGAAGATGCAGAGGATTTTAAGTTTGTAATGATTTTAGACCAAAATATCGATTTTTATAAAATTTTATGAGTGATCACAAATGAAGCTTATTTTCCCAATTTGAAGCTTATTTAAGAAGATACAGAGGATTTTAAGTTTGTAATGATTTAAGACCAAAATATCGATTTTTATAAAATTTTATGAATGGTCACAAATGAAGTTCATTTAAGAAGATGCAGAGGATTTTAAGTTTGTAATGATTTTAGACCAAAATATCGATTTTTATAAAATTTTATGAGTGATCACAAATGAAGCTTATTTTCCCAATTTGAAGCTTATTTAAGAAGATACAGAGGATTTTAAGTTTGTAATGATTTAAGACCAAAATATCGATTTTTATAAAATTTTATGAGTGATCACAAATGAAGTTCATTTAAGAAGATGCAGAGGATTTTAAGTTTGTAATGATTTTAGACCAAAATATCGATTTTTATAAAATTTTATGAGTGATCACAAATGAAGCTTATTTTCTCAACTTGAAGCTTATTTAAGAAGATACAGAGGATTTTAAGTTTGCAATGATTTTAGACCAAAATATCGATTTTTATAAAATTTTATGAATGATCACAAATGAAGCTTATTTTCTCAATTTGAAGCTTATTTAAGGAGAAACAGAGGATTTTAAGTTTGTAATGATTTTAGATCAAAATATCGATTTTTATAAAATTTTATGAATGATCACAAATGAAGCTTATTTTCTCAATTTGAAGCTTATTTAAGAAAATACAGAGGATTTTAAGTTTGTAATGATTTTAGACTTAAAAATATCGATTTTTATAAAATTTTATGAGTGATCACAAATGAAGCTTATTTTCTCAATTTGAAGCTTATTTAAGAAGATACAGAGGATTTTAAGTTTGTAATGATTTTAGACCAAAATATCGATTTTTATAAAATTTTATGAATGATCACAAATGAAGCTTATTTTCTCAATTTGAAGCTTATTTAAGAAAATACAGAGGATTTTAAGTTTGTAATGATTTTAGACTTAAAAATATCGATTTTTATAAAATTTTATGAGTGATCACAAATTAAGCTTATTTTCTCAATTTGAAGCTTATTTAAGGAGAAACAGAGGATTTTAAGTTTGTAATGATTTTAGACCAAAATATCGATTTTTATAAAATTTTATGAATGATCACAAATGAAGCTTATTTTCTCAATTTGAAGCTTATTTAAGAAAATACAGAGGATTTTAAGTTTGTAATGATTTTAGACTTAAAAATATCGATTTTTATAAAATTTTATGAGTGATCACAAATGAAGCTTATTTTCTCAACTTGAAGCTTATTTAAGAAAATACAGAGGATTTTAAGTTTGCAATGATTTTAGACCAAAATATCGATTTTTATAAAATTTTATGAATGATCACAAATGAAGCTTATTTTCTCAATTTGAAGCTTATTTAAGGAGAAACAGAGGATTTTAAGTTTGTAATGATTTTAGACCAAAATATCGATTTTTATAAAATTTTATGAATGATCACAAATGAAGCTTATTTTCTCAATTTGAAGCTTATTTAAGAAAATACAGAGGATTTTAAGTTTGTAATGATTTTAGACTTAAAAATATCGATTTTTATAAAATTTTATGAGTGATCACAAATGAAGCTTATTTTCTCAATTTGAAGCTTATTTAAGAAGATACAGAGGATTTTAAGTTTGTAATGATTTTAGACCAAAATATCGATTTTTATAAAATTTTATGAGTGATCACAAATGAAGCTTATTTTCTCAACTTGAAGCTTATTTAAGAAGATACAGAGGATTTTAAGTTTGTAATGATTTTAGACCAAAATATTGATTTTTATAAAATTTTATGAGTGATCACAAATGAAGCTTATTTTCCTAATTTGAAGCTTATTTAAGAAGATACAGAGGATTTTATGTTTGTAATGATTTTAGACCAAAATATCGATTTTTATAAAATTTTATGAGTAATCGCAAATGAAGCTTATTTTCTCAATTTGAAGCTTATTTAAGAAGATACAGAGGATTTTAAGTTTGCAATGATTTTAGACCAAAATATCGATTTTTATAAAATTTTATGAATGATCACAAATGAAGCTTCTTTTCTCAATTTGAAGCTTATTTGAGAAGATACAGAGGATTTTAAGTTTGTAATGATTTTAGACCAAAATATCGATTTTTATAAAATTTTATGAATGATCACAAATGAAGCTTATTTTCTCAATTTGAAGCTTATTTAAGAAGATACAGAGGATTTTAAGTTTGTAATGATTTTAGACCAAAATATCGATTTTTATAAAATTTTATGAATGATCACAAATGAAGCTTATTTTCTCAATTTGAAGCTTATTTAAGAAGATACAGAGGATTTTAAGTTTGTAATGATTTAAGACCAAAATATCGATTTTTATAAAATTTTATGAATGATCACAAATGAAGTTCATTTAAGAAGATGCAGAGGATTTTAAGTTTGTAATGATTTTAGACCAAAATATCGATTTTTATAAAATTTTATGAATGATCACAAATGAAGCTTATTTTCTCAATTTGAAGCTTATTTAAGAAGATACAGAGGATTTTAAGTTTGTAATGATTTAAGACCAAAATATCGATTTTTATAAAATTTTATGAGTGATCACAAATGAAGCTTATTTTCTCAATTTGAAGCTTATTTAAGAAGATACAGAGGATTTTAAGTTTGTAATGATTTTAGACCAAAATATCGATTTTTATAAAATTTTATGAGTGATCACAAATGAAGCTTATTTTCTCAATTTGAAGCTTATTTAAGAAGATACAGAGGATTTTAAGTTTGTAATGATTTTAGACCAAAATATCGATTTTTATAAAATTTTATGAATGATCACAAATGAAGCTTATTTTCTCAATTTGAAGCTTATTTAAGAAGATACAGAGGATTTTAAGTTTGCAATGATTTTAGACCAAAATATCGATTTTTATAAAATTTTATGAATGATCACAAATGAAGCTTATTTTTTCAATTTGAAGCTTATTTAAGAAGATACAGAGGATTTTAAGTTTGTAATGATTTAAGACCAAAATATCGATTTTTATAAAATTTTATGAATGATCACAAATGAAGTTCATTTAAGAAGATGCAGAGGATTTTAAGTTTGTAATGATTTTAGACCAAAATATCGATTTTTATAAAATTTTATGAGTGATCACAAATGAAGCTTATTTTCCCAATTTGAAGCTTATTTAAGAAGATACAGAGGATTTTAAGTTTGTAATGATTTAAGACCAAAATATCGATTTTTATAAAATTTTATGAGTGATCACAAATGAAGCTTATTTTCCCAATTTGAAGCTTATTTAAGAAGATACAGAGGATTTTAAGTTTGTAATGATTTAAGACCAAAATATCGATTTTTATAAAATTTTATGAGTGATCACAAATGAAGCTTATTTTCTCAATTTGAAGCTTATTTAAGAAGATACAGAGGATTTTAAGTTTGTAATGATTTTAGACCAAAATATCGATTATTATAAAATTTTATGAGTGATCACAAATGAAGCTTATTTTTTCAATTTGAAGCTTATTTAAGAAGATACAGAGGATTTTAAGTTTGTAATGATTTAAGACCAAAATATCGATTTTTATAAAATTTTATGAGTGATCACAAATGAAGCTTATTTTCTCAATTTGAAGCTTATTTAAGAAGATACAGAGGATTTTAAGTTTGCAATGATTTTAGACCAAAATATCGATTTTTATAAAATTTTATGAATGATCACAAATGAAGCTTATTTTTTCAATTTAAAGCTTATTTAAGAAGATACAGAGGATTTTAAGTTTGTAATGATTTTAGACCAAAATATCGATTATTATAAAATTTTATGAGTGATCACAAATTATTTTCTTATTTTCTCAATTTGAAGCTTATTTAAGAAAATACAGAGGATTTTAAGTTTGTAATGATTTTAGACTTAAAAATATCGATTTTTATAAAATTTTATGAGTGATCACAAATGAAGCTTATTTTCTCAATTTGAAGCTTATTTAAGAAGATACAGAGGATTTTAAGTTTGTAATGATTTTAGACCAAAATATCGATTTTTATAAAATTTTATGAGTGATCACAAATGAAGCTTATTTTCTCAACTTGAAGCTTATTTAAGAAGATACAGAGGATTTTAAGTTTGTAATGATTTTAGACCAAAATATTGATTTTTATAAAATTTTATGAGTGATCACAAATGAAGCTTATTTTCCTAATTTGAAGCTTATTTAAGAAGATACAGAGGATTTTATGTTTGTAATGATTTTAGACCAAAATATCGATTTTTATAAAATTTTATGAGTAATCGCAAATGAAGCTTATTTTCTCAATTTGAAGCTTATTTAAGAAGATACAGAGGATTTTAAGTTTGCAATGATTTTAGACCAAAATATCGATTTTTATAAAATTTTATGAATGATCACAAATGAAGCTTCTTTTCTCAATTTGAAGCTTATTTAAGAAGATACAGAGGATTTTAAGTTTGTAATGATTTTAGACCAAAATATCGATTTTTATAAAATTTTATGAATGATCACAAATGAAGCTTATTTTCTCAATTTGAAGCTTATTTAAGAAGATACAGAGGATTTTAAGTTTGTAATGATTTTAGACCAAAATATCGATTTTTATAAAATTTTATGAATGATCACAAATGAAGCTTATTTTCTCAATTTGAAGCTTATTTAAGAAGATACAGAGGATTTTAAGTTTGTAATGATTTAAGACCAAAATATCGATTTTTATAAAATTTTATGAATGATCACAAATGAAGTTCATTTAAGAAGATGCAGAGGATTTTAAGTTTGTAATGATTTTAGACCAAAATATCGATTTTTATAAAATTTTATGAATGATCACAAATGAAGCTTATTTTCTCAATTTGAAGCTTATTTAAGAAGATACAGAGGATTTTAAGTTTGTAATGATTTAAGACCAAAATATCGATTTTTATAAAATTTTATGAGTGATCACAAATGAAGCTTATTTTCTCAATTTGAAGCTTATTTAAGAAGATACAGAGGATTTTAAGTTTGTAATGATTTTAGACCAAAATATCGATTTTTATAAAATTTTATGAGTGATCACAAATGAAGCTTATTTTCTCAATTTGAAGCTTATTTAAGAAGATACAGAGGATTTTAAGTTTGTAATGATTTTAGACCAAAATATCGATTTTTATAAAATTTTATGAATGATCACAAATGAAGCTTATTTTCTCAATTTGAAGCTTATTTAAGAAGATACAGAGGATTTTAAGTTTGCAATGATTTTAGACCAAAATATCGATTTTTATAAAATTTTATGAATGATCACAAATGAAGCTTATTTTTTCAATTTGAAGCTTATTTAAGAAGATACAGAGGATTTTAAGTTTGTAATGATTTAAGACCAAAATATCGATTTTTATAAAATTTTATGAATGATCACAAATGAAGTTCATTTAAGAAGATGCAGAGGATTTTAAGTTTGTAATGATTTTAGACCAAAATATCGATTTTTATAAAATTTTATGAGTGATCACAAATGAAGCTTATTTTCCCAATTTGAAGCTTATTTAAGAAGATACAGAGGATTTTAAGTTTGTAATGATTTAAGACCAAAATATCGATTTTTATAAAATTTTATGAGTGATCACAAATGAAGCTTATTTTCCCAATTTGAAGCTTATTTAAGAAGATACAGAGGATTTTAAGTTTGTAATGATTTAAGACCAAAATATCGATTTTTATAAAATTTTATGAGTGATCACAAATGAAGCTTATTTTCTCAATTTGAAGCTTATTTAAGAAGATACAGAGGATTTTAAGTTTGTAATGATTTTAGACCAAAATATCGATTATTATAAAATTTTATGAGTGATCACAAATGAAGCTTATTTTTTCAATTTGAAGCTTATTTAAGAAGATACAGAGGATTTTAAGTTTGTAATGATTTAAGACCAAAATATCGATTTTTATAAAATTTTATGAGTGATCACAAATGAAGCTTATTTTCTCAATTTGAAGCTTATTTAAGAAGATACAGAGGATTTTAAGTTTGCAATGATTTTAGACCAAAATATCGATTTTTATAAAATTTTATGAATGATCACAAATGAAGCTTATTTTTTCAATTTAAAGCTTATTTAAGAAGATACAGAGGATTTTAAGTTTGTAATGATTTTAGACCAAAATATCGATTATTATAAAATTTTATGAGTGATCACAAATGAAGCTTATTTTTTCAATTTGAAGCTTATTTAAGAAGATACAGAGGATTTTAAGTTTGTAATGATTTAAGACCAAAATATCGATTTTTATAAAATTTTATGAATGATCACAAATGAAGTTCATTTAAGAAGATGCAGAGGATTTTAAGTTTGTAATGATTTTAGACCAAAATATCGATTATTATAAAATTTTATGAGTGATCACAAATGAAGCTTATTTTCTCAATTTGAAGCTTATTTAAGAAGATACAGAGGATTTTAAGTTTGCAATGATTTTAGACCAAAATATCGATTTTTATAAAATTTTATGAATGATCACAAATGAAGTTCATTTAAGAAGATGCAGAGGATTTTAAGTTTGTAATGATTTTAGACCAAAATATCGATTTTTATAAAATTTTATGAGTGATCACAAATGAAGCTTATTTTCCCAATTTGAAGCTTATTTAAGAAGATACAGAGGATTTTAAGTTTGTAATGATTTAAGACCAAAATATCGATTTTTATAAAATTTTATGAATGATCACAAATGAAGTTCATTTAAGAAGATGCAGAGGATTTTAAGTTTGTAATGATTTTAGACCAAAATATCGATTTTTATAAAATTTTATGAGTGATCACAAATGAAGCTTATTTTCCCAATTTGAAGCTTATTTAAGAAGATACAGAGGATTTTAAGTTTGTAATGATTTAAGACCAAAATATCGATTTTTATAAAATTTTATGAGTGATCACAAATGAAGCTTATTTTCTCAACTTGAAGCTTATTTAAGAAGATACAGAGGATTTTAAGTTTGCAATGATTTTAGACCAAAATATCGATTTTTATAAAATTTTATGAATGATCACAAATGAAGCTTATTTTCTCAATTTGAAGCTTATTTAAGGAGAAACAGAGGATTTTAAGTTTGTAATGATTTTAGATCAAAATATCGATTTTTATAAAATTTTATGAATGATCACAAATGAAGCTTATTTTCTCAATTTGAAGCTTATTTAAGAAAATACAGAGGATTTTAAGTTTGTAATGATTTTAGACCAAAATATCGATTTTTATAAAATTTTATGAGTGATCACAAATGAAGCTTATTTTCTCAATTTGAAGCTTATTTAAGAAAATACAGAGGATTTTAAGTTTGTAATGATTTAAGACCAAAATATCGATTTTTATAAAATTTTATGAGTGATCACAAATGAAGCTTATTTTCTCAACTTGAAGCTTATTTAAGAAGATACAGAGGATTTTAAGTTTGCAATGATTTTAGACCAAAATATCGATTTTTATAAAATTTTATGAATGATCACAAATGAAGCTTATTTTCTCAATTTGAAGCTTATTTAAGGAGAAACAGAGGATTTTAAGTTTGTAATGATTTTAGATCAAAATATCGATTTTTATAAAATTTTATGAATGATCACAAATGAAGCTTATTTTCTCAATTTGAAGCTTATTTAAGAAAATACAGAGGATTTTAAGTTTGTAATGATTTTAGACCAAAATATCGATTTTTATAAAATTTTATGAATGATCACAAATGAAGCTTATTTTCTCAATTTGAAGCTTATTTAAGAAAATACAGAGGATTTTAAGTTTGTAATGATTTTAGACTTAAAAATATCGATTTTTATAAAATTTTATGAGTGATCACAAATGAAGCTTATTTTCTCAACTTGAAGCTTATTTAAGAAAATACAGAGGATTTTAAGTTTGCAATGATTTTAGACCAAAATATCGATTTTTATAAAATTTTATGAATGATCACAAATGAAGCTTATTTTCTCAATTTAAAGCTTATTTAAGGAGAAACAGAGGATTTTAAGTTTGTAATGATTTTAGACCAAAATATCGATTTTTATAAAATTTTATGAATGATCACAAATGAAGCTTATTTTCTCAATTTGAAGCTTATTTAAGAAAATACAGAGGATTTTAAGTTTGTAATAATTTTAGACTTAAAAATATCGATTTTTATAAAATTTTATGAGTGATCACAAATGAAGCTTATTTTCTCAATTTGAAGCTTATTTAAGAAGATACAGAGGATTTTAAGTTTGTAATGATTTTAGACCAAAATATCGATTTTTATAAAATTTTATGAGTGATCACAAATGAAGCTTATTTTCTCAACTTGAAGCTTATTTAAGAAGATACAGAGGATTTTAAGTTTGTAATGATTTTAGACCAAAATATTGATTTTTATAAAATTTTATGAGTGATCACAAATGAAGCTTATTTTCCTAATTTGAAGCTTATTTAAGAAGATACAGAGGATTTTATGTTTGTAATGATTTTAGACCAAAATATCGATTTTTATAAAATTTTATGAGTAATCGCAAATGAAGCTTATTTTCTCAATTTGAAGCTTATTTAAGAAGATACAGAGGATTTTAAGTTTGCAATGATTTTAGACCAAAATATCGATTTTTATAAAATTTTATGAATGATCACAAATGAAGCTTCTTTTCTCAATTTGAAGCTTATTTAAGAAGATACAGAGGATTTTAAGTTTGTAATGATTTTAGACCAAAATATCGATTTTTATAAAATTTTATGAATGATCACAAATGAAGCTTATTTTCTCAATTTGAAGCTTATTTAAGAAGATACAGAGGATTTTAAGTTTGCAATGATTTTAGACCAAAATATCGATTTTTATAAAATTTTATGAATGATCACAAATGAAGCTTATTTTCTCAATTTGAAGCTTATTTAAGAAGATACAGAGGATTTTAAGTTTGTAATGATTTAAGACCAAAATATCGATTTTTATAAAATTTTATGAATGATCACAAATGAAGTTCATTTAAGAAGATGCAGAGGATTTTAAGTTTGTAATGATTTTAGACCAAAATATCGATTTTTATAAAATTTTATGAATGATCACAAATGAAGCTTATTTTCTCAATTTGAAGCTTATTTAAGAAGATACAGAGGATTTTAAGTTTGTAATGATTTAAGACCAAAATATCGATTTTTATAAAATTTTATGAGTGATCACAAATGAAGCTTATTTTCTCAATTTGAAGCTTATTTAAGAAGATACAGAGGATTTTAAGTTTGTAATGATTTAAGACCAAAATATCGATTTTTATAAAATTTTATGAGTGATCACAAATGAAGCTAATTTTCTCAATTTGAAGCTTATTTAAGAAGATACAGAGGATTTTAAGTTTGTAATGATTTTAGACCAAAATATCGATTTTTATAAAATTTTATGAGTGATCACAAATGAAGCTTATTTTCTCAATTTGAAGCTTATTAAGCAGATACATAGGATTTAAGTTTGTAATGATTTTAGACCAAAATATCGATTTTTATAAAATTTTATGAGTGATCACAAAAGAAGCTTATTTTCTCAATTTGAAGCTTATTTAAGAAGATACAGAGGATTTTAAGTTTGTAATGATTTTAGACCAAAATATCGATTTTTATAAAATTTTATGAGTGATCACAAATGAAGCTTATTTTCTCAACTTGAAGCTTATTTAAGAAGATACAGAGGATTTTAAGTTTGTAATGATTTTAGACCAAAATATCGATTTTTATAAAATTTTATGAATGATCACAAATGAAGCTTATTTTCTCAATTTGAAGCTTATTTAAGAAGATACAGAGGATTTTAAGTTTGCAAAGATTTTAGACCAAAATATCGATTTTTATAAAATTTTATGAATGATCACAAATGAAGCTTCTTTTCTCAATTTGAAGCTTATTTAAGAAGATACAGAGGATTTTAAGTTTGTAATGATTTTAGACCAAAATATCGATTTTTATAAAATTTTATGAATGATCACAAATGAAGCTTATTTTCTCAATTTGAAGCTTATTTAAGAAGATACAGAGGATTTTAAGTTTGTAATGATTTAAGACCAAAATATCGATTTTTATAAAATTTTATGAATGATCACAAATGAAGTTCATTTAAGAAGATGCAGAGGATTTTAAGTTTGTAATGATTTTAGACCAAAATATCGATTTTTATAAAATTTTATGAGTGATCACAAATGAAGCTTATTTTCTCAATTTGAAGCTTATTAAGCAGATACAGAGGATTTTAAGTTTGTAATGATTTTAGACCAAAATATCGATTTTTATAAAATTTTATGAGTGATCACAAATGAAGCTTATTTTCTCAATTTGAAGCTTATTTAAGAAGATACAGAGGATTTTAAGTTTGTAATGATTTTAGACCAAAATATCGATTTTTATAAAATTTTATGAGTGATCACAAATGAAGCTTATTTTCTCAATTTGAAGCTTATTTAAGAAGATACAGAGGATTTTAAGTTTGTAATGATTTAAGACCAAAATATCGATTTTTATAAAATTTTATGAATGATCACAAATGAAGTTCATTTAAGAAGATGCAGAGGATTTTAAGTTTGTAATGATTTTAGACCAAAATATCGATTTTTATAAAATTTTATGAGTGATCACAAATGAAGCTTATTTTCCCAATTTGAAGCTTATTTAAGAAGATACAGAGGATTTTAAGTTTGTAATGATTTAAGACCAAAATATCGATTTTTATAAAATTTTATGAGTGATCACAAATGAAGCTTATTTTCTCAATTTGAAGCTTATTTAAGAAGATACAGAGGATTTTAAGTTTGTAATGATTTTAGACCAAAATATCGATTTTTATAAAATTTTATGAGTGATCACAAATGAAGCTTATTTTCCCAATTTGAAGCTTATTTAAGAAGATACAGAGGATTTTAAGTTTGTAATGATTTAAGACCAAAATATCGATTTTTATAAAATTTTATGAGTGATCACAAATGAAGCTTATTTTCTCAATTTGAAGCTTATTTAAGAAGATACAGAGGATTTTAAGTTTGTAATGATTTTAGACCAAAATATCGATTTTTATAAAATTTTATGAGTGATCACAAATGAAGCTTATTTTCCCAATTTGAAGCTTATTTAAGAAGATACAGAGGATTTTAAGTTTGTAATGATTTTAGACCAAAATATCGATTTTTGTAAAATTTTATGAGTGATCACAAATGAAGCTTATTTTCTCAATTTGAAGCTTATTTAAGAAGATAGAGAGGATTTTAAGTTTGTAATGATTTTAGACCAAAATATCGATTTTTATAAAATTTTATGAGTGATCACAAATGAAGCTTATTTTCTCAATTTGAAGCTTATTAAGCAGATACAGAGGATTTTAAGTTTGTAATGATTTTAGACCAAAATATCGATTTTTATAAAATTTTATGAGTGATCACAAATGAAGCTTATTTTCTCAATTTGAAGCTTATTTAAGAAGATACAGAGGATTTTAAGTTTGTAATGATTTTAGACCAAAATATCGATTTTTATAAAATTTTATGAGTGATCACAAATGAAGCTTATTTTCTCAATTTGAAGCTTATTAAGCAGATACAGAGGATTTTAAGTTTGTAATGATTTTAGACCAAAATATCGATTTTTATAAAATTTTATGAGTGATCACAAATGAAGCTTATTTTCTCAATTTGAAGCTTATTAAGCAGATACAGAGGATTTTAAGTTTGTAATGATTTTAGACCAAAATATCGATTTTTATAAAATTTTATGAGTGATCACAAATGAAGCTTATTTTCTCAATTTGAAGCTTATTTAAGAAAATACAGAGGATTTTAAGTTTGTAATGATTTTAGATCAAAATATAGATTTTTATAAAATTTTATGAGTGATCACAAATGAAGCTTATTTTCTCAACTTGAAGCTTATTTAAGAAGATACAGAGGATTTTATGTTTGTAATGATTTTAGACCAAAATATCGATTTTTATAAAATTTTATGAGTAATCGCAAATGAAGCTTATTTTCTCAATTTGAAGCTTATTTAAGAAGATACAGAGGATTTTAAGTTTGCAATGATTTTAGACCAAAATATCGATTTTTATAAAATTTTATGAATGATCACAAATGAAGCTTATTTTCTCAATTTGAAGCTTATTTAAGAAGATACAGAGGATTTTAAGTTTGTAATGATTTAAGACCAAAATATCGATTTTTATAAAATTTTATGAGTGATCACAAATGAAGCTTATTTTCTCAATTTGAAGCTTATTTAAGAAGATACAGAGGATTTTAAGTTTGCAATGATTTTAGACCAAAATATCGATTTTTATAAAATTTTATGAGTGATCACAAATGAAGCTTATTTTCTCAATTTGAAGCTTATTTAAGAAGATACAGAGGATTTTATGTTTGTAATGATTTTAGACCAAAATATCGATTTTTATAAAATTTTATGAGTAATCGCAAATGAAGCTTATTTTCTCAATTTGAAGCTTATTTAAGAAGATACAGAGGATTTTAAGTTTGCAATGATTTTAGACCAAAATATCGATTTTTATAAAATTTTATGAATGATCACAAATGAAGCTTATTTTCTCAATTTGAAGCTTATTTAAGAAGATACAGAGGATTTTAAGTTTGTAATGATTTAAGACCAAAATATCGATTTTTATAAAATTTTATGAGTGATCACAAATGAAGCTTATTTTCTCAATTTGAAGCTTATTTAAGAAGATACAGAGGATTTTAAGTTTGTAATGATTTAAGACCAAAATATCGATTTTTATAAAATTTTATGAGTGATCACAAATGAAGCTTATTTTCTCAATTTGAAGCTTATTTAAGAAGATACAGAGGATTTTATGTTTGTAATGATTTTAGACCAAAATATCGATTTTTATAAAATTTTATGAGTAATCGCAAATGAAGCTTATTTTCTCAATTTGAAGCTTATTTAAGAAGATACAGAGGATTTTAAGTTTGCAATGATTTTAGACCAAAATATCGATTTTTATAAAATTTTATGAATGATCACAAATGAAGCTTATTTTCTCAATTTGAAGCTTATTTAAGAAGATACAGAGGATTTTAAGTTTGTAATGATTTAAGACCAAAATATCGATTTTTATAAAATTTTATGAGTGATCACAAATGAAGCTTATTTTCTCAATTTGAAGCTTATTTAAGAAGATACAGAGGATTTTATGTTTGTAATGATTTTAGACCAAAATATCGATTTTTATAAAATTTTATGAGTGATCACAAATGAAGCTTATTTTCCCAATTTGAAGCTTATTTAAGAAGATACAGAGGATTTTAAGTTTGTAATGATTTAAGACCAAAATATCGATTTTTATAAAATTTTATGAGTGATCACAAATGAAGCTTATTTTCTCAATTTGAAGCTTATTTAAGAAGATACAGAGGATTTTATGTTTGTAATGATTTTAGACCAAAATATCGATTTTTATAAAATTTTATGAGTAATCGCAAATGAAGCTTATTTTCTCAATTTGAAGCTTATTTAAGAAGATACAGAGGATTTTAAGTTTGCAATGATTTTAGACCAAAATATCGATTATTATAAAATTTTATGAATGATCACAAATGAAGCTTATTTTCTCAATTTGAAGCTTATTTAAGAAGATACAGAGGATTTTAAGTTTGTAATGATTTAAGACCAAAATATCGATTTTTATAAAATTTTATGAATGATCACAAATGAAGTTCATTTAAGAAGATGCAGAGGATTTTAAGTTTGTAATGATTTTAGACCAAAATATCGATTTTTATAAAATTTTATGAGTGATCACAAATGAAGCTTATTTTCCCAATTTGAAGCTTATTTAAGAAGATACAGAGGATTTTAAGTTTGTAATGATTTAAGACCAAAATATCGATTTTTATAAAATTTTATGAGTGATCACAAATGAAGCTTATTTTCTCAATTTGAAGCTTATTTAAGAAGATACAGAGGATTTTAAGTTTGCAATGATTTTAGACCAAAATATCGATTTTTATAAAATTTTATGAATGATCACAAATGAAGCTTATTTTCTCAATTTGAAGCTTATTTAAGAAGATACAGAGGATTTTAAGTTTGCAATGATTTTAGACCAAAATATCGATTTTTATAAAATTTTATGAATGATCACAAATGAAGTTCATTTAAGAAGATGCAGAGGATTTTAAATTTGTAATGATTTTAGACCAAAATATCGATTTTTATAAATTTTTATGAGTGATCACAAATGAAGCTTATTTTCCCAATTTGAAGCTTATTTAAGAAGATACAGAGGATTTTAAGTTTGTAATGATTTAAGACCAAAATATCGATTTTTATAAAATTTTATGAGTGATCACAAATGAAGCTTATTTTCTCAATTTGAAGCTTATTTAAGAAGATAGAGAGGATTTTAAGTTTGTAATGATTTTAGACCAAAATATCGATTTTTATAAAATTTTATGAATGATCACAAATGAAGTTCATTTAAGAAGATGCAGAGGATTTTAAGTTTGTAATGATTTTAGACCAAAATATCGATTTTTATAAATTTTTATGAGTGATCACAAATGAAGCTTATTTTCCCAATTTGAAGCTTATTTAAGAAGATACAGAGGATTTTAAGTTTGTAATGATTTTAGACCAAAATATCGATTTTTATAAAATTTTATGAGTGATCACAAATGAAGCTTATTTTCTCAATTTGAAGCTTATTTAAGAAGATAGAGAGGATTTTAAGTTTGTAATGATTTTAGACCAAAATATCGATTTTTATAAAATTTTATGAGTGATCACAAATGACGCTTATTTTCTCAATTTGAAGCTTATTAAGCAGATACAGAGGATTTTAAGTTTGTAATGATTTTAGACCAAAATATCCACCCTTATCGTGAATAACAAGTGGAATTTTTGTTCCCATGAAATTTTTATTCCCCTCGAAGGGAAAAATGCTATCGTGAATCTCCCGTGAACATTTTTTCCCGCTATCAGTTCTCAGTGAATGTAAAAAGGAAGAAAATTAAAATAAAAATCAAAGTAATTTTTTTTTTGTTTTTCAAAAATATACACGTACATACTAATATTTGAAAGAAAAGTAAAAAAAAAAAAAAACAAAGCAAATTATTTAGTTTTATTGCAACATTATTTTATTGTACTATTTAACTTTTATGTAGCAAAATAATTCGGCTAATTTTTGGAAACCCAACAAAAAATAACAAAATTATTATAACAAATTAAAATTTACAATATATTTAGAATTGAACAATAATTCTATTTTATGTTGAGCAATACATCAGTTTGTGTCTTATTAACTGATCGTGTCCTTAAAATAACTTTAATATCCGAATTATAAGAAGATCTACTTATATTTTCTGTTCTATTCCCCAGCAAAAATAAAGTGAACAAATTAAAGGGAAAAGTGAAAAAACTCGGGGGAAAAAAATTATTCACGATTAGGGGAATTTTATTTTTCGCATGATATTATTCAAGGGGAATTTTTTCACGATTGCAAATTTGGGGAAAGGGAAAACATTTCGAGGGAAAAAGTATTCATGATAGGGGTGATCGACTTTTATAAAATTTTATGAGTGATCACAAATGAAGCTTATTTTCTCAATTTGAAACTTATATAAGAGGATTTAAAATTTCTTAGCATTCTCTATTTAATATTTATTTTAGAGGTTATAATATTTGTTTTTGATATCCAAATACCACTATCATTACCCATTAAAAAAACATTTGGTTTTAATTTTTTTTATATAATATATTTTTTCTTTATTATAAATATTAAAGTATACATAATATTTTGGAAATATACTTTATAAAACTTTAAAGTTGTTCACTTATGGTCGAACTTGAGGTCTTTATTAAAAACTATGCCCCATCTACATACTTATTCCATCAGATATTGCTTTTTTGAAATAAGTTATATATAATCCTTTAATAATACATTATTTTATAATTTGTTGTTGTTATTATTTGTACTGACCTAAAATATGGATATTAGTTGTTGATTCTGGAAAGAAAAAAGTATAAATATTCTAATGTTTCTTGATAAATTATAACAGAACTCAGTTTTATTTTGAATAACAAAATTCAATTTTTAATTTTAATCAGTTTTACGAAGAGTTTAATAATTTTTTTTTTTTTTTCTTAAGTTTAAATCCATTTTAAGAATTTTAAAATTTGATTTTATTTTACTTTATTTTTAAGTAGTATTAGGCCTTAATAATTTAATTAGTAATATTTTGTGAACTATTAAATAAATTATAAAACAAATTATCAAAAAGATTTTGAGAAAAAGATGTACAATTTTTTGTTGAGGTCTTAGTGATATAACTTTCGTATATATGTATGTATATTTTAAGAATTTAGTTTAATTATAATTATTATTTTTTCTTCTTGTAATAACTAACAAAGCTACTTTGTTGTTTTATAGAATATAAATTTTATTTACATTTTTTTTCTTGTAATTTTAAGATTAATATTGATATAAGAAACCTTTAAGTTTTATTGAATTTCTTATAAATTTAATTATTAGTGGAATTCTTTGCAATGATTTTTGTTTTACAATTATTATTATGTTTTTGTTTTTATTTTTTTAATATTTAATTTTTTATTTGTGCGGAAGACTACTTAATTAATTAGTTTACTTTAACTTTTGTTACTTTAATGTCTTTCGTTTTATTTATTTAACTATTTCTTTAGGTTATGTAAATTATATGTATATAAGTGTTTTTATAGGTAAATAAATAAATTCTTACCAAAAAAAGTCCCCAAATTAATTATTAAATTATCCCTAAACAATGTCAGATTTTATTTTAAAAAAGAAAATATGTTTTAGCTCTTTTAAAAAGTATTTTATTTAGTATTTGTTTAGTATATTTTAGTGGCATATTTTTTTTTTATTAAATTGTTAAATGAAAATAAATTATTAAATAGCATTTTTTTATGAATAAAATAGAGAGAATCCTTTTTAAAACTTACAAATAACGGATTTGTTTTAAAAAATGTTAATGAAAATTGCACGGTTTTAGATGAATATCAAAAATCGGTAACAATGTTTACAATTAAAACGAGAGAGAAACTATGGTCGGTCAAGACCGACCATATGATACCCTACACCATTGTGTATGAGCCAAAAATTAGATCTGTGGCCAATTGTAGACCAACACTTTTACTAAATGTAAAATAAATTATGCGAATACAGAACAATGCATTGATAGTAACATCTATATGATTTTATGGACTTTAGGACGATTCACGGAAGTGGGTTTATATGGGAGCTATGGTAAATTATGGACCGATTCTCACAAAATTTGGCAATTTCTACTTATATAAAACTTAAATGTGGCGAATATTAACTTGAAACTATCATTCGTATGGGATTTCTTCACGTTAATGTAATTTCCGGTAGAGAGGTTTATATGGGAGCTATGGTCAATTATTGGCCGATCTTAATGAAATTTGGCACTAAAATTAACACTTATACAAAAGTGTTACCTAGCCAGTACCGATTCTATTTAACTCTTCTAGAACTAGTTCCTGAATCAATTATTTTTGTTCCAAATTTTCACATTCAGAACTTAATCCATAGATGCGCTAGGGAAATGTTTCAGAACATATTTTTTTGTTATTTTATATTTTAATGACTCTTTTGATTTTTCTCCTGAAAATTTCCTGAAGTTCCGAGACGACGTAGAAAATTAAAATTTGGCTTGCTTATAAACTTTTCGTCCTAATGCTAACGGAGTTAGATTTTGAAATTTCTATCAGGGAGCGGATATAATCAGATTTATACATATGTAGTTTCCTAAGTTTTTTTTTCCTTTTCGGAGCTATTTTAAGCTTCCAGACAAAGTAGAAAATCCTAACGGATCAGGGAGTGGAGATAATCGGATGTATATGTCTTTTTCTAAGCATTTTTTCTCTTTCCAGAGCTTTTTGAAGCTCCCAGTCGTCCTACAAATTCCAACGGAGGCATACATATTTTTTTTTATCAGGGAGCGGAGTTAATCGTATTTATGAGTCTTTTCCTAAGTATTTATCTATTAGGGAGTGAAAAAAAGGTTTTTGGATTTGTTTGTGCATATTTTTATTATATTTCCTGGCATTGCACATATGTCCGAATGACCACTTTTTTTCGATAAAACTATTTACATATATTTTTCGTATTGAAAATTGTATTTCTATCAAATTCTAATAGGTATATGTCAATTTTTGTTTTTTTCTTAACCCTTTGTGAATAAAAATGAGGACCATCATTATAATTTTTAATTACATTATTTTCTTCTAAATATATTGACAA
The DNA here is from genome assembly GCA_951394005.1 of Protophormia terraenovae. Lineage (NCBI taxonomy): Eukaryota > Metazoa > Arthropoda > Insecta > Diptera > Calliphoridae > Protophormia > Protophormia terraenovae. The sequence continues at coordinate 16,906,882 of OX596077.1, forward strand.
AAAATTTAATTTTATTCCATTTTCGAGTAAACTTTTATAGCCTGTTTCTCTATGTCGAACGAAAATCAAAGCGAACGAAAGCAAGTAGAACGAATTCGAATCCATTTGGGTTTCTGCATTTCCTACGCTTTCGTTCGCATGGAATTACGTCTTTTCGTATTGTTTTTGTTTTATTTTTCTTTCAGAGTAACTTTTTTTCGTAAAAATATTAAAATTACTACTAAATTGTTTTAACGTATATACAACAAAGTAAATAAACAAATAAAGTTAAAATAATTAAAAAATAAAAATTTTGTTGATTTTTTTAGAAATTGTTTTTAAGACACAAAATCGTCATTTATGGATACCAAATACATCAAAATGAATAACAAACATGATTAAGGAACATTTGCAATGTCCTTGTGAGTATTTTTCCTAATTTTCTTAAAAAAAATCAACCAGTCGAAAGCAAAATAGCAAGTGACTGATTTTGACATTTTTATTCTTATCGTTCGAAATACAGAAACCCAATTTTGTATGAAAACACTTACGTTTTCTTTCGACTTGTCGTTCGACTCATTGTTCGCATAGAAGTGAGTTAGAGAAACCCAAATCAGTTTTCGTTCGCTTAGAAGGCGAAAGAAAGCTATTAGTCAAATTTGTAAAAATACATAATTTTGCCTATAGATAAAACATTTTTTATTCGAATTGGCAAGTTTTGGCAAAATATTATTGATGAATCAAATGCCTAACAAATCATTCTAATTTCGTTTTATTGTTTCCAGCTGGGATAATACGGATATCTTTTTTTTTTTTTAATTTTTCAATGTAGAATACAATAAATATAAGAGAAAGCTTTTGTAAAGTTATTTCAACTTAATACTTAAGAATTTTGAATATGTAAAGTGATGAAGTTAAGCATTCTAATTCTTCAAAAGTGTGAGTTTAAAGAAAGATCTTTACGATTAGCACTAAAGGCACAATGGATGTTGATGAAGATCGTTGCGGATCAGAAAATGCATTCCATCCTGCTAGTGTCAAATAAATCTTTTTCTGTATTCTACACAAATTATTACAATAATGAACTTGAGCCTGAATAAATAAATCCAAAAATGATTAATTCATAAAAAAGTTCGAAAATATTCATCAATTACAAAAATAAATTTTTCAATATAGTTTGTATAGAAATTTAAAAAATTTAGTTCTCAAAATATAATAAAAACATAGTATTTTTTCCCACCATTATGGATTTCCTTATATTTTTCTCTTTATAATTTAAATATACACCATCATCTTCGATTTCCATAAAAAATTATATAGTAATGTGTCCATAATTTTAAAAACAACTATTTAAAAAAGTTAACACGTTCACATTAAAAAACGAGAAAAAAAGTGATAGTCGGTCAAGCCCAACCATATGATACCCTACACCATTGTGTATGAGTATAAAAATTCAAGAAGAGGACTTATATTAGACCAATTGTGAACCAATACTTTTACTAAGTGTAAAATAAAATATACGAATACAGAATAATGCGTTGATATTAAGAACTGTATTATTTTATGCACCTTAGGGCGATTCCCGGAAGTGGGTTTATATGGGATCTATGGTAAATTATGGACCGATTCTCATAATATTTGGTACTGTTGTTTCTGCTTATATAAAACTTATTTGTGCCGAATATTAATTTGATACTAATATTTGTATGGGATTTATGCACGTTAAAGTGATTTTTAGAAGAGACGTTATTGACCGATCATCGAAATTTGGTACACAGATTTATAATAACATACAATTTATTTGTGCTGAATTTCATTAAATTATTTGCTATATTAAAGGTATTTATTAGCGTTAAACCCTATTCCGAGAAGACATTTGTATGGGGGCTAGGTGAAATAATAGACCGATCATAAATAATTTCAATAAGCTTCGTCCTTTGCCAAAATAACTATTCGTGCCAAATTTAATCAAGATATCTTTAAAATTGCGTCCTGTACTTTGTTCACAAGGTTTGGACAGGCAGCCAGCCAGACGGACGGACGGACGGACATCGTTAAATCGACTCAGGAAGTGATTCTGAGTCGAACGGTATACTTTAAGGTGGGGGTCGGATGATTTTTTCAGTGCGTTACAAACATCAGCACAAACACATAATACCCCAACCACCTATGGTGGTGTACGGTATAAATATTTTTATTAAAGCTAACAAAATTTGTTAGTGTTTGCTTCATCGCTGGCTAATGCGATTTTTTTTTTCAAAAATTAAAGTGTTTACTAATACACTTAAACAAAAAAATTTTGTTTGTGCTAGTCGAGTTTTGTCAAAAAAAAAAAAAAAAAAAAAAAAAAAACAGTCTCTTCAGACTTATATGCATTGGCAGGCTTATACACTCATCTTTAATAAATCGTTTAATAAGTAGACCATATTTTTTCTGTGTTCTAAAGTTAATTTTATAAAATTAGACCCATAATTAATATTATACGTTCTTTATAATATGTAAATATCATATTTTTCCTGGGCTTCAAAAGAACCAAACTGATAGTTATTAATACGTTAAGGACAATTATAAAAATTTTGACATCGAATTATTTATATTTTACATTTTTAGGGATCATTAGTTTTATATATTTTCATAGAAAATCCTTGGTTTAGAGTATATTTCAGAAATTTAAATTCCATGTTTTTAAATATTTTATACTTAAGAGTATAATTTTTGAAATATAAGTGAAAAATTTTGCATATATTGCATTGCATAGAATTTTTACATTATTAACCATCAGTCTGGTACAATATATTAGCTTTTGAAAAATTGTAAGTATAAAAAAGAAATATTTAAGCATATTTTTGATTTTAAGAGCATTTTTTTAATAATACTCCCTGTTTAAGTAAAATCTTTTAACACAAATCCGTTTCCTAAGTAGTTTTTTTTTGGATTCTTTTAAATAATAGTTTAATACAAAACTTAATAGTTTATTGTATTCCATTATAGGTATTTTATTTAATAAAATATTTACAAAATAAATTAAAATTAATGGACTGTTTTTTAACCTTATACCCCATTGCTGTTTTTTTTTTTTAAATTATTATAATATCTAAATATACATATATTTTAAAATAATATTAAAAATTATTTAAAAATAAACTTTTTATTCTTAGTTTTTGCAATTTTAAGTAATTTTCAAACCCTAATACAACACTCTATTTAGTTAGAGTGGGGTGAAATTTATTAATTGCTTAAGATTTCCAAAGATTTTATTGAAATTAATAAAAAAAAAAAAAATTGTTGATTTTTCTAAAGATTATTAAAACATTTCTTGATGTTCTATTCAACAATTCGATAGCAAAATTTATATAAAATAAATATAAATTTATATAAAATAAATATAAATTTATATAAAATAAATATAAATTTATATAAAATAAATATAAATTTATATAAAATAAATATAAAATTATATAAAAACGACTTTAAAATTGTTAACCTCAAAATTTTAAATACAAAATACAGACGATTTAAAAAATTTAATATTTATAAACGACTGCATTTAAATTTTAAATCTATATTTCGTTAGTCCTCTTGTGTAATACGGTTTGGATGTTTACTTTTTACCATTTAGTTTATGATCAATTAGCCTCACTTTTTATTGAAAACATATACTAATTTCATAGGCCGTTTTTTTACTAATTCGTTTTTATAAAGTAGCTAAATCTTTGGAAATCGTTTAAAAAATGAGATTAAATTATAAAAATATATACGTTTATAAAGAAAACTCAAATACATGATCATTTTTATTTCTCTTAATATCAAATCTAAATTTGTTTTTAATTAAAAGAAATTTAGATTTTAAAAAAGAAAAAACAAATTTTCAATAAGCATTTTTGCTGGAATCGAATATGAATTTAGATAAAAATTGTTTTCAATTAAAATAAATGGAATATGTAATTATGAATATGCCGTAATTTACTTTATTAGCTGGGTCGTTATACATGAAAATATGATTTCTTTGAAGACACGCCCTGAAAACATATTGTGACATTGAAAATACAAATACAAATTCTGTTGAGAGACCACCAAGGCAATTGTTTATGGACTTTCAAGCCGGAAGCTTCTTAAAATTCACATATATAATGCAATTACTAATTGAAGTTTCTATATAACTTTTAAATAAATAACTTTAATTTAAATTTAATTGACAATCCAGCACAATATTCCATTGATTAAATTTTTAAAAATTTATGAGCTTTTTTGTTTATTGTTTTTTGATAAAAGTAAATAATTTTTATGTAAATCAGCTTTAAATTTAAAAAAGATTTTTACATTATAAAATATTTACAGGTTTTTTGTTTTCCTTAATAAAGTAAAAAATAAAAAATTAATAAGAAATTATAAAATTTAAAAATTGTTTATGATTACGGAAAGTTTAAACTAGGACATAATAACTGTTTAAATTTAACAAAAAGAGTTTTCAATTTCAATACATTTGATATTTAAATTGAACCTCTCTATCTGAATTATACAACTGTTATTATAAGACCCTAGTTTCAACATTTTTTATATAATTCTAATATTCCAAACTGTTTCAAGTATTTGTTATGTTGTTTTATTATGTATCTTTTGATTATTATTATTTTAGTTTTTGTTAAAGTCTATTCAAAACGGCAGTTAATTATTTTTTTGTTATAATGTTAATTTGGTGTTTTTGTTTTAGTTTCTAACGATTAATATTAAATTTTTTAAATATTTTTCAAATGTATATCACATATTAGTCTTTTTTTTTTTTTCTTTTTTTTAAATAAATGTTTTACGGACTTATTAATTAAACTTAAAACTATGACGCTTACTGTATCTTATATATCTTTTTTCAAATTATATACAAAAGACTTTGCTCAAAAGAATTAATTTCCCATTGCAATTGATTTTAATAAATACAAGTCTTTATAACAACGAAAAATATTTAACTAGCATAGGAACGTCTTACGGGAACGGGAGGAGGAATTTTCGATTTACGTGTAGATTGTTGTTGAGAATTCTGTAGATGAGTTGAATTTATTGAGACTTTTTGTGGCTGTTGTTGATTGGGCGATATGGAAGTGGGTTTACAGGAAGGTATACGTGTAGGTGTACACTTGGGAGGACTTTTTAAGTCAGAAGATTTTGAATCCTAAAGAAAGAAATAAATAGTAAATTAGATAATTAAAAATGAAAAATTATTAATGTGTAAAATACTTACCTTTTTAGGTGAAGCTACTGTGGGTGATTGTGAGGGTGATATTACCCTTTTCCAGCCATTACTACGCCTCCATGAGTTATTGGAATTTTGTAATCTTTCCTGATATCGACTGGCCTTAGTAACTAAATTACCATTTACACTACCACTTCTTACCACCGGAGTGAGTTTATCATTTTGTTGTAGACGATTTCTTAAAATATTATTGGTTTCTCTTTCCTCGATAGTAGACTGAGATTTCATTAGTTTATGACGGGGTGTTCGACTCAATTCAGTTTTTATGATTTGTTCTATACACTCTTTTTCGCTCATGGTTTCACTTAAATGTCGTTGATGATTGGTATGATTCATTATCATCGGTGGTGGCGTTTGTAATTCACCATCCAATTGAACATCTTCAATTTCTATATCACTATGCTGATCGAGTGTATGTTCCTCCTCAATGGCCATACCATTTTCATTTATGGGTTCATTTTCTTTAAGAGTTTGTAAGGTTATTTCTTGATGTGTGGTACAATGGGAAAAATCATCGGTTTCACTAGAGGAACAACTAGTAACTTGAGCCCTACCAGCTTCACTGGGTGTGGGACTAGGTTGCTTTTGGCGGGATTTTAAAACTTTTGAGCGTAAACGTTTGTGGCTGGGAGATAAACTAGCATTACCATCATCTTCTTCATCCACATCATCATCCTCCTCGGAATCATCATCGTCCTCATCGTCGTCTTCATCATCGGTATCGCCTTCGATATAGGAATAAAGACTACGTGCGGAACTGGAACGTATATTAACCAGCTTGTAGAAATCATTAGTGAATTCTGTACAGGCTATTTCCTCATCTTCGGAATATATTATCTAAAATAAAAAATAAATCAAAATAAATTAGACTCTATAAATATTATAAGCAAAAACATTTTAACTCTAACCTTTTGTTGTAATAATTGCGATATATTGTCTGCCACGGAATCTGTTTCCACCATTGTCGAATTGAGCAATTCTGTAGAGTTCCAAATCCAATCATGATCACTCAATTTTTGTTGCCTCCTAACATGTTGTTGTTGTTGCTGGCGTTGTTCACGATCTTCATCTAATGTTATCACAGCCAATTCTTCTTGCGACATACTCCAGTCTTCCATTTCCGTTGAACACGGTTCAGCTGGCAATAGCCATTGTTCCGGTTCTTCAGGTAAATCTTCTAAATGACCATTTGAGGGTTGTGGTTGTCCACTACTCATGGTACAATAACCCTCATCACGACCCTTAGCAGGGCTGGCCGACAAAGCAGCATTTTGTGCTTCTAAATCTCTAACACGTCCCTTTAATAAAGCCACCTCTTCACGTAGATTATCTTCGGCTACTATAGCATCGACCACTTTACGCATAACATCATCCAAACAGTGTTCATATTGACGTACACGTAACAATAAAGCCTTGTTTTCTTGTTGTAAAGTGTGTAACAAATTTTCTTGGCGTGCAAAACGGGTCTAAAAGGCATAATAAAAAAAAAAAAATCAAAATATTAGCACACAAAATCATTTAGTCAAAACGTAAATTACTTATTACATAAACTTTAAGAACTAAACCTTACTTTTTTGCCCCAAAACTTTTTCATACGTAGCGCGAATTTATTTATAGATATTAAAACATTTTTCATGACGTAATTTTTGTTTTAATCTTTTTTATGAAATTTTTTGATAAATTTCTTGATAAATTTGTTTATAAATTTTGCCAATAAAGCAAGATTTTGTTTTTTGTAAAATCATTTAATTAAGAAATTAAAACAGATTTTCACGTTTTATACAAAATTACTAAAAACTTTATAAATAACAAACGAACTTTGACTACGTGAATGTTTTCAGGCAAAATTTTTACCAAATACTGCCATGTAATCCCATTGTATAATTTTAACTAACTCTGCTATATTTAAGTTCAATTTTAATGCTACTAAATGGCTTTAAAGATTTTTTTGTTGTTAGTCTTTGAAGTGTTAATTACTTTCCACCATGTCTCTAATATTTTGCAAATGGTGCTAATTACATTTGCATTAGCACTCGACTAAAGTATAATTACGCCAATTTTTTTTTTTTTTTTTCGTAAAGTCATGGTATTTTGAGGGCTTTTTTTTTTGTTTATATTCCCATTCTAATGAAATATTTAAAAATATATTTAGAAAACATGAACTAAATTTGAAAAAATGGTACGAAAGATTATGGCGTCGCAATTTAAATGGAGCTTAAAATATTTTTTTTTTGTTGATTGATCAGAATTTGATAAACAAAGTTGTTGTCAATGACAAATTTTCTAAAGAGAATCTTGCTCAGTCTGTGCCAAATTTTACTGACAATTTTTAAATAGAAAAAGTTGTTCAGTTACTGACAATTTTTTTTATAGAAAAAGTTGTTCAGTTACTGACAATTTTTTTTATAGAAAAAGTTGTTCAGTTACTGACAATTTTTCTACAGAAAAAGTTGTTCAGTTACTGACAATTTTTCTACAGAAAAAGTTGTTCAGTTACTTACAATTTTTCTATAGAAAAAGTTGTTCAGTTACTGACAATTTTTCTATAGAAAAAGTTGTTCAGTTACTGACAATTTTTCTATAGAAAAAGTTGTTCAGTTACTGACAATTTTTCTACAGAAAAAGTTGTTCAGTTACTGACAATTTTTCTACAGAAAAAGTTGTTCAGTTACTGACAATTTTTCTACAGAAAAAGTTGTTCAGTTACTTACAATTTTTCTATAGAAAAAGTTGTTCAGTTACTGACAATTTTTCTATAGAAAAAGTTGTTCAGTTACTGACAATTTTTCTATAGAAAAAGTTGTTCAGTTACTAAAAATTTTTCTATAGAAAAAGTTGTTCAGTTACAGACAATTTTTCTATAGAAAAAGTTGTTCAGTTAGTGACAATTTTTCTATAGAAAAAGTTGTTCAGTTACAGACAATTTTTCTATAGAAAAAGTTGTTCAGTTACTGACAATTTTTCTATAGAAAAAGTTGTTCAGTTACTGACAATTTTTCTATAGAAAAAGTTGTTCAGTTACTGACAATTTTTCTATAGAAAAAGTTGTTCAGTTGCTGACAATTTTTCTATAGAAAAAGTTGTTCAGTTCCTGACAATTTTTCTATAGAAAAAGTTGTTCAGTTACTGACAATTTTTCTATAGAAAAAGTTGTTCAGTTACTGATAATTTTTCTATAGAAAAAGTTATTCAGTTACTGACAATTTTTCTGTAGAAAAGGTTGCTCAGTTACTGAAAATTTTTCTATAGAAAAAGTTGTTCAGTCAGTGACAATTTTTCTATAGAAAAAGTTGTTCAGTTACTGACAATTTTTGAATAGAAAAAGTTGTTCAGTTACTGACAATTTTTCTATAGAAAAAGTTGTTCAGTTACTGACAATTTTTCTATAGAAAAACTTGTTCAGTTACTGAAAATTTTTCTATATAAAAAGTTATTCAGTTACTGACAATTTTTTTATAGAAAAAGTTCTTCAGTTACTGACAATTTTTTTATAGAAAAAGTCATTCAGTTACTGACAATTTTTCTATAGAAAAAGTTATTTAGTTACTGACAATTTTTCTATAGAAAAAATTACTATAGTTACTATAGAAAAAATTGTTCAGTTACTTAAAATTTTTCTACAGAAAAAGTTGTTCTGTTACTGACAATTTTTCTATAGAAAAAGCTGTTCAGTTGCTGACAATTTTTCTATAGATAAAGTTGTTCTGTCACCGTAAATTTTTCTGTAGAAAAAGTTGTTCAGTCACCGAAAATTTTTCTATAGAAAATGTTATTCAGTTATTCAGAAAAAGTTATTTATTGAGAGCTCTGAGTATCTCTAAATTTTTGAGTATTTTTTTTGTTTTTAATACAAAAGCTGTTAAATACTGAGCAACATTTTCCACTTATAAATTATTAATGATTGACAGATAAATATTTTGAAGTTTTACTAGACTTCATTTATCAAATTCTTAAATTGTTTTTTATTTAAATCATTTATATAGTAGTTGGTTGTCGTGGCTCCATCATTTCAACTCATTTTTTAGATTTACATACTAGACAATGATGTCAGCAAAAAAATAAATTATAGATGTATAGCTCATATTCACATCCAGACTTATAGATTAGACAAGGCGGCAACATTTTCTATCACTGCAGATTTTCCTAGTCGTAGATTACTTAATAAACAAAATCATTGAAGTGAAAACTTATTTGAGTTATAGAGAAAATAATAATAATATCTTGCAATTTCGATAAAAGTTATTTAAAGAACATTAAGATATGAAAGGATTTTTGTTATGGCTGAAGTAAGTGTAAGGGAATGTTAAAGAAAATGTTTTAATATAAAGAAATTAATACAAACCTGTAAAGCTTTATGGTCCCGGCATGTTTGTAATTGTTTACGCTCCTTGGATTTTATAACACGACTCATGCTAAAATCATAAAAATTGTAGAAAAAGAGAACAAGATTATTTAATAAATTTTATGTTCAACAATTTTGATTAATGTTTTGTTGGATAATAAAATGAAAACAATAAAAATCATTCATTCAGTTGTTTAATTAAACTCATTTAAACGTTTAAAGTTTTGCTAACAAAGTTTGAAAGAAGATTATGTTTTATGTTTAAGGATATAAGATATTTAAAAATGTTTGTGGTTTGTGGCCATAATAATTTAAAAATACTGTAAAATTTTGCTTATAACAAACTGTTCTTAATTGACATTTTACCGCTTTAAGAAATGTTAAGCATCTTTAGCATTTGTTTATGATAATAAAGTTTAAAAATTACCTGAAAAATTTCCTTTTTTTCACAGAATATTTAGTTCAGCTAGAGGTTGTTTTATTCTTTATTTTTCTCTTTACGCGAGGGTCGTGATTAATGGTGTTTTCCAGGCAATTAAAATAGAGAAAATAAAGTTTTTTTTTTTGCAACATATAGTACATCTATATAATTTAAAACACGACTCTATTTATGCCACTAATAGTACCACGTAACAGAAATAGAAAAAGCAATAAGACCATCATCAGGCTGTTTCTCTAAAGTAAAAATTTTACTTTTTTTTTTCTTTTTGCCTGGAGCCTTTAGAGGCATATGATGGAACTCCACCAGCATACATTTCTCATATATATGTATGTAAATACAAAGTGCATTTAGCCACCATCATCGTGGCTTAGTTTACGTAGTAATTTTTGAATTTTCTTTTATTTTTGCCAGAAGAAAATCCACAAAAAAAAACTAAGAGACTTAAATTATTTTTGCATTTGGGACTCTAAACATTTGAATTTGTTTGTTGTTCTCAACAGTGCGAACGAATTGTGGTTTTTGTGGAAAATAAACCAAGTGCAAAATAGAAAAAACTATGTGGCTAAAAAAACCTTAATGACGGCAATGCATCCGTTTTTATGAAACAACAATAATTCCTAAACAGCAACTGCATCTCTGTAAACATGTTAAGTGATTGTGAATTAAAATTGTAGAAAAAATGTTAACCAAACTAAACTGAAAACAAAAAACATGAGAATAATTCTCACCATATTAAAGTAAAATGTACGAAAGATACAACCGTTTTACACCATTTGTGGTTAGGAACTGAAAACTATATTCAGTAAAATAAAAGCTGCCAGAATCTGAGCTTTTTTTATAAAATGAATTACTGAACAACTTTTTCTATAGATATGATTTCCAGAGTGGAATTATGGAAAATAAAAACATTTTGTGGTTATTTTTGTTTGTGATCTGTCAGTGACAATATTTCTGTAGAAAAAGTTGGTCTGTCACTGACAATTTTTTCATAGAAAAAGTTGCTCCATCAGTGACAATTCTTCTATAGAAAATATGCCTCTGTCAGTGATAATTTTTCTATAGAAAAAGTTGCTTTATCAAAGACAATTCTTCTATAGAAAATGTAGCTCTAACGGTGACAATTTTTCTATTGAAAATGTGGCTCTGTCAGTGACAATTTTTCTATAGAAATAGTTGTTCAGTCATTGGCAGTTTTTCTATAGAAAAAGTTGTTTAGTCATCGACAATATTTTTATAGAAGACAGTTTTTATATATAAAAAGTTGTTTAGTCACTGAAGTTTTTCTATAGAAAGTTTTGTTCAGTCATTGAAAGTTTTTCTATAGAAAAAGTTGTTCAGTCATTGACAATTTTTCTATAGAAAAAGTTGTTCAGTCATTGATAATTTTTCTATAGAAACAGTTCTTCAGTCATTGACAGTTTTTCCATAGAAAAAGTTGTTCAGTCAATGACAGTTTTTTTCTATAGAAAATGTTGTTCAGTCATTGACAGTTTTTCTATAGAAAAAGTTGTTCAGTCATCGACAGTTTTACTATTGAAAAAGTTATTCAGTCATTGACAGTTTTACTATAGAAAAATTTCTTCAGTCATTGACAATTTTTCTATAGAAACAGTTCTTCAGTCATTGACAGTTTTTCCATAGAAAAAGTTGTTCAGTCAATGACAGTTTTTTCTATAGAAAAAGTTGTTCAGTCATTGACAGTTTTTCTATAGAAAAAGTTGTTCAGTCATTGACAGCTTTTTTATAGAAAAAATTGTTCAGTCATTGACAGTTTTTCTATAGAAAAAGTTGTTCAGTCAGTGACAGTTTTTCTATAGAAAAAGTTGTTCAGTCATTGATAGTTTTTCTATAGAAAAAGTTGTTCAGTCATTGACAGTTTTTCTATAGAAAAAGTTGTTCAGTCATTGACAGTTTTTTTTATTGAAAAAGTTGTTCAGTCATTGACAGATTTTCTATAGAACAAGTTGTTCAGTCATTGACAGTTTTTCTATAGAAAAATTTGTTCAGTCATTGACAGCTTTTCTATAGAAAAAATTGTTCAGTCATTGACAGTTTTTCTATAGAAAAAGTTGTTCAGTCAGTGACAGGTTTTCTATAGAAAAAGTTGTTCAGTCATTGATAGTTTTTCTATAGAAAAAGTTGTTCAGTCATTGACAGTTTTTCTATAGAAAAAGTTGTTCAGTCATTGATAGTTTTTCTATAGAAAAAGTTGTTCAGTCATTGACAGTTTTTCTATAGAAAAAGTTGTTTAGTCATTGACAGTTTTTCTATAGAAAAAGTTGTTCAGTCATTGACAGTTTTTCTATAGAAAAAGTTGTTCAGTCATTGACAGTTTTTCTATAGAAAAAGTTGTTCTGTCATTGACAATTTTTCTATAGAAACAGTTCTTCAGTCATTGACAGTTTTTCCATAGAAAAAGTTGTTCAGTCTATGACAGTTTTTCTGTAGAAAAAGATCTTCAGTCATTGACAACTTTTCTATAGAAAAAGTTCTTCAGTCATTGACAGTTTCTCTGTAGAAACAGTTCTTCAATCATTGACAGTTTTTTTTATTGAAAGTTGTTCAGTCATTGACAGTTTTTTCTATAGAAAAAGTTGTTCAGTTTTTGACAGTTTTTTTATTGAAAAAGTTGTTCAGTCATTGACAATTTTTCTATAAAAAAAATTGTTCAGTCATTGACAGTTTTTCCATAGAAAAATCGTTCAGTCATTGACATTTTTATAGAAAATGTGGCTCTGTCAGTGACAACTTTTCTTTAGAAAATGTGGTTCGGTCAGTGAAAAATTTCTATAGAAGAAGTTATTCGGTTTGAAAAGTCCAGTTTAGTAAATTTCTCTTGGCCTCAGTGTATGTAATAGCAGTGAATCAAATTTAAGCCTGTCAGTGAAATAAAAATATATAAGGGATAGAGCAGAAAAAAAAAAAAAAATAATAAATTTAAAACTTTAGAAATAAACTTTTTTTAAATTACACAAACAATTTAACAAAAAAAATAGTCACGTTTAACATTAAAATGTTAATGAATGAATGATAGAATGAACGAATTGTTCATGAATAAATGTCTCAAGCACACGATTAAGTTTCAACCACAATTTATCCTTATAATATAGTCTAATGTAAATACTCTCTATATTTTGTATAATGTCAATTAATGTTCTTGAAAACAAATTAGTTTTCACTGTATGTGAACTAAAAAATTAATGTTATTTTTTTTTATTGTTTTCATTAACGAAAGAACAAATCAATTGAAAAATTAAATTGTATTATTTTTTATCAATGTCTCTTTTATACTACATTTCTTGGTTTTTTTTATTAATATTCATTCATACACTTACTTTTCCAATTGCTGACGCAGTTCTTTTTCAAATGTTGGTGACCCGCATTGGCTCTGTAATGACAGGGAAGACAAAAATTAAATGTATTATTAAAAAAATCATAAAGAAAAAACAAATATTTTTTTATTATTAGTTTCATTTAAAGTGACCTCCTCCTTTATGATATTTTTAAAAGTAGAAAAACATTTAAATGTTAAAATTAGTGATAATCATGTTGATAATAAAAACTGTCACATTGACGGATTAATATTTAAATGTCTCGGAAAAAAATAATAAAGGGGCAAAATAGAAGCCTAACGAAATGTCAAACATTGTCACTTTAAATAGTCTTTTGGTCTTTTAGTGCGTTTTTTGTATGTTAAAATGCAATAAAAAGTACTAGGAAATATAATAAAAACAAATTTACATCAAAAATAAATGTTTCCTCATTGAACATAGACAGAGGGAGAATTTAAATAAAATTAAGATTAATGTTTTTTCCTTGTGTTGAGAATATAATAAAAAATATTTTTAATTACTAAATAGTGATATTTTATATTTACTTAAGGGTTTATAGAATTTCAATTAATTAATGAACTTGATCATTCAATTTTGCTATAAATTTTAACAATCGAACATTCTTTTTCTATGAAATTTTAACATTTTTAATTTTAAATATGTTTTCTTGTGAATGATTAATGTGATCATGGACTGTAGACTGCCACCATGTTTTCATTTTATTGCTGAGGGCTAGGGATATTAAGAATATAATTTGTAATCATAATAAAAATTTTAAGTACAATTTGATTTATAATTATATCAATTTCTTTAATAAATATAGTTCGTAGCAGTTTTCTAGAGGAGTTTTTTTGGAGCTATATTTTCTCTAATTCTAAGCTATAGCACAGGATTAGAGCTGTGTTCTATTGGAAATATAAATTAGAATCTGTAAGAATTAATGATCTAAATATGAGTAAATTTATAAAAAAATATACGCTGAATTATAGCTATTTCCTATAGGACATATAGTTCAAGAGAAAATATATATTTAAAGAGAAAATATATATTTAAACTATTTTTTATAAAAATATCGCTTAGAGTCAGCAAGTTTGCTATAGGAAATATAGCTCAAAATCTAAGATATTTTCTATAGCAAATAGAGTTCAGAATTTGAGTTATTATTTGCAGGAAATGTAGTTCAGAATCTAAGCTAATTTTTATAAGAAATGTAGCTCAGAATAAGAACTATTTTTTAAAGGAAATATAGCTCAGAATCTGAGCTATTTTTTATAAGAAATATAGATCAGAATCTGAGCTATTTTTTATACGCAATATAACTCGGAATCTGAGCTATTTTTTTTATAGAATATGAGTCTATAGGAAATAGAGCTCAAAATCCGAGCTATTTTCTTTGGGAAATATAGCTCAGCTTCTGAGCTATTTTCTACAGAAAATAGAGCTTAGCATTTGAACTATTTTCTATAGGAAATAGAGCTCAGAATCTTAACTATTTTTTTTAGGAAACATGGTTTGGAATATAAGCTATTTTCTATAAAAATTATTTAGAATATGTTCTGTTTTATATAAGAAATATAACTCATATTCTTAGCTATACCCTGGGTTATTTTCAGTTTGAAATATTGTATACAAATGTGACTAAGATTTTAGTATATAGTATAGTTTTCAATTTTAAAGTGTATTACTTTTAGAAATTTTTGCTTTAAAAAAAATAAGTTTTAAAGATTATAAGATAAATATTAATCTATTTTCTTTATTATTTTAGGTTTTAAATCTTGAAACTAATTGCCAGTCCGTAACTCGCAGATGTGAAGAACTTGTCCTGAAATGTGAATTTGGGTCCCCGTGATAGTCCTAAGAATGCCGATTACCATAGAAAAGATGAAATTGGCTTTTGTTATTTAAGACTGTATACTATTTTAATTAACTATTTCATGTTAATAAAAACTTTTTAAATATTAAATAAATTCCTTACTAAACTTCCTTTAAAATATTTTTCTCAAGTAACTTATATAAATAATAAAATATGATTTTTCCTTTAATAAATTTGTTTTATTTCGTCATATATTTTCTCGTTTTTGTTCTGGGATTTTTATCGTATTTTTTTGTTAATGGAAAAAAATTTATAAAATACCAAGCGATCAGAAGCCAGCAGCAGGGAGTATTTTGTTTTTTAAAAATTTCCTTCCTTTATAATTTGTTTGCCTAGAAGTATGTTGTATATTTTTCATGCTTTTTTAAGAAGTATCCTTATTTCATTGCTGATCGCAACATTGTTTTTCCAAATTTATTAATACTTTTTTTTTTTTACAAATTTTGCCACTTCAAGTAATTTATTTGTATACCTTAAATATTAAATTTACAGTAAATTATCCTTAATAAGAAAACAATGATTTAAAATTCAAATTTATTGTTTCAACAAATTCAAAATTTAAATGACATGTGCAACACAATTTTATGCTCTAACTTTCTGCTTATAAATCATATAAACATAAGTACATTTTCCTCATAATCTTACCTTTTTTGTTCTTCATTTATTTAAAACTATTTTATTTTTAATCTCATAAATAAATATTTTTATTATTATTTTTCTTTTTTTTTTTTATTATTCATTCAAAGGAAAATCCATTAAATATAAACAGACTTGGTGAAAAAAGGAAAACTAGAAAAGCATAATACATAACATCCGGAAAGATAAAAGCATCTCATTTATTTATCTTCACAATGCGGAACCATAACATTAACACAGATGCCATGCAGCAGCATGCAAGCATAAAAAAGTGTGGTGTTCTGGCCTTAACGAAAAGGCTGGTAGAAAAAAAAAATAAACTCGTAAATCACTTGTCAAAATGCAAACATGTCAACGCAAAAATATCACATGAAATTTAAAACATTCAACACAAAAGGACAGCAGCATAACAACATTTACTTTTTTCTATATTTTTTCTGACACTAACTACGAGAACACATGCTGCATAAGACACTGAGGAGGTGAGAAGGAGAAAAACACCATCAAGTGTTTTTTAAAGTTTTAACTCCCAAAAGGTTTGACTTTTGCAAAAGAGACTTTATGTCCAATATTTTCTATAAGAGAATTGTTTCAAATTGAGAGATTTTTTAAAGAATACTATATCAGACTGAGAGAAAGTTTTAAGAAAATGATCTCTGATTTTGCTATAATGAAATTGTCTAAGATTGAGCGAAAATTTGTATAGGAAAATAATTTGAGATGGTAGAAAATTTTCTCAAAGAAAATTTCTCTTCATTTGTAGGTAGCAAAAGTATTTCAGATGAAGAAAAATTTTCTTTAAGAAAATTATCTACCATTGTTTTATATGTAGAAAATTTTCTTTAAGAACATTATTTGAGATGAATAACAATATTCTTTAAGAAAATTATCTCAGATGGAGAGAAATTCTCTTTAAAAAAATTATCTCATATGGAGAGAAATTTTCTTTAAAAAAATTATATCAGATAAAGAGACATTTTTCGTAAAAAATTATATCAGATTAAAAGAAATTTCCCAAAGGAAAGTTATCAGATTGAGAGGAATTTTCCTTAAGAAAACTGTATTAGAAATTATATCAGATGGAGAAAAAATTTTTAGAAAAATTATCTCAGGTGGAAATTTTTTTTTTTTAATGAAAAATATTTCAGATTCTGAGAAATTTTCTATATGAAAATTATTTTAGATTCCGAAAAAATTTCTATAAAAAAATTATCTCAGATGAAGAGAAACATTTTATAGGAAAATTATCTCAGATTCAAAGAAATTTCCTATAGGAAAATTATCTCAGATTATGAGAAATTTTCTGTAGAAAAATTATCTCAGATTATGAGAAATTTTCTATAGAAAAATTATCTTAGATTTTGAAAACTTCTATAGAAAAATTATTATCAAAATATTTCAGGTGAAGAGAAATTTTCTATAGGAAAATTATCTCAGATTATGAGAAATTTTCTATAGGAAAATCATCTCAGATTCTTAGAACTTTTCTATAGGAAAATTATCTTAAATAGAGAGAAATTTTCTCAGATGGATAGAAATTTTTTATGGGAAAATTATCTCAGATTCTGAGAAATTTTCTATAGGAAAATTAGCTCAGATCCAGAAACATTTTTATAGGAAAATTAACTCAAAATCTTAAAAATGTTCTATAGGAAAATTATCTTAAAATCTATGGAATTTTCTATAGGAAAATTATGTCAAAATCTAAGGAATTTTCTATAGGAAAATAATTTCGTGTTCTAAGAATTTTTTTATAGGAAAATTATATCAGATTTTGAGAAATTTTCGTTAGAAAAATAATCTCAGATTTTGTGAAATTTTCTAAAAAAATTGTTGGTCACATTTTATCGTTAGTTAGCTACTTATTGAAAACCAAAAAGCCTCCGAATTAAATTAATACCAAACGCTTAAAAGTATATGACTATGAATACATATTGTACGGTAATTGTTTTTTGGGTCACAGATGTATTTAATTTGTTCCCATAAGAAACCGTGGATAACACCAGGGGTGTTTATATAAATGAAAATTGCTACTCCCCAAAATAATAAATATGTAACCAAATATTTTGGGGAGTATGACATTTTGCAACTTAATTGTAAACTTAATTGAAATTAATTACAAACATTTAAGACCGAAAATCAGAAGATGATTTAATAATAAAAATCCTCAAAGAAATAATTTACAAAGATTTATTAAAAAACAAACAAACGCATAACTTCTTTAACTATTTTATATATAAGTATTTTAATAAATAATAAAATTCCTTAAATCATTAAACTTGAAGGAATTTTTCCTTTTATTTCATAAAAACCCCTCTAATCTCTATAGCAAACAACAATATTTATACAGTTTCCTAAGTTGGCGCCTGTTTTAAATTATGAGGTTTGTAATGGTAGTAGTGGTGGGGGCTAAAACGGAAGTGAAATAAAAACCTTTACTTGGTTAGACGTCGACGCCATTAAAGTCAGCAATTTTTGCTTTTTCATTCTTGTTTTTGTTTTTAATATAACATTGAACAAAACATGTGTGTTTGAATTGATTATTTAGTCTGGCTTTAGTTAAACAGTCGTGTTTGTTTGGTAGACGTGAAAGTGTTGTTAAAAGGAAATAAAACATAATAACAATAGCTATAATAATGTTTATTAATTTGCCAAAAACAAAAAAGGAAAAAAAAAAAAAAAACAAGAGTGGTTATAGAAAAAATCATTTAACGGAAGTAAAATATTAGTCTAGCAAAAAATAAAAATCACATATGCATATAAATTACTATGGATATGCAAATATGAGTTGTGGCTATTAGAATGTCTGTCTAGGAATTTTCCAATGAAATCGAAAATAATAAAATAAGAATTTATAAATAAAAATATGAAATTGAAATTTACATAAAATAAAACAAACAATTTTAAACAAAGAAAATTTACATAAAATAATTTGTTGAAAATTAAGGAAGGATATGATAAAAAAATGTATTGAATAAACAAGGAAACAACGTTATAATTGAGAAGAAAGATATAATAGTATCTCTTTAATATTTAGTGGATAATTTAAGGCTTGTATTCTAAGCTATTCACAATATGAACTCTTTTCTATTGGAAATATAGCTCGGAATCTATATTCTACTCAGAAGAATCTCTGCGAGAAATATAGTACAGAATCTGAGCTATTTTCTATAGTAAATATAGCTCAGAATATGAGCTATTTTCTACAGCAAATATAGCCCAGAATCTGAGCTATTTTCTATAGGAAATATAGCCCAGAATCTGAGCTATTTTCTATAACAAATACAGCTCAAAATATGAGCTATTTTTTATAGAAAATATAACTCAGTATCTGAGCTATTTTTTATTAGAAATATAGCTCAGAATAAGAACCATTTTCAGTAGGAAATAGAGCTCAGAATATGAGCTATTTTCTATAGGAAAAATAGCTTAGAATATGAGCTATTTTCTATAAGAAATATAGTTCGGAATCTGAGCTATTTTCTATAAGAAATATAGCTTAAAATATGAGCTATTTTTTATAGGAAATATTGCTCCGAATCTGAGCTATTTTCCTTAAGAAATATAGTTCGGAATCTGGGCTATTTTCTATAAGAAATATAGATTAAAATATGAGCTATTTTTTATAGGAAATATAGCTCAGAATCTGAGCTATTTTTTATGAAAAATATAGTTCAGAATCTAAGCTATTTTCTATAAGAAATATAGCTCAGAATATAAGCTATTTTCTATAGCAAATATAGCTCAGAGTCTGAGCTATTTTCTATAGGAAATATAGCTCAGAATATGAGCTATTTTCTAAAGGAAAAATAGCTTAGAATATGGGCCATTATCTATAAGAAATAGCTCATATTCTAAATAGGAAATATGGCTCAGATCTGAGCTATTTTATTTTCTAAGAGTTCAGAATCTGAGCTATTTTCTATAGGAAATATAACTCAGAATATGAGCTATTTTTTATAAGAGATATAGTTCAAAATATGAACTATGGCTCATAACCTGAGCTATTTTCTATAAGAAATATAGTTCAAAATCTGAGCTAATTTCTATAAGAAATATAGCTTAAAATCGGAACTATTTCCTATAGAAAATTTAGCTCAGAATCCGAGGTATTTTTTTTAAGAGATATTTTTCAGAATTTTAGCTATTTTCTATAAGAAATAGAGCACAGAATATGAGCTATTTTCTATAGGAAATATAGCTCAGAATCTAAATTATTTTCAGAATTTGTGCTATTTGCTAAAGCAAGCATAGCTTAAAATCTTGACTATATTCTACAGGAAATGAATCTCAGAATATATGCTATTTGCTATAGTAAAATTACCTCAGGAACTAAATTAATATTTAAAATGTTCTATTTCATAGAAAGTTATTCCTTTTTTCCACAACGTCATGTTAAAACAAATTGTTGCACCACCCATTGTTAAATTTATTATAATATTAATTAAATATTATGTATTTTTGAACAGATTCATATTTTTGGAAAATCCTTTTAAGGTTACCAAATTTATTCAACTATAAACAAAAATCCATATTAATAAAAAATAAAAAACAAGAAAAAAACATTTGAGTAAATAATAAATATAAACATAAATAATTTTTAACCCCTTTTTTAAGCTACAACAGGAAAAGTTGCAGTTGCCTGCATTAGAGGTGGTGGTGGGTGGTGGATTTTACTTTACTAAGTTAGAAATATTATAAAGTGAAGCTTTCTTTGACAGGATTAAATGATAGACCTTTTTCATTCAGTCAATCGTACATTTAAACAGTCAGTCAGTCTCTCAGTCATTCATATTGCGGGTGCAAACAAGTATCTATTATCTATTGTTATTACCCATGTTGTTATTTTTGTTGCTAGTTCTTAAGTACTTTGTTACTTTTTTTTTTCTATCGTAATCCCTTAGCTATTTTATATTTTTATGCAAGGGGGAAGGTTTTTTTTGGTCTATGCTGCAAACAGTTACAGGGTTTATTAAAAAATATGACATTATGTCCGCATAAATTTAACATGTTCCTAGAATTTGGTTTGTTAATATTTCTGTCAATTGTTGTTACTACAAGTTCAGATGAGACGTTTGTAGTAGTAACTCTTAACATAAAGTAACATTGATAACAACATCGTTTGAATTATGTTATAATGTTAAGGAGCGAGTTTGATAAGTTAGTTTAATTAAATTTAATTAAAAGAAGAGGAAGCATAAGAAATTTTGGATCTATATTTTTAAGATTTACCAAATACTGGATTTTTCTTTTTATCAAAAAAACAACTTTTCTAATAAAAGAAAATTCATTATAATCAAAATTTTATTCCTGGAGTATCAGCTAAACAATTTTTATTATTTTTTTTTTTTTATTAACTTTTCAATTATACCTCGTTTTACATATTCAAACTAATAAATAGAGTTATGGGTTGTTATGTGCGTATTTGAATAATTCAAAATATGTATGACAAACAACCCTTGAAATATAAAATACAAACATAAAGAGGTCTAATTGAAATTTAGTTAGATTTTTATTCCTCCTCCAAAGTTTTATAATTTTTTCTCCATATAAGTAGAATTTACCTTCTTTGTTTTCTCTTTTTTATGGTTAAACAGACAACAAAGAAATATTTTTTTGGGAAAAACGAATTTCCCCCAAAAAATCAAACAACAATAGAGTTCATTAGGAAATATGGTTACAAAAAAATTGGTAATGGTTGAGGTATATTAAAGAATCCAAACATGTTAAGGCATAATTATTATTAATTATACAAATTAAAAAAAAAAAAAAAAAAATTGCAGACAATAGTCAAATGAGCACATTTGCGTATGAGGTTGTTTGATTTAGTTTTTTAATCTTGATAAATGAATAGAAAATTTAAGGAACATTTTCTATAATAACGACAAATTGTAAATTTTCGATAAAGTTGTTTTTTTATAAGAAATTGTGCTAACAAAATTTTTTTATTGAGAAATTATATTAGCAACAATTTTTTATTGAAAAATTCTATTAGCGACAACTTTTCTATAGAAAAATATTTATAGCGACAACTTTTCTATAGAAAAATATTTATAGCGACAAATTTTCTGTAAAAAAAATTTATAGCGACAATTTTTGTATAGAAAAATATTGATAGCGAAAATTTTTCTATAGAATAATATTGATAGCGACAATTTTTTTTATAGAAAAATATAGAAAAATATTTATAGCGATAATTTTACTATAGACAAATATTGTTGGTGACATTTTTTCTTTAGAAAAAAATTGTTGGCGACGATTTTTCTATAGAAAAATATTGTTAGCAACAATTTTTCTATAGAAAAATATTGTTAGCAAAAATTTTTCTATAGAAAAATATTATTAGCAACAATTTTTCTATAGAAAAATATTTTTAGCAACAATTTTTCTATAGAAAAATATTGTTAGCGACAATTTTCTATAGAAGAAAAATGTTAGCGACAATTTTTCTATAGAGGAATATTGTTAGCGACAATTTTTCTATAGAAAAATATTGTTAGCGACAATTTTTCTATAGAAAGATATTGTAAGCGATATTATTAGCAACAATTTTTCTATAGAAAAATATTTTTATCAACAATTTTTCTATAGAAAAATATTGTTAGCGACAATTTTCTATAGAAGAATAATGTTAGCGACAATTTTTCTATAGAGGAATATTGTTAACGACAATTTTCTATAGAAAAATATTGTTAGCGACAATTTTTCTATAAAATAAATTTAATAAGCAACAATTTTTCTATAGAAAAAATTTAATAAGCGACAATTTTTCTATAGAAAAAATTTAATAAGCGACAATTTTTCTATAAAAAAATTTAATAAACGACAATTTTTCTATAAAAAAAAATTATTAAGCGACAATTTTTCTATAAAAAATTTAATAAGCGACAATTTTTCTATAAAAAAATTTAATAAGCGACAATTTTTCTAAAAAAAAAATGAATCACCGAATATTTTTCTATAGAAAAATTTAATAGCGAAAAATTTTCTATAGAAAAATATTGCTTGCGACAATTTTCTATAGAAAAATATTGCTAGCGACAATTTTTCAATAGAAAAATTTTTTTAGCGACTATTTTTCTATAGAAAAATATTATTAGCGACATTTTTTTTATAGAAAAATATTATTAGTTGACAGTTTAGTAGAAATTTTGATTTTCTTTTTTCGAAAAATTTTCTTTTTAAAGGAAATTTTCTATTTAAAAGAAACTTGATATAATTTTTTCTAAAGAAAATTTTTGATAAATTTTATTTTTGCAGAAAATTTTCCATTAATTTCCTTTTTTGTAGGAAATTTTCTATAATATTTGTTATAGGGAATTTTCCGTTTTACAGCAAATTTTCTTTTTATAGCAAATTTTCGATAAATTTTCCTTTTATACAAAATTTATCAAAATTGTGTATAGTGCACGCATTTAAGACAATTGCTACTTATTTCAATCACATTTAATTCACAGCTGGTGTCTACCAAAGAGTTCTTTTTTTACATTCATATGTATTTCATATCTGTTCTCATTCATAAATTAACAACTCACTCACTAGAATGTACTTGTATTTTTTATTTTAAATTTTCTTTGATGTTATATTAGCTTAAAGCTTAGTGGCGCCTAATATAACCGTTGTTTTTGTATGCTTTTTTATTTCATTGTTGTTATTTATAACCCGCCATTGCTAACTGCTTTTTCCCAATTTTCTAAAACATATAACCGTTATTTCAAAGACATTTTCTCATACTCTCTTAAACCAGTCTCATACACTTACATTACATATGTACATAACTCCTATTTAGGCATAATTTAGTACATAGTTGTATTTTTTTAGTCTCGACAAGTGAAATATCATCTCGTATTCGTTCACTCATACTTATATTTATATGAGTATTTAAAATATAATTGAGACAATGTGTCGCCGTCGCCGTCGCCTTCGTTTAAATTTTTGTTGGGGATCTATGTAGGCTGAGTGTTTAAACAATTTAAATTAGTTTAGTCGGTTTTTTTTTGTTTGCCGTTTTGTCGATGTTGTTGGAGATAAATATGATTTAAATGTATGAAATAAATTTGAAAAGATTTAAATTACATGTATGTTTGTATGTTAGTAATTCATTTTTCATATCCTTTATAATTTTTATTTTAATAAAATTTTATAATTGGAATGAGGAATGATGTAAGTTAAACTGAAGCATTAATACTAAATTTATAAAGTTATTTCCACTTTCATGGACAGACGAACATAGCTAAATCGCCTTAGATTTTCGTGAAGAACTAAAATATACATACATATAACTCAATATTACAGCCCCACATTTTTAGAAGGCATATTGAGTATGTAATAATTTTCAATTTTAAAACAGCATTAATTTTCAAAAAAGGGAAATCATTTTTATTTAAAGGTATTTAAAAACAGTATAAAATTTCCAAAAATAAGTATCAACTAGAATAATAATCATTTTTAAAATTTCAAATTTTTCTAAAAAGTAATTATTTTAAACAAATAGTTAAACAAATGTGGCATTTTATATAAGTATATCCCTTAGATATAGATATAGATATTGGTGGCTCCTAATAAAATTCAAGTTTTTTATTTTTAATAGTTATGAATATTTAAATTCAGTTTATTGAATTTACTTATTTAGAAATAATAATAATTTATTTTATTATACATTAACACTAATACACAAAACTACACAACTTTCAAAAGGTGTCAACTGCCGACTTCCTTCAACTTTTAGTACAACTTTACAAGTTGACAGTTCTTATACAACTCTTCTATAAATTCCCTAACACACTCTCTTATATTGTTTCCCTGTAAGAAAAAAAAGTATAACTGTCTCTTTCCCGTCCATTAAAAGTCCGCTTATAAAGTTCGAAATTCCCTCCAGAACATTCGTAAATTATCAGGTTACGTCTTGTCAATATTTCGTCCGTTTGCCTAATAATAATTTTTAAAAATATTTATTTTCCATAGCGTTATTTTTTCACAAAAATATAATTTTTATATAAAAGTAATTTATTTCATAAATACTAATTTCTGAAAAAAAAAAAAATTAAAAAGTAGATTTTCAAAAAAAGTACCAACTTTCAAAAAAGTTAAAATTTTCAAAAAAGAATTATTTTTCAAAAACAATTTTTTTTCAAAAAGGTATCAATTTTCAAAAGTGCTAACATTTTTCAAGAGCAAATTTTTTCAAAAAAATACAGACTTTAAAATGTACCAAAGTTGCCCATATCGGGTATGTCATTTTTTTAAAAAATCGCCAAAAATTCATTTATGATATGATAGAAAAGAAATTTTATATATAGATAGTCCTTGTAAATCTCTACAAAATACGCTTACATGTGTAGGTTATCTCTTTTAGTTTAAGAAATATTCGGGTCGAAACTAATTTTTACCTCATTTTTTGCCACGTCTTCTTCTAGTTTTTTTAACTTGGCGGGCTTAATATTGCCTCTAGGATTTTTCTAAGATATCTGCCAGATTTCCTACAAAATTCTAAATAATATTGCTGCAAGAATCATATAATTATATGAATCCATGAAAAAGTTATATTAATCTAAAGTTGGAACTTTAAACAAATTTTAAATTTTTTTGATTTTTTTCCAAAGAGGTGGCAATATTTATTTAGTGATAAAATTAGTTTTTTGTTCTGGGCTTTATAATTTTTTTAATGTTTTCAAAAGAAATCTTAATGTAAATGCGTGTAAAGTAAATCTGGAGGAGTTTGGAACAAAGTTCTGCCCACGAGCCCTATCCAAATTTTGTAAATTTTTGAACATTTTTTTATATTTTTTTGTTATGTTCTCAAATCGCAAAGCTGGGATCGACTTAAAATAATTTTAATTTTTTAGCCCTACATGTAAGGTATATACCCAAAAAGTATTTTCTGACGGAGACCCCTTATAACGACAGGGTGACCATTTCAATGAAAAAAGTCAATTTTTGAAGGAAGCTTTCTCCGAACTGGAATTTTGGGTATTTCGGAGTAAGAAAATGGGAATCTATTTATTCTCTTCTTTTAAGGACAAAATGTTTTATATTGTACTTAAATTTCACAATCATAGCTTAATTAATGTAGATTTTATTTAAGTTCAAATATTAATTTTTTTTGGAAAAATAACACTAAATACAAAAATTTTTAGTTTTTTGATAAATTTAATGAAAACATTTAGCTTGAATACTTTATTATTTATATATTATTATTTTTCAAGTAATAACCTTTCCAATGACACCAAATACTTGCATAAATGCTTTACACAATCGTTTAAAAACTAGCTGAAACTTGGCCCCCCATCAGCGAAATATTTTCCTTAATTTCTATAGTAAATGTGTGCTGCAGCATTCTATATACATAAGTGCACAGCAGTTTCAACGTGTTTTTTTAAATAATTATGTGTAACTTTTGAACGTATAAATATATTTCAAT
Source organism: Protophormia terraenovae (assembly GCA_951394005.1). Classification (NCBI taxonomy): domain Eukaryota; kingdom Metazoa; phylum Arthropoda; class Insecta; order Diptera; family Calliphoridae; genus Protophormia; species Protophormia terraenovae. Next base: position 16,933,151 of record OX596077.1, read on the forward strand.
GAAATTTCACACAATTATTACTGAGGTATTTTGCAACTGTTTTGGAGGAGCACAAGTTTCTAGCTGATCTCGGGGCAGGGAGAAGGACCTCCGAAATGGGTAACCTCTAATATTATATAATAAATAATGAAAGGAGTTGACCACTTTCGGAGGTAATTTCCCTGTCCACAGACTAGCTAGAAATTTGTGCTCTCACAAAACAATTTAAAAACACCTCAGAAATAACTGTGTGTAATTTTATTGAATATATACTTAACGGTTCATAAGTTGCACATAATTATTTAAAAAAACACGTTGAAACATACATACGTAAGAGCACAGCCGCTAGGGGCCTGTACTCCTCCGAATCAACTTGAAAATACCTCAGCTCTAACTATGTAAAATTTTATTGAGATACCTCTAACGGTTCTTTAGTTACTGAATTATTTCCAAAAAAAAAAAAAAAAAAAAACGTTTTGGAACCGCTGTGAGACCCCAAAAAGTATATATTATGGATATTTATTGATAGCGAAGTCGATATAACGATGTCCGTCTGACCATCTGTCTGTTGAAATCAGTTTCAGAAATCAGAAAGCCCCAGTTATTGCATATATATGTTTTATACATCAAGTTGTAAGGAATATTCCTTAGAAGAACAGTAATAAGAGTGAGAAATATCGGTTTGTAAATAGCCGAGATATCGCCAAAAAACCGAAGATACCTCTAAAAGTCCATTTTATTGTCAACTTTTCTAAGCTCCTATACAAGCTAGCGATTTCGTTTTTGCACAAAAAAATCAGAATCTTTTTTATTTTTTTGCTCAATAAATGAACAATCAGTCCATTAGTATCCAAGATATCGGCCAAAACGCAATTTTAGACTTTTGAAGCTTTAATATAAGCTACGGGTTTCGTTTTTGTACAGATTGTTATTGGACGGTATTTAACCAGATATCGGCCAATTTTATTTAAATTAATTTTGTTTTATATAACATCCCAATTTGGCTGAAGGGTATATAAGATTCGGCATAGCCGAATATAGTACTAGATCTTGTTTTATTTTCAGACTTATAAAAGATATTGATATGAAATGTCCTTTATAAGATTACTGAATATAATTCTTTTATAGAGTTTATTTTACATATTTTATTGATTTCTAAATTGTTTAATAAAATTACGTTGTTTTTAAAAACAACCCTTCTAAATCCTTTGAAGTTTTTTTTTTTTTTCTTAAATACGTCATCAATTTAATTTTAGCTAAACATTACGTGAAACCTCAGTTTAAATTTCAAAGAAAATATTTCATTACATTAAATTCTTCAAAACAAACAAATAAAATTCTTACCATTCTATAACTTTGTGGCAGGATAATGTAAATATTTGCTCCTTATGTTGTTGTTGTTTTTGCTGTTTAATCACAAAACATATACCGCAATCACAACAAAAACAATGACGACAACAAACACAACAAAACCACCATCAAATTCGATTTCTAGCTTTTTTATGTTTTTTCAATTTTTTTTACTTTTTTTAAAGGACAACACCCCACTACACTCATTCACATTTACATGAACAACACAATACACTTAAAAAGAAAACACATGCAGACATACATGTACGTGTTTTTGCATGTAATGCTAGAATTAAAGTGAAAAATGTCTGGAAAATCGTATAAAATTTTCACTTTTTTTCCGCAAACCTTCACTTACACTTTAATAATTTCTGACTTTGTGTGAGTGTGTTTTCTTTTTTTGTTAACAATAAAACTGTTGTGCTTTTAGCCCATTCTATGGTCACCATTAACACATACATCCATATAAACACATAGAGAAAAATTAGAAAACAATGAAAATGAAAAAGGAAATCCACTAAATTACCAATTGTTTTGTTGTTATTGTTTGAAAAAGTTCAAGCGAGAAAAAATGTAATAATTTTTAAAACCACAAGTGATAAATTTTATTTAGTAGCGTCAACTAACAAAAAAATATCAAAAGTAGCGATAAACGAAAGGATTTTTTTGCTGTGGTTTTCGATAGACGACGGAACGTAAAACCAACTAAAACATGACCTCACGGAAAAAAACTGTAGAAACGAGTAACGCAGGTTAAAGCCGGCGGCTGACTAAAGAGGAAAAAAATGAAAACAAACTTAAAACCAATTCATTCATCCCCCTTTAAGGGATGAATGGAATAGATGGTTTGGCTGGCTGTAAGAATCAAGGATGCGTGATACAAAATATACCAAAAAGAAATTGTAGAAGTGTACCAAATTATGTACCAACATTTTTAAAAATCGTTTGTTTTTTTATATTTTTTTCAATAACAATATTTAATATTAATTTAATCAGAAATATTATTTATCTTTTATAAAAAAATACTTTCAATTCAGTTCTTATTCGTTTCAAAATAATTGAATTTAATAATTGGTACTTTTTATGTTAAATGGTCCAAAAAAAATCGTACAATTGTATCAAAATAATCAAATAAATAGCGAGATGAAAATCAAATACAGAGAGTTTGGTGCAGTGTTGCCAGAACTTCTCTGAGAAAAAGTGCTAAATGGCTATTAAAAAGGTGCAATTTAGTAAAAATAAGTGCTAAATGATTGTTAAAAAGTGCAATTTTTAGAAAAAAGTGCTGAATATTAAATAAAGAATTAGAATAGAAATTTTTGTTATTTATGCATATATTCACTACTTTAATATATTTTTTTAATTTGTATGGTTTACGCACAATATATTGGTCATATTCTTATTTCCGAAGGAACAAATCAATTCAGAATAACTTCCCATCTTCATACTTAATCACATTATATTTTGGAACACAGTAAATTTCATACATAAGTATGTCTTATTGAAAAATGTATAAAATAATTTTAAATAATTTTGTTAAATAAGAACATTAATGGTTTTCATTCAACCGGATAAATCTACACAACTCGTAAATTTATAAAATATTTTATTCCCTATGTAAGAGCTTTTATTGCATTTCAGGTACATTTTTGTGAAAATGGGTTTACTTCTTTTATTTTTTCGTAGGTATTTTCCTAAAACTATGTTCACATTTGTTAAATATTTTACCAAAATTGTGCAACCACTACTTTTACAAATAATTGTTCACAGTTGTTTGATATTGCAAATGTTTTGTAAAAGAAATCAGCATCGTTCTAAATTTGGTAAAATGTCAGCTATGAATAATAACTAGTAAAAAATGTTTCCATTAAAATGGAGGTCAGAAAATATTTTTGTAGTAGTTACGTCATTTTGAAAAGTCTGACCTAAGGTATGGTTATTAGTATGGCTATTAGTTTAGGAGTTGTAAAAAAAGATTTGATCGGTAAACTATACAAAGATATTTTTTAGCTATTTTGTGCTTTATTTATCCAAAACTAAAATTAAAGTGCAAAAACTAAAAATAAATGCTAGAAATGCACTTTTAATGCTAAAAAATTCATTTTATTTATAAAAAACGTATAAAAAGGTGCTAAACAGCATCTAGCACCTTTTTTTCGCAAAAAGGTGCAGTACCCGAAAAATAAGTGCTAGAATTGCACTTTAAATGCCGTTATGGCAACGCTGGTTTGGTGTAAAACAAGACATCAAACCGGAAACCAGAGAACATAACACAAAATACAAGAGAACACTAAACACAACAACAAAAATGCATTGCTTAGGAGATTACAAGGATAGGGAATGAAATAAAAACAAAACAGCCACAAAAAACGGAATGAAATATATGAAAATGAAATAAAATTTAAAAGAGCCAAAATGAAATTTTCTCTCTCTCTCTTTTTCTATCTCTCAAAATAAAAACGGAAACAAAATTAAGCTCTCATAAATAATTTTTTTTTTTTTTTTTGTATTTCTTTTGCAAACAATATCCTTTGTTTGCTGTTGTTGTTTTCATTGTGTCGTTTTAAGGATATCAAGAACAAAACACAAAAATGTGAATAAAATATAATTAAAACATACACCCAAGAAGGAAAAGAACTAACTAAAAGTATGTAAAAAAAAGATGCTTTATTTTTGGTTATATTTAAAATTGAATTTAAAGTTTCCAAATGAATTGCTTTTATGTAGTATTTATTTAATTTATTCTCCACCCCGTCAGGCAGGCAGTCAGTCAACCGACCAACCAGTGTTTTTCCATTGTAATTATGTTTTGTTGTTTTTTTTTATATATTTTTTTTCTAACCATTTATTTTAGGGTCTACATTATTATTTTTTTATGAAAGGAAGAAATTAAAGACCGTATAAAAATTTTAATTAAGACTTTATTTACAACATTATTTCATTTGCTACTCAATAATTAGTTTAGATTAATAGTCCAGACATTTGTGAATATTCAAATAAAAGTTTTATAATTAATTTGAAATTGTTGTTGGGATTTTAAAAGGAAAAATAGGACTAAAAATGTTAAATTTATTATTTAAAGAACATTTATTAAATTTGAAAAATTAGCTGAAAATAACTATACTATATGCTAGCAAAATAGCATTTTAATGCACAAAAAACTACTTGGTTTTTTATTTGTTTAAACATTTTTAGTTATACACATCGGAGGCTTATATTAAAAAAATGGCTATCTATAGATTTTCAAAAATATTTTTTGTCGTAAAACATTTGGTTTTTTTTCTTTATCACAAAAACGTATTATAATAACACATTTTTTTTTTTTCATTTCTATTTTTGGGCCTAAAACTTTCACTAAAAATTGGTTATATAGTTTAAAATTTTTTATTTCGTAGCATAGTTTCAGGAGCCTAATTTAAAAAATATTAGAAATGGTTGAAAAATTCCGCATATGTGTATGTTTTTAATTTTTGAAATATAATATTTTTAATTGTAATTGTCATATGAAAATTCATAAACATATGTATGTACCCACCAAAAATGGCATGTAGTTACAGAAGTAGTTACCTTTCAATGACAACAACATACCGCACAATGCTTTGTTCCATAGACAAAAATCAAAATAAAAACATTTTTAAAATTTTGTAGAAATATACGTTTTTAGAAGGGTAACAATATAGATTAATTTATTTAAAAAGATTTTTTTTTTTAAGTTATTTTTGAGGGCACTAAAGTCAGAGAGTCTTGCTCAAATTTACACATATTTTGTACTTAAAACTAAGGCTCATATACCAGGTTAAGGCATTAGGCCAACAAACATAACAACCCAACTTAAAAAATTTGGGAAGATAAGTTATTGGCCCACGTTGCTCGACTTCTTAAAATGATAAGGAAAATTGTGGATTACGTACCTTATAGCGCCGATATTGTTCCTTCAAATTATTGTTTCGTACGATTCAGAACTTTCTAGCTGTAATATGATTCACTATAAAACGCGGTATTAAAAATTGTCTTGATTCATTTTCGGCCTCAAAATGTGAGAATGGTATCCATAAGTTGCCAGAAAGATGGACAAAGTTTTAGCCGGTGGACAATATTTTTGAGTAAAATACATACATAGTACCTTTATATTGAAAGAAACGTTTCAATATAATTTTCATTAAATAAATGATGGGAATTAATGAAATTTTTTTTTCAAAAAATGTACTTTTTTCAATAATTGGAACCTTGAACTATTTATACAAAATTTTCTTGGCGTATATGTTTTTTTGTAAGAGATATCGGCGGAAAAGTATGAATTGCTTTTACAATGGATACCCTGTGTTTCTAGTATTAGACCTATGACATTTTAGTTTATGAACCGGTTTTGCATATACCAAATAAACCTTACATAAGGTAAATATTGGAGCAAAATTTCGTTCCCTTTAGGTGGTTCGCCCCGAGACCTATTCTGCTTTCAACAGATACACAGACGACGAATAGATGGAAATTGTTGGATCGACTCAGAATCTTTCGAGGGCTCCGAATATATACTGTATAGAGTCTTAGACGATTTTTTGTACATTTTACAAACGGAAAAACAAACACAAAATTTTTGTAAAATTAGGGTTTGTCATTACGTTTGTAATATATCGAAATTTAAACCTAAGACCCCATAAAGTATATATATTCTGCATCCTCAAGAAATTCTAAGACGTTATAGCCAATATGCTGAAAGCACGATAGGACTCGGGGATAATTCCCTAGGGATATTTGATGCAAAACATTTAATAAACTAAATTATGAATAAAAAACTAGAAAAAAAATCGATGTCCTTCATTACTCCAATTAATTTTTTTTCGGCCGATATCTGCAAAACAAAAACATCTACGGCAACAAAATTCCCTACAAATATTTAAGGGATCGATATAAATAAAAAAATGGATATAATTCACAAACTTTACCGCCAACCTCTTAAAGTGAATTTTGAAATTGTGGTAGATCGGGCAATATACATAAGGGGACTCAATAGTTTTGTTTTTATGGAGTGACAGACAAATATTATAGTTACTACATTTGTTAATGGATATAATAATGCTGGCCAATATTAATTTCAGAAAAATTCTTGGGTGTAAGTAAACAAAAAGTGTGAAGTAGAAAATTGTTAAAGCAAAAGTAGTGTTGGCTAATGTGTCAACTTAAAATATTTAAAAGTAAAACACTTTACAAAATTTTTATACTTGTTATCGCTTTTCGATTAAGTGTTGTAACTGATATCAAGATTTTATTAAAAAATCTCATCCTTTTAAAAATATAGATGAATGTATAAAGTTACATTTTAATGAATTCAAGTGCAATCTTCAAAAAGACATAATAGGCCGGCCATTGGTAAATATTGATTTTCAAAAATAAAAAAAATAAATTTAAATTAAAATTTCAAGTTGTTCAAAAAAAGCAGCTGTATAATCAAAAAATTTTTTATAATAAACATTAAACAATCTATTTTAAATGATGAAAATGATGATGATGGTCCTTGGATAGAAATATTTAAGGGGTTGGTTGTTAGTGCATTTATTCTTTGAAGCTTGTTGCATTATTAGGGTTGGTGTTTGAACAAAAAAATTCCATAGAAGAAGGGGACTAAACTAACAATTCTAAGTAAACAATAAGCTACTTTTTTTGTAAAGAAAACACGCGTTGTATGCCATACGCTTCTCACTTCATTTACCCGCTAAAAATCTCATTCAAACTCTTACAGTTTTCATGTTTCAGTTTTTATGCTAAAAATGAAAGTGTGAGTTTAAATTTACTATGGCGATTTTTCATTATAATATAGTATAGCAGAAAATTAAAAAAAAAGAAAAAAAAAAAAAAAACAGAAATTTGCAAATAAATTGCATTGTAAAATGTTTTTGAATTAAAGGCGGGGTTGTTAAAAACATTAAGGGGGTAGTTTTCTTTTGATGGTATTATATAGTTTTTTTTTATTTAGAAAAAAAATCATATGTTTAATGGTTTGAGGGGTCAATGTGGTGAATCATCATCAACCAGCCTGCCTGCTTGCTTGTTTTGGCACAAAATTAGTTGCCCGGGTTTCTTAAAATTTAAAAGACAATTATGTTAATTTTTTTAAAACACAGTTTAACTGCTTACTGAGAAACTTTGCCTTTAGTGATTGAATTTAATTTTTTAATACTTAAACGTTTTGCTTTGCCACGCGCTTGTTGAGCTTGTTGTGCAAGTAATAATCCCTAATTTAGTAAACAATTTTACTTACACGCTGTAAATATAATTTATGTCTTTTTAAATTGAAAAAGCTAATTTTCAGTTATTAAAAAAGAATAATTGGTGACTTTGTTTTTTAGAAGTACGATTGTCAAAGGCTTCTGCTTCTTATGCATATTGGGGTAAAAGGTGTTAAAAGTGGGGACTTATTGGGTACGAAATAAAAATGAACAAAATAATGTGTCAATAGCAGTTGAAATCATTAGGCTAGGTTTTGTTGTTTTCTTGTACGGAGCTGTAAAAGTTCAAAATTTTTTACAGTTTAGAAAAAGAGTAAAAAATAAAATTTTCATTTCTTTCGATGTATTTTTTTAATAAAAAGTCTTTTAAAGTAAAAATTTACAATGGAACCCTGAACTTCAGGTATTTAAGTGTACATCCAAGTATTTGTAAATTATATTTTGTCCTAATATTTTTATTATTTTTTTGAAATTTGTCCTAAAATACACAAATTTTTAACTTTCATTGATTGCAGTTTAAAATGTTACAGAAGGTTTGTTCTGAAAATTTTCTGAAAAATAGTACATATTGTGTGATATAATACTGTGCAAAAAAATCGTGCAAATATATAGCCCGATTTTAGAAATTATTAAAAAAACTCTAGTAGCTCTCATGCAAAAAACAGCTTAAGTGCAGACTTTTTCCTTTACTTTATCAAACACGAGACAGTGGGGCAGAATCGACAATTTTTGTAAATAAATCTGTAACTTCTAATCGGCTGATTAAAGATCTTTATATCATCTTAAAACTCTTGATAAATCCTTTAAAAATCATTCATGCATATAGGTTTGGGTTAGGTTCAATGGGCAGCCATCTATATTCAAGACGACAGCTCACTTGGGTCCTGTTGGTTATTCCCTGAGGAACCACGTGAACCAAGTTCATGTGTCTACATCAAAGTTCGAGTTGAACTAACCTGACGTATGTATAAAGGAGTGGATCAGTGCTGACGTCTTGGCATTAACGGGATGAAATTCGTACGAGATTCATCTTACATTGACAAAGAAGATGTTCAACTATCTCCTTCTCTTCCTCATTATAGCAACTCCTACAGTAGTCGTTATAAGAGACCCAGTACCCATTAACATCGGTCACATGGGTCCTTAACTGACGTCTGGGCATTCCCAGGATGAAATTCGTACGAGATTCATCTAAATGGGTCCACATGCTCTATCTCGAGGTAGAGCATGTGGATTCACATATCCATCTTTGCCGATAAATAATGCAATATCCCAGATCTGTAAGATGATAGCGGCATACCAACCAGCTGGTGCCTTACCCCCCCCCCCCCCCCCCCCCCTTTCACGTACCAAATCGGATGTCGAAAATATTTGATCGCGGTAGTACATTAACCATCTTACCGCTCTTTTTATAGCCGAGATCTCTGCTTGCAGATCGGTGAAGTAATCCGGCAATTTAAAGGAGATATTTTACTTGAATACGTGAATGTAGACACCCCCCAACAGACAGATTTAGATCCATCAATATAAACCTTAATCGATCGAATTGTCGGAGTGTGATCGATTAAGGTTGACACTGAAAATCTTCTGTCTAAGAAGGGTTTGGGGATAGAATACTCAATATTGTAGGGGATATTACTTAAGGTTCTTAAAATAATCGCATGACCGTAGTTTCAATTATGCCATGCACCTGTAGAATTGAGTATAATATTTGCGACCAGTTTGGTCATTAAGTCAACTGGCAGCCAGTTTATTAAAAAGAATAATGCCCTGAATGATATTGTACGAAGCGCACCAGTTATCAGTAGCGCAAAGATGCGCAGAACCTTGTCGAAGATTCATGCATATACTATTTATCAAATATATTTTTCGATGTCAATTTTTCAAGATCTTGGTCAAGTTTTTTCCATATATAGCTTAACATCTTCAATCAATCTTTTTTTTTATTTGTTTTTAATTGATTAAAGAATAAAATTATCTATCAAATAAAGAAAATTTGAAGTCGAAATCTTCATTGAGTCCAAAAATAAAAAATTTTGAATTGGAAAGACGGACAGAAGGACGGATATTTGAATTCTCACAATAACAAATTTTTAAATTCCACAAAAACATTTTTTTATGTTTTAATCAATATAAAAACCAAATATAAATATTAAAATATTGATAACACATTTCCCTTAATTAAGCGCCATTTTCGAGCCATTTAACCTCAATGTATAGACGGAAGGACGGACATTACTATTCTGCCATAAAAAAACTTTAAATTCTAAAAGTGCATTTTATCACCTAATTATAAGTAACACAAAAAAAAAACATGTTCATTAAAATATTGATAACATCTTTCCTTGAATTAAGTACCATTTTTGACCCATTTAATTCCAATGTATAGACGGATGGACGGACATTACCATTTTCCCAAAAAAATCTCATAAAATGCACTTTAAATAAATAAAAATAAATAAAAACGTGATCATTAAAATATTGATATCACCTTTTCCTGAATTAATTTCGAGCTATTTTTCCTCAATGTGTTATGGTAAAAAACGGAATTTTGTTGAAAAGGTTTATGATATTTTTACATAGCTTTGCTAATAATGGCTAAATTATTATAATTTCCAATGGCAAATTTTTTGAGAACTTACTCTATATATTGATGTATTATGCCTCTTGGTTAACCAAGGTCCTTGGAAAGTTGATTCCTACAGACTGACAAACATTATTATTAACAATTTTAATTTTGAAAACCTTTAGGGTACTTTATTAAGTCACTGTTGTTCTATTTCAAAACAACTCATATCATACATATTTACCCACGTTCATTGCTTAAACAATTCCTTTGAACTTTTGTGTGTTAAAATCTCTGAAGTATCTTTCTCTTTTCTTTAAGTGGCTGGAAATTCTTTTGTTCATTCACAACATTTTACTAATAAAAAACAAAGTATTTTCCTTGGTTTCTTTTTTTTTTACAAAAAACATATTTCTTTTTCAAGAATTGCCTGCAAATAATTGCTTATTAAGAGGCAACATCTATTCATATTTTTCTTAAGAGTAAGTCATAGAGTGGTTGGTTGTATAGCTGGCGAGTTACCAACCAAAATACCATTGCAACAAGGTCTTGTAAAAATATTTACAAAAAAAAAAGAAGTTGGTTTCCAAAATGCTACTTTTTTTGCATTTTTTCCGCCTCTTTTATATATTTGAAACAGCAGGAAAAAAAAACTGATGTCGTTGGCATTATTAGCTCTCTGCCTGCTCTACTTGTACCCATGACAAAAAACTTCATACATACATACATTTATACTTGACATAAGACGCCAGCCAATCCAGCCTTCTGATTTTGACCGTAGTATGGGCAGTTTTGTTTTATATAGAGAAATGAAGGTGATAGAATAAAAAAAAAAAAAAATTGTCAAGTATTACTTGAGATTCCTTGCTGAATAAAGAATACTAAATGTCATCATATAAAAAAAACTGATGATGGTACTGCTGCTGACTTACACAATAAACATCTTAAATGTTCAATTGATAAGAGCAAAAATGTAATGAAATGTTTTAAGATTTTTTCTTTTCTTTTTTTAATTTAATAAAATTTGTTAAAATGTTTGTAGAAATAAGAGATGAAAATTGCTAATTTGAATAAGACTCCTGGGAGCGAGAAAGCGTTTAGTTGTTCATTAAATGTTTTAAAGTAGAAAAAATTTAAATTTAATAGCCAACTACTAATGATGACAACGTAAATTGAGGATGCAGTAAATGGATGCTTTGAAAAAGCTTTAATATAAATTATTTAAAAAACATTTGTTTCGAAATTTAAAATAGTTTTCTTTGAAGAAAAAAAAAAAAAAAAAAGAAAATTTTTTTTTCAAACTTATTTTAGAAAAATTTGCTAAAAAGAAAAATTTCAGAAATTTTAATTTTTTTTTTTTTAAATTTGTTAAACAAAAAACGAGAGAAAAAGATATAGTCGGTCAAGCCCGACCATATGATACCCTACACCATTGTGTACATTATAATTCGGGGAGTTGTCTTTATTAGACATGGAGCCAAATGTGGACCGATACTCATATTAAGTGTAAAATAAAACATACAAATACAGAATATTAATTCGATGTTAACATTTATATGAATTTATTCACTTTTGGGTAATTTCCGAAAGAGGGCCTTATATGGGTGCTATGGTAAATTATGGTAAATTATACTTATATGGAACTAATATGTGCCAAATTTCATTAAAATATTGCTATATTTAACTGATTTAATATCGTCAAACCCCTTTTCCGGGAGGACGTTTGTATGGGAGCTAGGTGAAATAATGGACCGATCATAACCATTTTCAATAGGCTTCGTCCTTGAACCATAAGAAACCTGTATGCCAAATTTCATTAATTTACGTTCAAAATTGCGACCTGTAGTTTGATTAAAAGGTTTACATGGAAGGATAGACGGTCAGACGGACCGGACGGACATCATTAAATCGACTCAGAAAGTGATTCTAGCCGATTGGTATAAATTAAGGTGGGTCTTAGACCAATATTTTTGGGTGTTACAAACATCAGCACAAACGCATAATACCCTCCCCACCTATGGTGGTGTAGGGTATAAAAAAAATAAATAGAATGAAAAATGTGAAAAGTTTGTTGAAACAGTTGCTATTTATAGTAAATTTTTAAAGCAATTGCTATTTATAGTAACTATAGTAATTGTTTAAAACAATTGCTATTTATAGTAAATTTTTTTATAAATTTGCTATATATAGTAAATTTTTCAAACCATTGCTATTTAAACTAAATTTTTCGCAAATCTGCTCTTTATAGTAAATCCTTTTACAGTATTTTTTACTTTTTTTTAACAATTGCTATTTTTAAAATAATTGATATTTATAGTAAATTTTGAATAAATTTGCTGTTAATAGTAAATTTTTCATACATTTGCTATTTATAGCAAATTTTTAAAACAATTGCTATTTAAAGTAAATTTTTTATAAATTTGATATTTTTACTACATTTTTGATATATTTGCTATTTATAGTAAATTTTTTAATAAATTAGCTGTTTATAGTAAATTTTTTATAAATTTGCTATTTAAAGTGAATTTTTCATAAATTTGTTATTTACAGTAAACTTTTCATAAATTTGCTATTTAAAATAAATTATTCGAAAATCTGCTATTTGCAGTAAATTTTTTACAAAATTGCTATTTAATATAAATTTTTCTCAAATTTGCTTTTATTTTTATTTATTTATTCATTCAATATTTTGCAAGTTGTAAGCCCAATGGGCCAATTAACTGCAGTTAATTTTATAATTTTATATTTATAATTTTATAATACATGACAAAAGTATTAATAGTAATTGTTTAAAACAATTGCTATTTATAGTAAATTTTTTTATAAATTTGCTATATATAGTAAATTTTTCAAACCATTGCTATTTAAAATAAATTTTTCGCAAATCTGCTCTTTATAGTAAATCCTTCACAAAATTGTTATTTATAGTATTTTTTTTTCACAAATTTGCTTTTTATAATAATTTTTTACATAATTGCTATTTACAGTATTTTTTATTTTTTTTTTTAACAATTGCTATTTCCTGTAAATTTTTAAAATAATTGCTATTTATAGTAAATTTTTCATAAATTTGCTATTTATTGCAAATTTTTAAAACAATTGCTATTTAAAGTAAATTTTTTTTTATAAATTTGCTATTTTTAGTAAATTTTTGATACATTTGCTATTTATAGTAAATTTTTCATAAATTTGCTATTTATAGTAAATTTTTAGTAAATTTATTGCTTTATTTTCTATTTTTCATAAATTAGCTTTTTATAGTAAATTTTTAAAACAATTGCTATTTAAAATAAATTTTTCATAAATTTGTTATTTACAGTAAACTTTTCATAAATTTGCTATTTATAGTTAATTTTTTACAAAATTGCTATTTAATATAAATTTTTCTCAAATTTGCTTTTTATAGTTTTTTAATAATTGCTATTTATAGTAATTTTTAAACAATTGCTATTTACAGTATTTTTTACTTATTTTTTAACAATTGCTATTTCTAGTAAATTTTTAAAATAATTGCTATTTATAGTAAATTTTTCATAAATTTGCTATTTATAGCAAATTTTTAAAACAATTGTTATTTAAAGTAAATTTTTTATAAATTTGCTATTTTTAGTAAATTTTTGATATATTTGCTATTTATAGTAAATTTTTCATAAATTTGCTATTTATAGTAAATTTTTAATAAATTAGCTTTTTATAGTAAATTTTTTATAAATTTACTATTTTTAATAAATTTTTGATTTATTTGCTATTTATAGTAAATTTTTCATAAATTAGCTTTTTATAGTAAATTTTTAAAACAATTGCTATTTAAAGTAAATTTTTCATAAATTTGTTATTTACAGTAAACTTTTCATAAATTTGCTATTTAAAATAAATTTTTCGAAAATCTGCTATTTATAGTTAATTTTTTACAAAATTGCTATTTAATATAAATTTTTCTCAAATTTGCTTTTTATAGTTTTTTAATAATTGCTATTTATAGTAATTTTTAAACAATTGCTATTTACAGTATTTTTTACTTATTTTTTAACAATTGCTATTTCTAGTAAATTTTTAAAATAATTGCTATTTATAGTAAATTTTTCATAAATTTGCTATTTATAGCAAATTTTTAAAACAATTGTTATTTAAAGTAAATTTTTTATAAATTTGCTATTTTTAGTAAATTTTTGATATATTTGCTATTTTTTTATAAATTTACTATTTTTAATTTATTTGCTATTTATAGTAAATTTTTCATAAATTAGCTTTTAATAGTAAATTTTTAAAACAATTGCTATTTAAAGTAAATTTTTCATAAATTTGTTATTTACAGTAAACTTTTCATAAATTTGCTATTAAAAATAAATTTTTCGAAATTCTGCTATTTATAGTTAGTTTTTTACAAAATAGCTATAAATTTTTCTCAAATATGCTTTTTATAGTTTTTTTTTAATAATTGCTATTTATAGTCATTTTTTAAACAATTGCTATTTCTAGTAAATTTTTAAAATATTTGTTATTTATAGTAAATTTTTCATAAATTTGCTATTTACAGTAAATTTTTCATAAATTTGCTATTTATGGTAAATTTTTCAAACAATTGATACTTACAGTAAAATATTCAAACAATTGCTACTTATAGTAAATTATTCAAATAAAAAATACCTTTAAAAGTAATTTTTTTCATAAATTTGCTATTTTTAGAAAATTTTTAAAACAATTGCTATTTCTGGTATATTTTAAAATAATTGCTATTTAAAGTAAATTTTTAAAAATTTGCTGTCTATAGAATATTTTTTATCAGTAGTTCATTTTTGACAAATTTGCTATTTTCCTCAGTTAGTTATTTTTCGAAAATTTATTATTTATAGTAAATATTAAATAATTCACAATTCGCTAAATTTCATCGAAATTTTTTTTTTTTTTTACAAAAGTTCTCATAAATTTGCTATTGAAATTAGCTTAAATATAAACCAATAACAACAATAATATTTGCAAATAAAATGCTTCATCTTTTTCATCCTTTAATAGCAAGGCATCTAAAACAGATTTTTGATTAAAAGAAAAAAATCAATTAATAAAATTATTATCTATACTATGCAACAATTTACTACCAAAAAAATTGGTCATAAGATAAAAGTATAGCAACCTCACCCCCTAAACCAAAAATTACTCCTTCCCTTAATTCTCCTTCAAACTCATGGGGGAACTATTAGTAAGATTGTTATCACTGCCAATGAGACTTAATGATAAATGCATTATTTTGGGTTTAGTTTTTTTCATTTATTAAAAATATATTTAATTGAAAAGAAAAAGAAAACCTAAAATTCATTTTATAAGTGACCGGAAATCATTGGAACGTGTCATTTATGGCACATTTAGCAATGAAGCGGAAATATTGCTACACAGACTCTACAACAGCAAGACAAAATATTAATAAAAAGAAATTTGATTTTATTTATATTTCAATAAGGAAACAACAAACGATGAAAAAAGAAAATAAAAATCCCATAAAAAGGACTTAATGTTTGGGAGTAAAAAAGAACTTAAAGAAGATAATCATTACTTACAGACTTTTTTTCCAAGACAATAGCTAGAATAAAAAGAAGTTAGCAAAAATACTGGAAAAATACTGATAATAACTTCAGCACGTTAAGGATTTGTGTTGTATAATATACTGCTATGTTGTTGTTATTAACGCAGTGTTAAAAATAAAACAAACGATTGATGATGAACAGAGTTAATACAATGCTTAAGTCTACTCCCACTATTTATACTTTCCAAAAAAAAAGGAGAAAAAAATGTTTATACAAAAATGAATTCAATTTCAGGCCATTGAACAGAATGGTATGAATATCTATCTATGTACTCGTAATAGATTGTACAGTATCTATATAGGTTGTGTACATTTTTATCACAAAATAGAATGTAGAGGAATTTAACATTATCCAACAATTACTGCGACACACACACACTCACACATAGAAAAACAAAAATACTAGTAAAAAAGATACACTATTTCTAAAGCTAAAAAAATTTAAAAAAAAATTATTAAAGACAATTTTTCATAAAATTTGTATCTGTTGGGAGTTTTTCAAAAATATTGCTATTTTTAAAAAGTTTTTAAAAAAATTTGCTTTCTATAGTAAATTTGATGGTAATAGTAAATTTATTAAAAATTTTTCACAAATTTGCTATTTATAGTAAATTTTTCAAAAATGTGCTAGTTATAGTAAATTTTTCATATATTAGCTAGTTATAAACATTTTTCCACAAATTTGCTATTTATAGAAAATTTTCCAGAAATTTGCTATTTATAGCAAAATTTCTCAATAATTTGCTATTTATAGACAAATTTTTAACAAATTTGCTATTTGTAATAAACTTTTAACAAATTTTCTACTTACAGTAACTTTTTCACAAATATGCTATTTATTGTTTCAAAAGCTTGCTATTTATAGTAATTTTTAAAATATTTCCTATTTATGATAAATTTTTCACAAATTTGCTACTTATAGCCAAATTTTTCATAAATTTGCTATTTATAGCAAATTTTACACAAATTTACTATTCATAGCAAACTTTTCACAAATTTGCTATTTATAGTATTTAATAACAAATTTTTCACAAAATTGCTATTTATAGTAAATTTTACACAAATTTGATATTTATAGTATTTTATCACAAATTAGCTATTTATAGTATTTAATAACAAATTTTTCACAAATTTGCTACTTATAGCAAAATTTTTCACAAATTTACTATATATACATAGTAAATTTTTCACAAATGAGCTACTTATTACAAATATTCCAAAAACTTGCTATTTATAGTAAAAGTTCTAAAAATGAGCTATTTATGGTAAATTTATCACGAATTTGCTTCTTATACGTAATTTTCCATAGATTTTCTATTTATAAACTAGAAAAGGAAATGGTATAAATGTATTTCCCTACTTATTCGAACTATTTCTGCATACTTGGCTTCCTTTTGGGTTGCTATTTTTCGCATATAAAAAATCCGTTAAACCAATAAATTTGCTTTTAAATTGTCTACAACCCTAGAAAAAAGTGTTTATATTTCTTTTACTATATCTTGTCTACGTACACATTATCCTATATACTAACTAAATACCATATACGAAATATTTCCATTTTCTATTTATGCCATACGAAATTCCTCTAGATATTTAGTTCAAACGAAAGGAAGCAATGAAATGAATAAACGACCAAGAAAAAAATAACAAGGAAAAACCTAAAAAAATCTTAATAAATTTTACGCATTTGGCTTAAAATCATGCTTAGGATAAATAGCAAAAATTTTCTTGGCTTAAATTTGGTTTTAGCGTTAAGTTGTTTTTACATTTTATGACCTTTTTCTCTTTTCTATTATATAATCAAAGAGCGTTAGTTTTTCTCAACTCTAGAAAGTAATAAATTCAATAGAAAGTAAAAAAAAAAACATTATTTGCCATATTTTGGCTATTTAGAGCCAAAAATATTTTCTAAACTTTTTGTTATCAACAACACAATTTGAAATAAATAGTTTTTATGTATTTTGTATAAAGTTTCTTTTTATTCTATAGAAATTATTTTGATTAACACATAGAGAACAAAGAGAAAGTGTTAAATGGAAAATCAGTGTTAAACAAGAAAAATCAATATAAAGGGTGTTTTTTTCTTTTGTTAGGACTTTTTAGTTTGAAATTCTTTGGGGAACAATATCTGTCAATAAATAATCGTAACGGAAATTAAATGATGAGGTTAACTAGATAAAATTTACTGTTAAACGAGGGAAAGGATATTGACAATAATTGAAAGTTGGTAAAAGGCATTCATCAAATTTTCTTTAAGTACGTTATTAAACTTTTTTTTTATAGTTTAAAACCAATAAGATTTTTAGTATTTTTTGTACTTTGATAAACTTAGTAATTTAAGGTATTTTTTTTTAAATTATGGTATTTAAAAGAAGATTAATAATAATAATAGCTAATAGTTTACTATGAATAGCTTATTTTTAAAAATATTACTATTGATTAAAAAAAAAAATATACAAAAGTTTAATATTTATATTAAATTTGTCAAAAATTTATTAAAAACAGCAAACTTTTGAAAACTGCATTTGGTAGAAAATGATTTGAAAATTTATTATAAATGGCAGATGATTGTAAAATTTGCAAAAAGTAGCAAATTACTGTAAAATTTACTTTAAATAGCAATTGCTAAAAAAATTTACTATTAATTTAATAAAACTATAAATAGCAAATTTATGAAAATTTACTATAAATAGAAAAATTTATGAAAAATTAACTATAAATATCAAATTTGTGAAAAATTTATTATAAATACCAAATTTATGAATAATATGCTTTAGGTAGCAAATTTATGGAAAATATACCATAAACAGCAAATTTATGGAAAATTTACTATAAATAGCAAATTGATGGAAAATTTATTATAAATAGCAAATTGATAAAGAATTTACTATAAATAGCAAATTGATGAAAAACTTACTTTAAATAGAAAATTGATGAAAAATTCACTATAAATAGCATATTTATGAAAAATTCACTATGAATAGCAAATTTATGAAAAATTCACTACAAACAGCAAATTTATGAAAAATTCACTTTAAATAACAAATTTATGAAAAATTTACTATAAATAGCAAATTTATGAAAAATTCACTATAAATAGCAAATTTATGAAAAATTCACTATAAACAGCAAATTTATGAAAAATTCACTTTAAATAACAAATTTGTGAAAAATTCACTTAAACACCAAATTTATGAAAAACTTACTTTAAATAGCAAATTGATGAAAAATTTATGAAAACCTTATTATAAATAGCAAATTTATGAAGAATTTACTATAATAGCAAATTGATAAAGAATTTACTATATATAGCAAATTGATAAAGAGTTTACTATAAATAGCAAATTTATGAAAAATTCACTATAAATAGTAAATTATGAAAAATTCACTATAAATAGCAAATTTATGAAAAATTCACTATAAATAGAAAATTGATAAAAAATTTACTATAAATAGAAAATAGATAAAGAATTTACTATAAATAGCAAATTGATGAAAAACTTACTTTAAATAGAAAATTGATGAAAAATTCACTATAAATAGCATATTTATGAAAAATTCACTATGAATAGCAAATTTATGAAAAATTCACTATAAACAGCAAATTTATGAAAAATTCACTTTAAATAACAAATTTATGAAAAATTTACTATAAATAGCAAATTTATGAAAAATTCACTATAAATAGCAAATTTATGAAAAACTTACTTTAAATAGCAAATTGATGAAAAATTTATGAAAAACTTATTATAAATAGCAAATTTATGAAGAATTTACTATAAATAGCAAATTGATGAAAAATTCACTATAAACAGCAAATTTATGAAAAACTTACTTTAAATAGCAAATTTATGAAAAATTTACTATAAATAGCAAATTTATGAAAAATTCACTATAAACAGCAAATTTATGAAAAATTCACTATTAATAACAAATTTATGAAAAATTCACTATAAATAGCAAATTTATGAAAAATTCACTATAAATAGCAAATTTATGAAAAATTCACTATAAATAGCAAATTTATGAAAAACTTACTTTAAATAGCAAATTGATGAAAAATGTATGAAAAACTTATTATAAATAGCAAATTTATGAAGAATTTACTATAAATAGCAAATTGATGAAAAATTCACTATAAACAGCAAATTTATGAAAAACTTACTTTAAATAGCAAATTTATGAAAAATTTACTATAAATAGCAAATTTATGAAAAATTCACTATAAACAGCAAATTTATGAAAAATTCACTATTAATAACAAATTTATGAAAAATTCACTATAAATAGCAAATTTATGAAAAATTCACTATAAATAGCAAATTTATGAAAAATTCACTATAAATAGTAAATTTATGAAAAATTCACTATAAACAGCAAATTTATGAAAAATTCACTTTAAATAACAAATTTGTGAAAAATTCACTATAAACACCAAATTTATGAAAAACTTACTTTAAATAGCAAATTGATGAAAAATTTATGAAAACCTTATTATAAATACCAAATTTATGAAGAATTTACTATAATAGCAAATTGATAAAGAATTTACTATATATAGCAAATTGATAAAGAGTTTACTATAAATAGCAAATTTATTAAAAATTCACTATAAATAGTAAATTATGAAAAATTCACTATAAATAGCAAATTTATGAAAAATTCACTATAAATAGAAAATTGATAAAAAATTTACTATAAATAGAAAATTGATAAAGAATTTACTATTAATAGCAAATTGATAAAGAATATACTATAAGTAGAAAATTTATGAAAAATTCACTATAAATAGCAAATTTATGAAAAACTCACTATAAATAACAAATTTATGAAAAATTCACTATAAATAACAAATTTATGAAAAATTTACTATAAATAGCAAATTTATGAAAAATTTTACTATAAATAGCAAATTTATGGAAAATTTACTATAAATAGCAAATTTTCGTATAAGCAAAAATAACAAATAAATAGAAATAAATAAAAAATTCATTAAAAATTCAATATAAATAGCAAATTTATGATAATTTTACTGTAAATAGCTAATTTTGAAAAATTTACTTTTAGTAGCAAAATTTGTATATACTCATTTTTGGAAAATTTACTATAAAAACTGCAAATAATTGAAAATTTTACTATAATTAGAGACATTTTATCTAAAATCAGATATTTATAGTAAATTTGCAAAAAAAAAAAAGAATATTTCTGTTTTTATTTCCACCGGAAGATATTTTTTATATTGACTATAATTTTTGTTTCATATCATTAGCCAAATTTTACAATTATTTTTGTTAATTAACTAAAAATATATGTATATATATTTTTTTTGTTTTTGTTAAACAAAAAACCTTTTTCTTGGCATTAGTACAAATTTCATTAAAAATGTTTTTAAACTTGCATAAACGTTAACAAATACTGTGAGTAGTCATACTCATACAAACATTAATTTTATTAAATAATTTTAAATTCTCTTACACATTGATATAACAGAAAAACAATGTCTTACTTAAATTTCTCCATAATCTTATAAAATCCCTTAAATAAATTGAATTATCCGAAATTAAGTGAAACATTTAAGGAAGTTGTATTTGGTCGACCAAACTAATGATATGATACTTTTGAATAAAACAGTCTTGTATTTGTATAAATTTTTAAAGAGTATGGAAATACTCTTTAAATCTGCTTTATAGTTTTATATTAAAACATTATTTTCAACATAAAAGCTTTGCTTAAATAATTAAAATGTTTTTTGTTTTTTTACTTTTACTTAAATCTTTTTTTATGAACAAAATAAATATTCTCATAGTAAGTATGTAAAATTACGTATTTCTGATAAATATCAAGTTTGTAGAATTAATTTGGTCCTCTTATCGTTTTAATTCATTAATTATCTTTTATTTACTTATATTTGGCACACAAGACAATATAACATAAGTATGTTTAAAGACTTTTACAAATAATTGAAGTGATTACAAATATATTACTACATTTAATACAATTTAATTATCTTTACAAACGCATTTCATAGAGTAGAGAGAAAAACATAAAAACTTGCCAACTACTTATTTAAAGCAATTGAAGCAAATAACATCTATTTATGACAACAGACTAAAATGTTTATTTCCCTTTTGCACTTAAATGTTGAGGGTTGTCTTATGATTTTCCTTGAGATTTCTTTGAAGTGCTTTAGAAGAAGGAATGTCAGACGACGATTTTGTGTTTGAAAATTAAAAGTATTAATGGAATAAACCACAAATCGGTCATTAAAGCATAAATATAACACATCGTAGTGGAAGGCGAGAGAATGGTATTAATACTTAGAGCAGAGATGGAAATTGCACAATTTGCCATAAATAAATAAAAAATTTGCAAGAATTTGTCATAAATAACAAATTGTCGAAAAAAATTTCAACATTTTGCTATTTATAGTAAATTTTATAAAGTTTTACTATTTATGAGCCATTTTATAAAAATTAGCTTTTTTACAGAATTTTACAGAATTTTGCTATTTATAGTAAATTTGTTAAAACTTTACTGTTCACAAAATTTTGTTATTTATAGCAAATTTTGAATCTCATTGCTATTTTTACAAAATTTTGGTTTTTATAGTATTAATGTTAAATTTAACAAAATTGTGCTATTTATAGTAAATTTTATTAAAGCTTGCTATTTAGTTAGTTTTTCAAAATTATGCTATTTAAAGTGTTTTACAAAATTTTTGGTATTCAAAATAAATTTTATAAAATGTTGCTGATTATAGTAAATTTTGCTACTTATAGTAAATTTTACAAAATTTGATATTTATAATAACTTTTTAAAAAATTTATAGCAACATTTGCAAATTTTGATAGTTATAGTAAATTGCAAAACATAATGCTCTTTAAAATAAATTGCATAAAGTTTGGCTATTTATGAAACATTTTACAAAAGAAAAAAAAAAAAAAATTTTTTTAATTTGCTATTTATAGTAATTTTTTTAAAAAATTGCTATTTATAGTCAACATTTTAAAAATTTGCTATTTATAGTTAACTTTTTAAAATTTTGCTATTTATAGTTAACTTTTTAAATTTTTGCTATTTATTGTACTTTTTAAAAATTTGTAAAAATATAAATAAATTTATATGTATAAAAAACTATAAATTTTACAAAATTTAGCTGTTTATCGTAAATTTTACAATAGTTTGCTATTTATAGTAAGTTTTACAAAAATTTGATATTAAAATTTAATTTTTTAAAAATTTGCTTTTTATAGTAAATTAAAAAAAAAAAAAATAATTGAAATTGTTTTAAAATTTAGCTATTTGTAGTATTTTTTTTAATTTGTTATTTATAGTAAATTTTTTAAAAATTAACTATTTTTAATAATTTTTTAAAATATTTGCTAAAACTTTTTAAAAATTTTAAAAAACTATAAATAGTTTACAAAAGTTTGCTATTTATAGTCAGTTTTACAAAAGTTTGCTATTTGTGGTAAATTTTACAAAAATTTGCTATTAAAATTTAATTTTTACAAAAATTTGCTATTTAGAATAATTTTTAAAAAAATTAGCTATTTACAGTAAATTTTGTGAAATTTTGCTATTTATTGTAAATTTTGCTATTTTTAGAACATTTTTAAAATTTTGCTATTTATAGTACATTTTAATAAACTGTGCTTAAATAACAAAGTTACAAAAAGTTTATTATAAATAGCAAATTTTTAAAGAATTTCTTTATCAGCATACACATATTTTCTTATTTACTATAAATAGCAGAAACATATTATAAATAAATACGATAATAGCAAATTTTTATAAAATTTTCTACAAATAGAAAATTTTTTAAAAATTTCCTATAAATTTCAAATTTTTAAAAAATTTACTACGAAGGAAAAAATTAATAAAGTTTACTACAAATACCAAATATTAATTAAATTGTTCTTTTTTTAATTTTGCCAAGATTTTTCAACTGCAATAACATTCTCCCATCTCTGTTCACTAGTTGCCAAATCCAACCCCTTATATTTCTATTACTCAACACAAAAACAAATGTGTAGAAAAAAAAAAATATCACACAACAAAAAATTAAGTAGAATAAATATAAAAAAAGGATAACTAAAGAAATATTATTTTAACTGCATTCCACACAAAAGTGGGAGTAAAGCCTTCAACGAAACATACATATGTATAACCATCAACAGGATTAATGTCCTGTTTTAATGCTTTTGAAAACATTACAACGGTAAACAACCAAAATATAAAGAAAAACAAGAAAAACACTTCCTAATGAAATGTCTTTTCAAGGAAGATATTCCTCAACCACCATCCAGCCATATACTTCTCTGTTTATACTCAAGTAATATATAATGTTGTTGCCAAAAGTAAAGTAAATAAGTAAGTAAACTATGTATGTACGTATGTTGTTTTAACTACAAATAATTGGGATTCAAACATTAAGCTCTAACATAAGTGAATGTTTTTAGATGGGGATATTAAAAAGAATTATTTTTAAGACTCATACATACTAACATTCATACAATTATGTAAGTATATGCATTATACTTTAGTTGTATTTACTTATAAAGACAAAAAAAAAGTATTTAAACAGCCATATGAGCAGAGAGACAGACAAAACTTAAAGACATTTAAGACGGTCAAACGAAAGTGTTGTATTACAGAACGGACATTATAGCAGGGAAGTTGATAACTTTTTTTATGAACGTAAACATAAACAAAAATACATAAACAAATGTGTCCTGCAGTTCTATGGAACATATCTATCACTAACTAGACAATCACACAGAAATGTCGACACTTTATTGACATTAAATTTAATTTTCTAACTTAAATGTTTATATTTTAGGACCATTTGTCAATTGTCCATTTTATTACCAATCAAAACTTAAGGCTGTTTAAAATTGCAAATCAGCTACTAGATTATATATATTAGTAATCTATAGAGTCAACTGATATCCACTTAAAAACCATAAGATAAATTTAAATTTGCAAAAAGTCATTAAAACTGCTGGGTTTATTGAAAATGTTTAAATGTGTTTCCTTCAAATTGGTATATTATGCTTGGCGGAAACTTAAGTTGACTCAGCAGCATTTTTTCTTTTAGATTACGACTGTGAATTATATTTTTTTCGATTTGCACTCTTAGTGTTTTGCTGTTTACTGTTGGGTGTTAAGTGAAAATGTTTATGCCATTTATAAGAAGACACTCATTCCGTCACATAAATATATGTTTATAGAAAACCAAATATAAGTCCAATCCATATATTAAATAGCTAAATGTCTAAATATTTCCAGCACATGTCTTAGGGAAATGAACAATATTTTATGAACCCTATTCCTTTGTTGAGGAATAATGTGACCGATTTATATACATTGAGAGTAAAAAGATATTTGCAGTCTAGTTTATAGTGTAGTCTTAAATTCTGATTAAAGTCATGCCTATATTGTAAAATACCGTTTATCTTATAGTGTAGAATATAGTCTAACTATAAACCAGTTAACTGGTTTATAGTTTAGACTATCGACTGTTTCATAGTTTAGACTATTTTATAATCTAGGCTATAGACTATTTTACAGTCTCGAATATAGACTTTTTCATAGTCTCGAATATAGACTATTTAATAGTCTGGACTATAGACTATTCTAAGGTCTAAACTATAGAATATCTTAAAGTCTATACT
Source organism: Protophormia terraenovae (assembly GCA_951394005.1). Lineage (NCBI taxonomy): Eukaryota > Metazoa > Arthropoda > Insecta > Diptera > Calliphoridae > Protophormia > Protophormia terraenovae. The sequence goes on from OX596077.1 coordinate 16,958,525, forward strand.
ATATGCTATTTTATAGTCTAGGCTATACACTATTTTATAGTCTCGAATATAGACTAATTTATAGTCACGAATATAGACTATTTTATAGTCTAGAATATAGACTATTTTATAGTCTAGGCTATAGACTATTTTATAGTCTAGACTATAGACTGTTTTATAGTCTAGACTATAGACTGTTTTATAGTCTAGAATACAGACTATTTATAGTCTAGAAAATATACTATTTTATAGTCTAGACTATAGACTGTTTTATAGTCTCGAATATATACTATTTTATAGTCTATAATATAGACTATTTAATAGTCTATAATATAGACTATTTTATAGTCTAGGCTATAGATTATTTTATAGTCTAGTCTATAGACTGTTTTAAGGTCTAAACTATAGACTATTTTATAGTCTAGGCTATAGACTATTTTATAGTCAAGAATATAGACAATTTTATAGTCTCGAATATAAACTATTTTTTAGTCTAGAAAATAGACTATTTTATAGTCTAGTCTATAGACGTTTTTATAGTCTAAAATATAGGCTATTTTATAGTTTCGAATATAGACTATTTTATAGTCTTGAATATAGACTATTTTACAGACTCGAATATTGACTATTTTATAGTCTAGACTATAGACTATTTTATTCTCTCGAATATAGACTATTTTATAGTCTGGAAAATATAATATTTTATAGTCTATACTATAGACTATTTTATATTCTCGAATATAGACTATTATATCGCAGTCGGTCACATTAAGTTTTTTCAGACATTCAATTTCTTTTTATCTGTCAGCCTCATTATTATTTGTTTATGATGACAGTTGTACATAGAAAAAAAAAAAAAAAAACATCAAAACACAAGAAATATTCATCCATTGACCACTAAAGTACTGACTACATAAACACAAATGTCACATGATGTCAATAATGAGTGTTCAAACGCAAAAGATTATAAAAATAATAAAATATTAAAAGGCGTTTTGAAATACAAAATATGAAACAATCCTAGTAAAAACACTTAAAGGTACTCAAATATAAAACAATATCTTACAGATACGCATACAAACTACTTATTAACTTTAACAGTTAGTTGGCATTTTTATATTTTATTAATATTGATTTATTTATTAAATAAATACTCACATTATTAACTTTTTCCTGTAGCCTTAATAGAGCCGCTTCTAGTTCTATAATCCGATTTTCAAGTTTATCCTGTATTTTATGTTATTTTTTGTTTTAAATTTTTTTTTTTTTTAAATTTTGATTATTTTTGGGGGGCCAAAGAAAAATGAAAAGAAGAATAAAAACGAAAAAATGAGAATCAACTTAAAATATTTTTTTTTAACTCAACACAAAATAAGCCAATAAAATAAAGCTTAAATGAAATTATGTTTTAGCGTTTGAATGATGATGATGATGTATGAATGAGGTGTATCTTTGGAGCCGTTCACCAGTAATAAAGTAGTTGAATGAATTATAGTTTTAAGTGCAGTTTTTATTTTGTGAAGTGAAATAAGCAGTGTTTTAAAAAATAAGTTTTACTATAAAAAATATGGGTTTAGAGAAAACTATTTAAAAAAATAGAAAGTTTTGTATTATAAATAAAAAAATGAAAATATAAGTAAAAAATTAATATGAATTCGAAGAAGGATTAACAACTGTCTACAGAGGGAGTTTCTGTAGTTAACTAATAAAGCTTTTTAAATATTTGCTAGCTAATTTAAATAAGTGAAAATTTTAGTTCGAAATTGAAAGATTTTTGGAAACATTGTTTGCATTATTTTAAATAATTTATTGTGATATATTATTTATAATATTTTCCAAAATTTGTTATTTTTTTGACTATTTAAAGACCATTGCTTATACTATATTTAGGTACCAGCTAATCTGGTACTATTTTAAGATCTTTAATTAGAGCTATTCTAATGCTTTTTTAAGATATTTGATTAAAGACGGTGTGTGTTATAATTTTCTATTCTAAGCCTTTATAGAGTGTTTAGAAAAGGGCTTTAAATTAAAGCAGATTTTGGGTTACTGATGGACTTTTAACTAAAGCTAATTATGGACTATTTAAAGACTTTTATTTAAAGCTAATTTAGTACTATAAAAAATATTTAAATAGACAAATTTAGGACTATTTAAAGTCCTTGGATAAAATATAATTAAAACTTTTATGTAGACATTTTAAAACCTTCCACTTAAAGCTAATTTAAAGTACACGAAGGCCCTGGTCTGTGTCGTTAATGGAAACCGGAGAACTGTGACGTAAACTGAAACAACGAAAATCGAATCACTATTTTCTTTGTATTTACACTATTTTCTTAATAATTGGTTCCACGATAAAACTCTTTGAACAAAAAAAACTTTCATTTTGAAAAAATTTAATTAAAAATAAGTATTTATTGTATAAAGAGGTGAATTTAAAATACTTATATACTGAGTGTACTGTTATGTGTTCTAAGTATTAAAACTAATTTAAGACTTTTCAAAGACACTTGTTCGATTAAATCAAATTTAAAACTTACAATTAAAGTTTAATTTGGACTTATAAATAATCAAAGCTTTTCTCGTACTAATAAAAGTTTTTTGATTAGAGTTAATCTAAAACTTATCTAAAGATTTCTAATTAAGGTCAGTCTAGGAGTTTTGAAAAACATCTGATTAAAGCTAATCTAGGACTAATTAAAGATCATGGATTAAAGTTAAATAATATAGAACTTTTTAAAAGACCTTGTTGTTGTTTTTTAATCATTTAGGATTTCTTAAATATCTTTGATAAATTTAGAGCTATAACACATTTGATTAAAACTTATTTAAGAGTTATTTCGATATTATAAATATTAGCTAATTTGGTTATATTTAAAGTCTACAATTAAAGCTAATTTAAGAACAGATAACCACTAGCTTAGGACTATTTAAAGTCATTTGACTACGGCTTATTGAATACAGTAAAAGCTCCCTTAACGGACAGCTCTCATAGGTGGACATTTCCGGTAGTCGGACAATTTTTTAGGTCCCTTGGTTTAGGTGGCATTTTTAGAATAAATTAATCTCCGCTAGGCGGACGCTCTCTTGGGCGGACGCGGAGAAAACATCTCTCGTAGGCGGACAAAAATCATAAACGGTAAAACAAATGTATCGAATATTGTATAATGAGGTGCTTTTTATTTTAATTTTTGTCCGTGTTTGCATTCATATTTCATATTTACTTACATTTTTTGAAATTAAATAATTTACTATTCGTTTTTAGTTAACTTTTTGTTCTTTTTAAATGTCAACAACATACCAACATATGTAGATGACTTTGTTGTCCAACTTGCCCTCAACATGCTTTTAATTTTTAAAATTTCGTGGAAAAATCGTTAGTAAAAATGCTGTTGAAAGAAGTCTGACCCTTAGCCAATTATGAGATGATTTTTTCGCCTTCGAAAAATAAAAACGAAGAAAAGCGTACTGTAGCCATAAATTCGATAAAATAAATTTCATGAAATCATAATTTATTGCAAATAATGTCTAAACGAAAATGCAAAACGTCGTTTGCTGCAGAAGCAAAAGATAAAAAATACATTTTTTAGTTTTTTTTTTGCTTTAAAATTGATCTATTAGTAAAATTTTTCAAACATTAACTTAAAGCAAAAATGGATAAATCATAAAACACTTTTCAAAATTTTAATTTTTGAAAGATATGAACATGAAATTTTTTGTATAAATGTACATTATAGTACAGTAAATAAAACCAACATTTGATTTTTAAGTGGTTACGACCTTTTGCATTGTAGTTGACGATACATATGTATAAATAAGAATAAGTTAATTCATTACAATCAATCTTGGATGTTGAAATAAACACATATAGTACTGAATTACACCTTGTAAAAAAATTATGTACCATATCCCATAGACGGACATCTCCCGATAACGGACAAAATCAGCGTGACGATCGCTGTCCGCCTATGGGAGCTTTCACTTATTTAATTTATTTAATAAAACTAAAACTCATTCGATTGAAGCTAAATTAGGACTACTAAAAAAAATTCAATTAAAACTTATTTAGTACTATTAAAGTCCTCCGATTAAAGATTATTTAGTACTTTTTAAAGACATTTAATAAAAGCTGATATAAAACGATTTAAATAACTTTGATTAAAATTAATTTAGGATTATAGAAAAATCCTTGATAAACACAGAAAAAAGTAAAAATGGACTTCAATTACGAAATTTGTAATATTAATTAATTTTTAATTGATTTTGCTCCAATCATCAAAATGATAATATTAATAACTAGAATAATTGATATTATTATTACTTCTTTTCCTAAAATAGATGCAATGAGCTGAAAATGTTTGAAAATTTACTTAAATTTATTTTATTTCTGTACTTTTATAGACAAATATTTAATTTTTCTTTATACTTTGTTAACAGCTGTCAATTTATTAAAAAACAAAACTGTAAACCAATTAGAAAATTAATTATATTAATAAATCATATAATTAAATTCCAATATAAAGTTAATTAATAATTTTATTAAAAAATTATTTGAAATTATTTTTTCTGTGAAAGCTCATCTAGTACTGTTAAAAAGTTTTCGATTAAAGCTAATATATTTAGGTCTGTAAAGACATTCAATTAAAACAGAAACAGAGAAAAACTTTCGATAAAATCTTATCTAGTACTATTAAAAAGCTTTTTGTTAAAGCTAATATAGATCTGTTGAAAAAATAAAATTGAATCTATATTTAACATTTTCTATTGAATGATTTAAATGCCTTCGCTTACAGCTAAACTTATGACTATTTAAAGACTAATAAAAGCAAATTTCGAAGGCCAATGATTATAAATAATTTGAGGCTATTTAAAGATCTAACTAAAATGTATAAACATCTTCAATTAAAACCTTCGATCAAAGCTAATGTAACACAATTTAAGAATCTTCAGATTTCTTAAAATAAAATAAAACACAAAATTTGTATAATTTTTTCCTTAATGATTTTGATAAAAACTATTGAAAATCTTTCGGTTACTAGGTCTATTTTAAGACATTCAATTCAATTCTGTTTAGCATTTTCGATTGAATCTATTTAACAGCCCTCGATTACAGCTAACTTAGGACTATTTAAATAGTTATAGTAAAAGCTAATTTCGAAATTTTTATAGGCCAATGATTGCAGCTAGTTTCGGGCTATTTATAGACTTATTTAAACATTATAAAAATCTTCAATTTAAACCTTCGATTAAAGCTAGTAAGAATCTTCAGATCTCTTAATAATCGAAAATGGAATCAATTCCGTATTTTGCTTCTTCAAAAAGAGTAAAACGAAGAAATTTTTCGGAATGAAACCACATTCAGTTTTGTAATATTAATTAATTTTTAATTGATTTTGCTCCAATCATCAAAATGATAATATTAATAACTAGAATAATTGATATTATTATTATTTCTTTTCCTTAAATAGAGGCAATGAGTTGAAAATTTTTGGAAAATTTACTTAAATTTATTTTATTTCTGTACTTTTATACAATAATTTTTCTTTATATTTTATTAATTTATTTTATCAATTTATTAAAAAACAAAACTGAAAACCAATTAGAAAATTAATTATATTAATTAATCATATAATTAAATTCCAATATAAAGTTAATTAATAATTTTATTAAAAAATTATTTGAAATATTTTTTTCTGTGTTTCTCAACTTTTTTAAATTAATTTTTCTTTTAAATCATTATTATTGTTTTGTTCTGTATAAAAATATAACTTTAAGCCCGAAAGTAATAAATTGTTAAAAAAGAATTGTATTAACAAATTTGAGCGGAATCTGAAGAAGCAAAATCAAAATCGAACGGAATTTAAACTACGGAATTAAAACCATTTCATTCAGAATGTGTGACAGGCCCGAAAATAAATCTCAATATTTGTATAGAACTTTTTAAAGTCATTTGACTTTTTCCGTTAATAATTTCTTTGAAATTATAATCTTAATATCTAATTTAATTTCGAAAACATATTTCCAATATTTTCTTCAAGTCACTTTTAAAAACTTTTTCTTTTTTTTAAATTAAATTAAATATTTAACGCTTAGAATATATTTTTCGTTTTAAAAGCCTTTAAGTAAATTAATGTTTCTGCCAGATACATTTATAGTTTTGTGCTATTTTAACAATTGTTTATACAACTATTTTTAAGCTTGATCAATCAAAGAATAAAATACATATAATTTATATGTTCTTTTTGTTTTTCTTCTCTAGTTAATGCTACTGCTGTTTAAAGCTTTTAAGTATTTTAGCATCTTGTAAATTGAAGTCGGCTTGAAAGATGTTTTTGCTTTTATTTGCATTTAAAAGAGAAAAGACAAGAACGACAACTTGCTGCTATATCAATTTCAAAAAAATGTATTTTCTGCTTTTTTTTATTCAATTACACGTTAAAGAGAACTATTAGGTAAGAGGCGACAAGAAAAGAGCGCTAAATAATTATATTCGAAAATTTTAACAAATATTTAATAACAATTTCGAAGTCTTTCAAACTGCAGAGATTCTGAATGACATTTATGTCAATTCTAAACTTTTAATTTTTAAAAAAACTTCCTGGTTCTTCTTAAGTTTTATAAAAAAAAAAAATATACTCATGTAGGACTCTTTGAAAGTTCAAACTGCTTTTACTTTGTAAAAAAGTAATTATTACCATCAACAACAAGTGTTTTGTTGTTAGGTTGATACACTTGCGCTTAAAAGAAATTGAGTTTTGTAAAATATATAAAACAAAAAAATAGCAGCAACAAACAAAAATGTCTTTAAATCACGCATGAGTAGATTTATGGTTAAAATTTTAAAAAATTTATTCTTATATTACATACCGACTTTTAAAACACTCCAGCAAGGTAAAAATGAACTCGTAAAAGAAAAAAAATTTAAATTTTTCAATTCAATAAATATTTACTTCCAAACAACTAAAATGAAAAAAAAAAAAAACACAAATTGCACCTAATTCACTTTAACTCTGCTTCATTGTTTAATATTGTTTAATGTGTTATTTTAAGCCTGTGTCTGTGTATTTGCTTACATGTGTGTAATTTTACTCATATGTATGTATATGAGTAAATGATGCATTTGCAATATCCTGTTAAAATAAAGCAAAACTCTGTGTATACAATTGTAAACGAAATTACAAAAAGCTTTTTATTTTTTGAATAGATTCTATTGTCTGTTGTAGTTGTTTTTTTTTTTTTTTTGCTGTAGATTTTGTTTTTTGTTAAAAAGTTACAATGACACTCGGTAGTATTGTTGTTGTTTTTTGTTAAAATTTTTGTATCTATATTCTACTTATGTCATGCAGGAGCGCTTCTAGGAGGATAAAATAAGGGAAATTTCCCTTCTAAAATGATTGAAAAAAATATAGATCAAAGACTACTAGGAGTGTACGTGTACTAGGATTAAAGTAATCTAAGATCAATAACTTCCATTAAATCTAAACCAAGGTTATATTAATAACTTTGATTTAATGCAAACTAATTTCATAACCTTTGATTAAAACTAATTTGTAAATAATAACTTTACTATTTTAAGGATATTAATTAATTGTAATCGAAGACTATTAAAGTCTTTCGATTTAAACTAATTTTGTACTATTTAAAGGTCTTCGAATAAAGCTTATCTGGGACAATTTAAAGGCCCCTAATTAAAGTTTCTCAAAACTATTCAAATAACTTCAATTAAAACTAATCTGGGATTATATTAAGAGTTATAATTTAAACTAATTTAAGACAACTTAAAGAACTTATAAATAAGCTAATCTTGAATTATTTAAATATCTTTGATTAAACCAAATTTAGGAGCATTTAATTAAATCCACTATCAAAACTTATTTGAGACTAGTTTAAGTACATTAATTAAATCTGATCTAAGACTATTTAAACCTTATTTATTCTAGGCCTAAATAAAGTCTTTCGTTTAATGATAATATAGAACTATTTAAAGTATTTTGATTAAATCTAATTTATGACTTTTTGAAGAACTTTGGCTAAAGCTACTAATTTAGGATAACGTAAAGACTTCTTTTCATGCTGATCTAGGATTATTTTAAGATCTTTAATTAAAAAAGCTTTTTCGAGACTATTTTCAGGACATTAATTGAATATATTTAACGACTTAGATTAATGCTATTCTAGGCCTATATGAAGGCCTTTGATTAATGATAATCTAGAAATATTTAAAGACTTTCGATTAGATATAATTTAGGACTTGAATCAAAGCTATTCTGGGACTATAAGGAAAACATTGATTAAATATTATCTAGGACTAATTAAAGGCCTTTGGTTATAGCTTATCTAGGATAATTTAAAGACATTCGATTATGGTTAATGTAGAACTATTCAGATATCATCAATTAAAGCTTAATTCGATTAGATCTAGCAGATTATGTTAAATATTAGCAAATCTAGTTAAAACTATTCAAGGTTCTATTAAAAGACCCTACCAATTTAAGAACTTCTTTAAAATATAATTTGGGACTATTTAATAACCTCTCATAAAACTACTCTATGGCCAATTAAAAGCCTGAGTTTAAAAAAATTTTAGAGCCATTTAAAGATCTTGGCTTAACTTTAATTGAAGACTATTTAAGGGAAATTATTTAAAGCTATTTAAAGACCTTCGATTAAATATAAAATAAAAACATTGAAAAACTTTACATTAATGCAAATCTGGTACTATTCAAAGACCTTTAATAAAAGCTAATTTAAGACTATTTAAAGATCTACAACTAAAGCTTAACAAGGACTAATTTTATAATATTTTCAATTGAATTTAATCTAGGATTATTTAAAGTACTTTGATTAAAGCTAATTTAGAATTATTTAAAGATTTATTAAAGCTTGATTAAATTGAATCAGGAGCTATTTTGTAACCCTTCCATAAAATCCCATCTAAGACTTTTAAAAGATTTTCTATTAAAGCTAATTAAGCAGCTTTCATAGACTTTAGATTATAGCTATACTATTTAATAGTTACATAAATAACTATGGTTTAAGCTAATCTAATTATATAATAATCTGTAGCTAATTTTTTTTTTTTAAATACCAAAAATCGAAAACCAATTTTTTCTCCCTTAGAAACATTAGCAGCAAACGCACCTGCATAAGTGCTACAGGTTTCATTTGATATAGTTTTCAACATAAACCAGAGCTTTAAATAAATTAATTTATAGTGAGTGATTTAAATTATTGATTTCTAAGTAATAATGAAAATAAATTGGAAAAATAAAATAAAATTTACACAGGCTTACAATTTTGTTTTCAGCGCCAAGGGATGTAAATAAAATTTATTTTGTGATTTTTTATACCCTACACCACCATAGGTGGTTGGGGTATTATGCGTTTGTGCTGATATTTGTAACGCACAGAAAAAATTATCGGACCCCAACCTTAAAGTATACTGTTCGACTCAGAATCACTTTCTGAGTCGATTTAACGATGTCCGTCCGTCTGGATGGCTGGCTAGCTGTCTGTCTGTCCATGTAAACCTTGTGAACAAAGTACAGGTCGCAATTTTAAAGATATCTTGATGAAATTTGGCACGAATTATTTGACAGAAGGACGAAGCCTATTGAAATTGGTTATGATCGGTCCATTATTTCACCTAGCCCCCATACAAATGCCCTACCGGAATAGAGGTTTAAAGATCATAAGTAGCTTAAATATAGCAATATTTTAATAAAATTCGCTGCAACGATAAATCATCGCAACAACCAGACTCAATTTAAATGAAATTGAAAAAAGATTCGGCTGTGCCGAATCTTTGATACCCTTCACCATATTACCATCTTATCGACATCATATTACCATATTACCGACAATTAATAAAATTTTCGCCTTAACGTATGCTTGCATATTTTCTAAATCTAAATTTTTTTCAAACTACGAAAATTTGAATATGAAAAAAAAAAAAAAACAATCATAACAGGCTTTGCTTTTAAAAAAGAAACAACAACAATTCCATATATATTTATTTTTGTATGTACAAACTGACTGAATACACAAAGAACAACAACAACACTGTTATTCATTATATTACTGCTGTTGCTAACTAAACTAATTGTCTATACAAAAAACAAAAAACGTCACTAATAGTCATTACAATGCTTAATATACATGTTTGTGTATGTATTTATGTATATTCTTAACAGATATGTTTTAGTTTTTAAAAATAAACAACTACAATTCCATATCTATTTATTTTTGTACAAACTGCATATACAAAGAACAACAACAACAACACTGTTATTCATCATATTACTGCTGTTGATAACTAAACTACTTGTCTATACAAAAAACAAAAAACGTCACTAATAGTCATTACAATGCTTAATATACATATTTGTTGGTGTATTTATATTCTTAACAGATTTGTTTTTGGGCCATAACTCTGTTGATTATGAACGAATTTGGTTTATTAAAAAAACCGAAATTTTATAAAAATATTTATGACTGATCTATATAAAAATAAAAATCTGTAGCTTGAACAAGGGCTTCAAAAATAAAAAATTCGTTTTCCCCGATATCTCAGTTATTACTGAACCGATTTATTTAATTTTTTCAGAACAAAAATTCAGAAAATAATTTTCGAGCCCCCTTTAAAAATTCGAAGTCCCTGGTATATGCAGAGGCTTCAGAAACTAAAAAACCGGTTCTAAAAACCGGTTTTTAAAGCATATCTCCACCATTTATAAACCGATCTTCCTGATTCAAAAAACTGAAATTTTATAAAAATATTTGTGACCGATCTGTATAAAAATAAAAATCTATAGCTTAAACCAAGGCTTCAAAAATAAAAAAATGCGTTTTGTCCGATATCTCAGTTATTACTGAACCGATTTATTTCATTTTTTCAGAACAAAAATTCAGAAAAAAATGTCCGAGAATTCTTTGTAAAAACGAAGTCCGTAGTGTATACAGAGGCTTCAGAAACTGGAAAACCGGTTCAAAAAACCGGTTTTTTGAACATATCTCCGCATTGTATGAACCTATCTTGCTGAATTCCAATAGCAAAATTCTCGAAAGCATTTCCGATCGTTTGACATACATATTATATATGTCAGTTATCGGTGGGCTTCATAAACGCCATTTCAACCGACACACGGACGGACGGACGGACGGACGGACGGACATGGTCCAATCGTCATCGCTTCTTACAAGGATTCCGAAAATATAAACTTTTTTGCTCTCCGACGAAAATTGTGGAAATTACAAACGGAATGACAAACTTATATATACCCTTTACACCTGTGGTGAAGGGTATAAAAATTGCTTTAGGATTACTATTTCATAGTAACGTGCATCCGAATTGACTCAGAAATTTTGTGCCGCAGAATCTGCGTATACCTCTGTAATATTACAAAAATTCAAATTAATTTGTAGGTTATTCTGTCATCAATTAATAGACTTTAGTAAAATCAAAGTTTTGGCAATTGTAAATTGCATTAACAAGATTTTAATAAAAAAAGGAAATTAATTATTTTTGTTTATTTATTCAATTTTGAAAATTTTAAGGGCAACATTTTGAAAATGTTTATGTTTATCTGCACACAGTGGTTCCAAAACGTTTTTTTTTTTTTTTTTTTTTTTTTGAAAATGATTCTGTAACATTTGAATCGTTGAGGATACCTCAATAAAATGTTCAGAGTTGAGAAGTTTTCGAGTTGATTGGGAGGAGTACACACCCCTAGCGGGTCAGGGGGATATTATTATATTAATCTGAAATTGGAACTTTAAAAAAATGTTAAATTTTTTGGGTTTTTTCCAAAAAGGTGCGATATTTATTCACTGATAAAATTAGTTTTTTGTTCTGGATTTAATCATTTTTTTAATGTCTTCAAAAGAAATCTTAATGCAAATGCGTGCAAAGTAAATCCGGAACAGTTTGGGGCAAAGGTCTGCCAACAAGCCCTATCCAAATTTTGTCAATTTTGAAAAATTAGTTTTTCTTTTTTTTTTTTTTTTTTTAAATTTTCAAATTGCAAAGCTGGGATCGGGGAAATTATTTTAATTATATAGCTCTATATGTAAGGTAAATACCCAAAAAGTGTTTTTTTTTGACGGAGGCCTTTCATAATGGCAGGGTGACCATTTCAATAAAAAAAAGTAAATTTTTTAACACGTTTTATAAGGATTGAAATTTTTAGTATTTTCATGTAAAAAAGTGGCAATTTTTTTAATTCTCTGATTTTAGGACAAGTTTATACATATTATACTAAAATTTCAATAAAATATCACTATTCGTTTAAATTTTATTAAAGTTTAAATATTAAATTTATGTTTTACAAAAAAAAAAAAAAAAAAAAAACACAAAAATGCTTAATTTTAAGTCCTTCGAGAAATTCTGCCCTCAAGTTACATTCCACTAAGTTTTTTTATAGATTATCAATCTCTATATTCTAATGTTTTCTTAGATTCCGTATGTCCCATATAAACCCCTCTTCAGAAAATCACCTTAAAGGGCATAAATTCCATTATAATGTTAGTCAATATTCGACACAAACAAATTTTATATAAATATAAATTATTATATGATATATAAATATTACAAAGGTCGGCCCATAATTTACCATAGCCCCCAGATAAGTTCCACTTTCGGGTATTACCCAAAATTGAATTAATTCATATAAATGTTAGTATCGACGTAATATTTTGTGTTCGTAAGTCATATTATACACTTAATACAAATTAGGAATCATCCCAGCAAAAACTCTGCTTGTCATATAATGAGTTAAGAAGCTAATATAATGGCTCTTCACAACTTACACATTAGATGAATAACTCATTATTTTAACACGCGATTTCATTAGAGGCAACTACTTACTTTATATTATTACAGGTAAGCATTTCAGCAAGTCATTACTTATATGTCATTGCAAGAACTAATTGCTTTGAATCTATTTAATAACTCATTAATTTCAAAGTATTACAGAAGTCATTATTAGCAAAATTAATAGTAACTTGTTACATTATCGGTTACAAATAAGTACTGAAATATGGAACATTAAAAAGCAGATATTTTTTTTTAAATTTATTTATTTAAAACATAAACAATTTAAAATATTCAAATTAAAGTTATAATTTTTCATGAGTGAATTATCATGTATGCATGGAGTACCCCAATGGATTTGTTGCCTGCCTTTCGTCATGTGTTCGACTCCACCAAAGACAGGTGTTTATACGATTGATAAAAAGTAACATTTCCAAAAATCGGATCTCAAGTAATTCATTACATATAACGTTAAAAGTAAGTAGTTACTAATCTACTTTCATGTAATGCAGACAGTATGTTGTTATCATTGAAAAGTAACAACATCCGTAACTACATCCCAGCAAAAACTTAACTTCTATTTTTAAAATCAACAGCTTCCTGTATGCATTACATTGTAGCCTTATTCGCCACTCGCAGCATTACCTAATACTACTTCAATAACTGGTATTTAGTAAATATGAAAGTAATTTGATTTTTAAGTGGATCAGTTGTCTAGAGCGCATAACTAAAAAAAACGTGTTTTTAAAATCAAAGAGAGTTCAACTCCCACTTGAACTTGCGCTGTGGGATGAACCAAACGTAATGTTACGGTGCCCAAAAATATAAGTCGATTGTGGTGGAGTGAGTAAAACGGCAGACTAACAAACGCAACCAGTATGTTGATACGTGGGTTCAAATCCCAGCCTAGCCAAATGTTTTTTTTTTTTTTTTTTTTTGTGCGTAAAAAAAACAAAACCCAAATTGGATCTGTGTTTGTTAGTCTGCTTATTTTTGAAACTTAAGTATTTCGATGCTTTTATTTTATTTCAATACAATAAGATAGTTAAAAAATTTTAACTTAATTTGAATTTATAATAGAGTATGGTTTTATTAAAAATGCTCGTAAAAAATAATAAAATTAATTTTTTTTTTAAGCTCTGTATATTTTTTTTTTTTTTTCGTTGGAAACCCTAAACGCTGTTAATGATCCAAATATTAAAATTAATTAGTTTGGAAATATTTTTCAAAACATTAAAAATTCAATAATTCAATTATTATTATTTTTCATTGTTTAGAAACTAAATCAACATGAAAGTGTTTAAATCATTAGTAATAAAAGTTATATTATTCATAATATTTTGGTTATATCTGCCACAAAGGTCTTTATTAGTGAGAGGTTTAATAATAAAAATTACAAATGTAGAATGTTTGGAATATGATAAAACATTCGTTAATTTCAAAAGCTGTTATTTAAAAGTTTTGGGTCGTAATAAAGTCGGTATAAATATTTATGTTAAATTACTAAAAATACCAGTTAATAATATAACAGTGAGTTTTTAACAGCGGACTAAAGTAAAAAAAAATTATAAATTAATTTATAATTTTAGATCAATGGCGGTCTTTATATAAAAAGCTCCACCCAAAAATACAATCCATTTTTCTATAATACAACATTTAATTTTTGTAAATTTTTTAAAAATCAAAATCGTTTATTATTTTGGAAAACTGTGTTGGGTCTTATAAGTAAATATTCCAATGTCAATCATTCTTGTCCCTATAATGTAAGTGTTTTAAAATTATAATACACTTTTTTGTTTAAATCACATAAAATTATGTTTATCTTTTTTTGCATTTTAAAGCATGATCTGATAATTAAAAATTTTATATTGGGAGCAGACAAAATGGAGTATATACCCTCACCAGCTGGTGATTATTTAGTTAAAGTCAAGGCAGGTATTAACAATGATTATAAAGGAGAAATTTTTGTTTACTTTACAATCACAGAGTAAAATGTTATAAATAATACACACAGAAAAAGAATTGGTTGGAAAATTGTTGTAATAATAAAAATATAATAAAGTAGATTAATATATTACTCCTGCAATTAAAACTTTATTAGTGAAGAAATTATTTGATATTAATGAAAGTAAAATCATAATTGCATGAAAAATATGATTTTCACATATATTTTAATAGTTAGGGTAACTAATATAAAAATAATTTTTAAATTATACAAATCACAACCAAACTTAGTTATGTCTATTTGATTACAGTACTAATTATTGGTTCGTGTACTTAAACATTTGTTTATCTCGTTTAATTTCGAATTAAAAATATATTTTCGGTTGTTGTTGTTAATTATTAATTAAGCGTATAACTGCAATTCGATTGCAATAAAAAAAAATTTACTTAAAAAACTTGATTGAATTTCACAATCGAAAATAAAGTTCATCGTAACAATTTTTTATTGTAAATAAAAAATAAAAAAAAAAATTTTGGAACACAAAAGATTTTTTTGTCATAAGTCAAAAAATATTCAACAGATAATCATTTTATAAATAAAAATTTATATTGCTACAATTTTGTGAAAATTAAAAAAAATAAAAATGTGAAAACATCAAAAAAATATAATATTGCAAATAAAAAAGGTAAGTGGCTAATTATTTTACATATTTCATTAGTTATTATTGACATAAAAAAGGAGAGAAAATTTGTTGGTAATAAATTCCATAAACGAGCAATACGTACAACAAAATGTTGTTCATATATTTGATTATCTGTGCGTGATATTAAAATCTGTGGATTTTCAGAGATCCTTCGTACAATGTGCTCCAGATTTTGAAATATAATAATTCTAACAAGGTATATTAACTAGCGAAACTAATCATCGAAAGTAATTCAAGTAATTTTTCAAACTCCCTAACTCACATAAAATCTTACCAATTTTACGATTGCAAATATTAAGGTATCAGTTGTTATTAAGAAAATGTTTTTTTTTTTAATTTTAAATTTTATGTGATTTTAGCGTTAACAATAATTTTAATTATTTCTGTAGCGGAAGCCAAATTTGTTATATATATCCATAATTGAATTTTGTAATTTTTTAGATTAAATCGTTACGATTTTTGTTTTTGGCCGAGGAGAGCATATTCTACAAAGCAAGTAAATTCTAATACATGTCATGGTAAGAATAGAAAATGTGTTGAAAAAACATGTTATCACGTTTTAAATTTTTTTTTTTTCAGGTTTTTCAGATAATTCTGACGACTTCCTCTATGTAAAGTCAAATTCAACTCCAAGTGCTGAACTAGCAACTAGATGGTCAAATTATTTACATGAAAGGCAAAATTTACTAAAAATACCATCAACAACTACGTTCGACTTTATTAAACGATTTCCGGTATTTAATGGAAACGATAACTTTATATTTCAATTGCTAAAATCAGATGTTATATCCATATATCCATACTTTTCTGATATAAAAACATTTTATGACAAAGTTTTTAAAAAACTTTCTTTAGTTAATGATACAACAGCGCAACATTTCTTAGAAGGTTCAGAAAATTTAAATGAAGGTAAAAAGCACAAAATTATATAATTTTTCAGATTTAATATAAATAAATTAATTTACAATTTGTTATTATTATTATTTATTTTTTTCAATTCTAGAGTCAAAGTCACTACCAAACTTGTTTCCTTCAATCCTTTTTAGAGCTAAAAATCAACAATCTGCCAAACTAACCAAAGTTGAGGTTCAAGAAAAATTTATTACTCATTTTGATGTAAGTATAACATGTATTAGAAAGTGGTGTTAAGTATTTAATAACTTATTTTTAACTTTAGACGCTGGAACAAGCTGGTATCGATGAAAGAAATTCCACTGAGCTGCTGTTTTTGGTTTAGTGGAACATATTATTCGTAACAAGGGTAATTTTTCTTTTTGTGTAAAAGTTCTTGAAACGTGGTACTTCGGTAATAATTTTGTTGCATATAGAATCAATAGTCAAACAGAGATGTTCCTTATTATAAATTTTGAACAAATTAATTTCACATATTGTTACATCGGCTAGTGGTGAAGAATAAGTTATATGGAAATTGTAATTTTTATTATAATTTTGTTTAATAATTTATAAATGTACTGTATATAATTTGCATATATATTAATGAATTATATAAAAACTCCTAAATAAAAAAGTATTTATTTTTTTAACAAAATTGGTTCGTTTTTTATTTATTTTTACTTTTGGGAATACCGATTAAAATGGTAAAGGCAATATATTATTCAGTTAGAAGTACCAATAACTTTTTCATTTCGGTTGGAAGAATCATATATTTGGCCACGAGTACAATTTGTTTTTCCAATATCGATATTCTTAACCAATAATATCTGTTACTACAACTCTATTGTTATTAAAAATCAACTGTTTCCATCGAAAATATGGTGCTAATAAACGAAATGTTTAGTTGTTATGAACGAATTGAGAGATAGTAGGTGGAACCGAACGAATTCAATTGGCTAAAAATTCGGTTGCCACAACGAATCTGTTTTCTCTGTGTATGTATCAGAATGGGAAGATTTACATTTGTATTAAAAAATCCTTATATTGAATTAGATTAAATTATTTTGTAATTAGGGTGAAAAATTACGTTTTTGATAAAAAAAAAATTGTAATTAGACCACAAAAAAAAAAAAAAAAAAAAAAAAACTATTTTATAAATCATCAAATCAAATACCAATGGAATTTTTTTAAATTTTGTTTATTTAAAAACTAATATAACATAAACATTATTAGATCATTAATAATGATCATAATATAATTTTAAATGTCTTAATAAACAGATATTGAAAAATACAATTCACATAAAATTTTTGCTTTTATTTATAATTTAAATACATTTCATTCATTTAAATGAAATGGTGCAAAAAATTGAATTTGTTAATGAATTGAATTAAATAATTCAAAAACTTTTGTATTTAAAGAAAACTAATGGAAGTTTTTGTATTTTATACACTCCCCGAAATATTTATAAGACCAAAATAGTTTTTTATATTTCTATGGAACTACAAGTGCAATCCCAGAAATATTTGGCACACATATGAAGATAAGTAAGGCAGTTTTTTTTTCATGCATAAAAAGTTGGCTCCGTTACTCCTGTGCAAAAATAACGGGGCTTTTACTTGAGCTTCGAACGAAATAATTTAAGACCCAATATGACGAAGTATTTTAAATATTTAAAGAAATTGAATATGTTTTAAAAATTTTGAAATTTTTTGTTCGTATTATTAATTAAAGCTGTAAAGTGCTTAGCAAGATATAATATAATAAGCTTACTCATCTAGATTATCTTTTGCAGTTAAAAAGATATTTACACTTGAATTTTGAATTTTTGATTTTTTGCCTCGACTTTCTTATGATTTTCGGGAATAAGTCCTGAGGTATATATGGTAAAATGTTTTTAAAAATATTTTAAAATTTTTTATATATTTTAAAATAATAGGCTGAAAGAATTTTTGGAATATCTCAATTTGTCTAGACGTGAAAAATATTCAAACTCGGTACTCTGAAATTAGAATGAAAAATGGCTATTTTTTTCTTTCACTTTTTTCTCAAAGTTCCGTTAATGAAAAAATGTTTTCAAAGATAGGGCTTCATAAATGGTTAATAAAGAAATTTTGAATTGATTTAAGTTTGCATCCTACATCAAGCGTTGGTCGAAAATTGTAAATTTTAGAAAAAGGTTTAATTTTTATCGATTAATAAAAAAAATTTCACGCAAGCTTTTTTAAATTTATTGACGATATTTTATCAAAAAATATATTTTAAACAATTTGACACTAAACTGCTTCCCGCTCGGCCAAAAACGAATGGAGACTTTATGAAAAAAGTGAATTAATTAAATGACTTTTTTTAATTGCATAAATGTATAAAATATATTTCGATCTTTCACTTCTGCAAAAATCATTTACAAATAATCATTTACAAATAAATTTTTGGCAAAAAATGACTTAATTTAACTAGAGGAGGCCTAGTTTATATTAAGTTTTAAGCAAAAGTATAATCTTTTTATACATGTATTTAGTATCTAAGAAAAAGCTAGAATATAGAGATTAATAATCTATAAAAAAAAGTTAGTTGAATGTAACTTGATTGCAAAATTTTTCGAAAGACTTAAAATTTAGCATTTTTTATTTTTTTTTTATAATAAATTTAATATTTAAACTTTAACCAAATTTAAACGAATAGTGATATTTTATTGAAATTTTAGTATAATATATATAAACTTGTCCTAAAATCAGAGAATTAAAAAAATTCCCACTTTTTTACATGAAAATATCCAAAATCACAATCCGTATAAAACGTGTTAAAAAAAATTTACTTTTCATTGAAATGGTCACCCATTCGTTATAAGGAGCCTCCGTCAGAAAATACTTTTTGGTTGTTTATCTTACATATAGAGCTATAAAAATGAAATAATTTTAAGTCGATACCAGCTTTACAATTTAAGAATTTAACCAAAAAAAGAAAAACTAATTTTTCAAAGTATACAAAATTTGAATAGGGCTTGTGGGCAGCCCTTGGCCCCAAACTGCTGCGGATTTACTTTACACACATTTGCATTAAGATTTATTTTAAAGACATTAAAAAAATTATAAAGCCCAGAACAAAGAACTAATTTTATCAGTGAATAAATATTGTCACCTTTTTGGAAAAAACCCAACAAATGTATTTTTTTTTTTTTAAGTTCCAACTTCAATTTAATATAACTTTTTAACAGATTCATATTTTTATATGATTCTTGCAGCAATATTATTTAGAATTTTGTAAGGTATCTAGCGAATATTTTTAGGGGCAATAATAAACCCGCCAAGTTAAAAAAACTAAAAAAATTAGGCTAAAAATGAGTTAAAAATTTATTTCAACCCGAATATCTCTTAAACTAAAAGAGATAACCTACACATGTAAGCGTATTTAAGCGTAAAGTTTTACAAGGACTATCTTTATATACAATTTCTTTTCTGTTATATCATAAATTAATTTTTTTTTGTTCTTATTTTTCAAAAATTTACATACCCGAGACGACCAACTTTGGAGGGGTACCCACTATTCCCCTAACACGCTAGAGGTCTGTATTCCTCCAAATCAACTCGAAAACACCTCACCTCTGACCATGTAAAATTTTATTAACCTATCTCCAACAGTTCAAAAGTTACAAAATTATTAAAAAAGAGTTTTGGAACCACTGTGCTGCAGTAAGACAAAATTTTTAATTTAATAAAAAAAAAAAAAAAAATTTGAAAATTAAAATTTCATTAACACGTTCTAAAATCAGTAGTTCTATAACTGGTGTAATCAGAACCACTTCAGACTCTTCAGAATTGTTTTCTTAACCAATTCTGGAATCTTATTATGATTCTAAATTGGTTTTAAGGAATGTTTTTGATAACTAATACTTAAGAACTAATTCTGTATGACTTCTACATCACTTCTCTGAACAAATTAATGGTTCCCAAATTGTACTGTTTAAAAAAACTTTTATAACAAATTGAAAAAGATTAAAAAAAGCCAAAAGAGTTTAATAAAATTAAAAGTGGTCTCTAGGAAGTGGGTCATTAGAACAAATAAACAGGATTTGAAACCGTTTCCTAAAGCCGTAGAAGCGTTGTGTTATATGGGAGGTGGGCGATAAAGTGGGCGCACCACGCCCATTTTTTGGTTTCCAAGTTTATATCGACCCTCGAACTATTTATACAAAATTTCGTTGTCGTACACGCTTTTGTTTAAGAGATATCAGGAGAAAAGTATGAAACAGACACCCTGTATTTATAGTTTTTAGCCCATAACTTGTTTGTTTATTAATCGATTTTGCCCATTTTCAATACCAAATAAACCTTATTCAAGATTAATATTTATCCCAAATTTTGTGCCCCTACGTTGTCCCGTTCGAGCCCTATCCTGCTTTCAACAGACGGACAGACGGACCGACATAGCTTCATCGACTCAGAATCCAACCTGGAGTCAGAATTTATATACTTTGTGGGATCTTAAATGATTCCTTCGACATGTTACACATGGAATGACAAAATTAATATACCCCTCATCTTTTTGATGGTGGATATAAAAATAAATAAATAAAAAAACATTAAGTGTAAAATTTCTTATAAAATGCTAATTCTATTAGATATAAAATTATTGATTTCTTATTCTTGATTACAAATTGTAATTGAAATAATAATTACATTTCTACTTCAGTATTTATAGTTTCTCCCGAAAACTTAGCTAGAAATTATGTACTCATAAAACATTTTAAAATAGTAAGTGTATTTCTCATTTTCACTAAAGCTGCAAAATAATTAAAAGTAAAAAATGATTTAATTGTTACAATTATTTTATCCTACTCACTTTAAACTCCTTGTAAATTTTCCCACAACTTTTAAGTTTCTTATAATATTTTTTTAGAAAAATTCCCTACAACAATTAAATTCTTCCTTTACAATTCTGTTTCATGCTTAAAAAAAAAGAACTAAAATGAAATTGAAAAAAGATTCGGCTGTGCCGAATCTTTGATACCCTTCACCATATTACCATATTACCATCTTACTATCTTATCGACATCAAATTACCATATTACCGACAAATAATAAAATTTTCGCCTTAACGTATGCTTTCATATTTTCACATATATAAATCTAAATTTTTTTTCAAACTACGAAAATTTGAATATATAAAAAAAAACAATCATAGCAGGCTTTGCTTTTAAAGAATAAACAACAACAATTCCATATTTATTTATTTTTTTATGTGTGTATATACAAACTGGCTGCATATACAAAGAACAACAACAACATTGTTATTCATTATATTACTTCTGTTGCTAACTAAACTACTTGTCTTATAGGCAAAAACGTCACTAATAGTCATTACAATGCTTAATATACATGTTTGTGTATGTATTTATGTATATTCTTAACAGATATGTTTTAGTTTTAAAAAATAAACAACAACAATTCCATAGCTATTTATTTTTGTACAGACTGCATATACAAAGAACAACAACAACATTTATTCATTATATTACTGCTGTTTCTAACTAAACTACTTGTCTATACAAAAAACAAAAAACGTAACTAATAGTCATTACAATACTTAATATACATGTTTGTATGTGTATTTATATTCTTAACAGATTTGTTTTTGGGCCATAACTCTGTTGATTATAAACGAATTTGGTTTATTAAAAAAAACGAAATTTTATAAAAACATTTATGACTGATCTATATAAAAATAAAAATCTGTAGCTTGAACAAGGGCTTCAAAAATAAAAAAATCGTTTTCCCCGATATCTCAGTTATTACTGAACCGATTTATTTCATTTTTTCAGAACAAAAATTCAGAAAATAATTTCCGAGCCCCCTTTAAAAATTCGAAGTCCCTGGTATATGTAGAGGCTTCAGAAACTGATAAACCGGTTCCAAAAACCGGTTTTTAAAGCATATCTCCGCCATTTATAAACCGATCCTGCTGATTCCAAAAACCGAAATTTTATAAAAATATTTGTGACCGATCTGTATAAAAATAAAAATCTATAGCTTAAACCAGGGCTTTAAAAATAAAAAATGCGTTTTGCCCGATATCTCAGTTATTATTGAACCGATTTATTTCATTTTTTCAGAACAAAAATTCAGAAAAAAATGTCCGAGACTTCTTTGTAAAAACGAAGTCCCTAGTATATACAGAGGCTTCAGAAACTGGAAAACCGATTCTAAAAACCGGTTTTTTTAACATATCTCCGCATTGTATGAACCGATCTTGCTGAATTCCAATAGCAAAATTCTCGAAAGCATTTCCAATCGTTTGATATATATATTATATATGTCAGTTATCGGTGGGCTTCATAAACGCCATTTCAACCGACACACGGACGGACGGACGGACATGGTCCTATCGTCATCATTTCTTACAAGGATCCCGAAAATGTAAACTTCTTTGCTCTCCGATGAAAATTGTGGGAATTACAAACGGAATGACAAACTTATATATACCCTTTACACCTGTGGTGAAGGGTATAAAAATGCAACTATAAAGTAGAAATAGAAATAGAAGAAATGGAGTTAGCATGTTGCATAAAATACCGAAAGAAAAAAATGTAAAAAACTACGTGCAATGGCCAAACATGTCGTCTCACTTAATACTGTTGAAATCGTGTTGTTTGTATATATGTAGATGCCTGGTTGTTGCTGCAGCAACAGCAGATTCCAGATATTACTACCAGAACTGCTTAATGTTTGCTATGTTTGTTGACTGTGTAAATTGTCAACGTTCTGTTCTGTTCTGTTTTTTTTTTTTTTTTTGCCTGTGACTTACACACAGTAAATAGTAAATAAATGAACAATAAAATAAAAAAAATTTCACAAACTTAAACATTCAACAAAAGTAGCAACAATAGTTAACGATAAATGTTGCCTTGCAACATGACTATAGGTTTTTTTTACTTAATGTTCATATGAGAGTTGTGAGTGTGCCATAAATTTTGTTGTAAACTTCATCTGTTAGTTTCTGTTGCTGTGTTTGTTTGTCTGTCTGTCTGTCTGTTTGTTTTTATTTATTTGTTCTTTCATTTGTTTGTTTGTCTGTCTGTAAGTCCGTACTTCTGTCTGTATGTTTGTTTGGCTTTGGCACCCAGAAAAGTGCAATCACGTTCTGTGTTTAAATTTCATTCTTTTATTTTTTTCTCTCCTTTATTTTTGTGAGAACAAAAATAAAAATAAAAAAAATGCGTAGTTTGACTGCTGCTGTGACTGTAACTATTGCTGCTTGAAGCCTCCAACATGTCATATACAAACACACTTTGTTGCAATTTCTTATACACTCTTACTATCTTTGTGACTACTATATGTATAAATAAATTTCAGTAGCAGTTGCAGCTTTTCTCTGTTTGAACAGCAGCAGCTTAAATGCAAAAGTTCATTGAACGTTAAAGAAATTTTATATTGTTAACTCGTCGTTTATACATTTTAGTTTTATTTGTTGTTCCTTTTGTTGCTGTTGCCTCTGCTGCTGTTGAAATTGTTGTAGTTTTAATTGTTATTAGCTAAAATTTATAGTGAAACGATTGTGGTTTGTTCTTGTTCTTATTTTTTTTTTTTTGAAAGCGATACTTGAGAAGGCTCTTGGAAAAGGATTAGAGATTTACGAATTAAATGTGAGGAATTTTAAATGTTCTTTTCTTTTTGTTTTTGCTTTTGAGCAGGGAATGTCACTTGAAAACATTTGAAAAATGTATGGGTTTTGCAATTTGTAATCCCTTCGATTATTGTTAACGAGAACATAGTCATTTAAAATTATAATCATAAGAAGTGCGTTAGAAATAACAAAAACATACATTTAAGCAAAATACAAAAGAGCTAAATGTGTTTCCAGAAAAAAAAAAAAAAAACAACAAATTAACAATGACGTTCTGACGGCAGGAAACCTAGATCAGACTTTTGGTGTAGCTTATTAGTAACAAGATTTTTATTTCTTTCATTTTTGAAAAATTTAAAAATCATAGATCTTTTTGAATTAGAATTAAAAAAAAAAAATATATCGTCCATTCCACGAAAGAACGCCCAAGAATATTTTGTATGTCTTCCGATTTTAATAATATTTGGCATACGCATACCCTATGGAGCCATTTAAATATCTCCATTTTTATTTTTTTGAATTTTGAAAAATTCGCGGATTTATTCGCGATTTTAATTTTTCAAAAAGTGAAAAAAATTACAAAAGTGTCTAACTTTAAACACCAATATCTCTAAAAGTTTTTAACGGATTTTAATGATTTAAATTGCATATTTAAGAAGAATAAGTCCACTTTAATGTAGTAGTTTAAAAATAATATTATCATTTAAAAATGCATTCATAATGCAAATGCAATTTTTGCATGCATTTTTGAAAAATTTCTACCCTTTAAATTTTTTTCTTCTTTTGATATAAAAAACATTATTATATTTGCTACAAATTGCAATATAAATTGTTCTGGGATAAATAGGTTCACTATTTTAAAATATTTCTTCAAATTTTTTCATACAAAATTTTTTTTTTTTTTTAATTTTTGTATTTTTTAATTTTTGTGAGCTTATTTTAAAATTAATTTTAATCATAATATTTCATAATTTGTTATTTGTGGTAGAAAACCTATGTGTCCCAAATTAAGTGCTAATGTTTTATATAATAAACATATTTGTCTTCAATATTAAGCAAAAATATTTAAAATCAAAAGGGTAGAAATTTCTTAAAAATGCATCCGAAAATTGCATTCTTTTCTTGAGTGCATCTTTAGCAAACAAATTATTTTTGATTTATACAATATAATTTACAATATTTGTTGTAATAAGCTTTACACTAGTTCTTAAATCAATGAAATCCCAAGTATACTTAAGGAGTTATAAATATTTAAAGTTACATATTACTAAAAAAGTATAACCAAAAAAATTAAAAATCAAAATCTTTTAAAAAATTTAAACTTTTGTATGAAAAATATGATCAAAATTTTTTGAAAAAAATATTAAAAATAGTAGATTTTATTATCCCAGAACAGTTATTTTTGCATTTTATAGTAAAGATATTGCTTTATAATATATTTAAAGAAAATTAAAATCAAAAGGGCAGAAATTTTTCAAAAATGCATCCTAAAATTGCATTTGCATTATGAATGCATTTTTAAATGAAAATATTATTTTTAAATTACTACATTTACAGTGGACTTATTCTTCTTAAATATGCAATTTAAATCATTAAAATCCGTTAACAACTTTTTGAGATATTGGTGATTAAAGTTAGACACTTTTGTATTTTTTTTTTTTTTCAATTTTTGAAAAATTAAAATTGCGAATAAATCCGCGAATTTTTCAAAATTCAATAAAATAAAAATGGAGATATTTAAATGGCTCCATAGGGTATGCGTATGACAAATATGAACAAAATCGAATGACCCTCCGTAAAAAAATTGGTATTTTTTATAAATCTTTCGTGGAATTGACGATATATATTTTTTTCCTATTGGAAATTGGTATATATGTTTGTGTAAATTATTATTATTTTTTAAATGGCACCTTTTAAATTTTTTTTATTTACTTTTTAAAAATGTACTTATTTGACATATTTATCTGTAGGAATAATACTTTTTTATTTTTAATTTTCATACTTTTTGTAAAAGTTTTAAACTTTATAAAATTAAAAAGGTACTTTTTTTTAAGATTTAACTTTTTTTGAAAGTTGTTCTTTGAATTAAATTGTATTTAATGTATTTTTTTTTTCTTAAATTGTATTATTTGAAAATATTTATACTTCTTGTGAAAAATTGTACCTTTAAAATATTTCAAGTTTTTTTATGAAGAATTTTTAATTTTTTTTTTTTTTTTTTGCGAATAATTTTCATTTTTCCAAAATCAATTTTTGCAAAATTATTTGAATTTGGTACTTTTTGAAAATTTTGTTTTACTTTTTTATTTTTTAAAAAATTAATACTTTTTATGAAAAAATTTCCTTTTTTTTATAAAATAGAAAACTTTTTTTAAACGAGATCCGAAAAATTGGTTAAGACCCCATAAGTAAATATTTTTTGGGTCCTGTTTAGATTCTGAGTCTAGCTATGTCCGTGTGTTGAAAGCAGGATAAGGCTTGAATGGTGCAACCTAGGGAGATGAAATTTGGCGCAAATATTTATCTTATATACAGTGGCGGCCATGAGGTTAGCACACTTGCTACTGCCTATCTTTAAAAGCAAATATTTCCTGTATTTCTTTATTTTTTTAATATTTTTTTTATATATGTGTAACATGTCTTGCTAAGATCACGTCACAATATATTCATTGTCATTCCTATATATATCTTTGCTGTTTTTCTGTTCAGAATAGAATAACCGTCAAAAAACACTGGACAGTATTTTAGCACAAACTAAAAAAAATTTATTCACATTTAAAAAAAAGTAACAAAACAAAAAACTTATTTCACTATAAACTTAGTACTTAGGGTATCCATTATTTTTTTATTATAGCTGCCAGTTTCCTTGCCATACTTTCCACAAGTCCCATATAGCGCTCCACTGAAATAGCATACCAAGCTTTTTCTATTTATGTCTATAAATCGGCTAAATTTTTAGGTTTTGCTTTCATTAAGTGCTGCTCCACATCATTCCAAAGGTTCTCAATAGAATTGAGATCCGGAAATTGGGCTGGCCATTTTAACACGTTAATATTGTTCTCTTCCAAACAACTCCTCACTAAGCGTGAGGAGTGTTTTGTGTCATTGTCGTGCATAAAACTCCACCTAAGTGGCATGTTGTCCTCTGCATAAGGCATCATTGTATTTAGTAGTATATTCTGGTATGCATATTGGCCCATACGTGTATGAATCTTGCATATAGGACCAACGCCATGCCCAGAAAAAGCTGCCCACACCATCACATTTCCTCCACCGTGTTTTATTGTTTTAGAAGTGTACTTTGGATTGTGTTGCATGTTTGGAGGACGCCATAATTACCTCTTACCATCCGATCCGAATCTACAAAACTTGGATTCATCACTCCAGAGGACATTTTTCCAAAAAACTAATGGCTTTCCCAAATGCTCACAAGCAAAGCACAACCGATCCCGTAGGTTCTTATTTGAAACGTGTGGCTTATGCTGAGAAATGCATCCACGTAAATTTTTTTCATTAAGTCTTCTTCTTATTGTTCTGCAGGACACGTTGATACCATATTTTCTTGAAATTTCATTCTGGATTACGGTGGAGCTTTTAAAAGGATCTTCGACAGAGGTTCTATATATTAAAGAATCCTCTTTACGTGATGTTTTTCTTGGCCTAGGAGCATTTGTTACATTTTTAAATGTTTCATACTTCCGAATATGGTTTAGTGCATTATAAACCATCTTTCTGGAACATTCCAAAGTATTAGCAATCTCACTTATGCTTATTCCTCTTGAGTACATCTGTTGAATAATCTTACGTTGTTCCTCTGTACCCCACTTTTTTTTAGACATGTCTAAATAATGTTTATTTATTTAATTTTTTATCTTCATTGATGAAATAATATCTAAACTTACCAATTAATTATTTATATTCACAAAAAACATATAAAAAAATTAAATATACTTGCTTGTGCTAAAATTGTGACCAGCTTATTTTGCCTATTACTGCAGTTAAATTAAAAGAGAATTGCGATATAATGCAAAAAAAAAGTAACGGGACTTATTGCAGACACCATAAACAACACTAAAAAGCAAAAATTTTAGTAAATAATTGTAATGAGACGAAATAATTTTCTTTTAAAAAGAGTAGATATGATGTGTGCTAACCTTATGGCCACCACTGTAAGTTTTGTTTGGTATTGAAAATGAGCGAAATCGGTTAAGTTATGGGCAAAATATTAGAAGCACAGGGTGTCCGTTGTAGCTTTATTTCATACTTTTCTGTTGATATCTCTTAAACAGAAGCATGTACGATAACGAAATTTTGTACGGAAAGTTCTAGGGTTGAAATTTTAAAATTGGTACTTTTTGAGAAAAATTTTACTTCACAAAAAATAAAAATCATTTTAGATTTTTGTATTTTTCCAAAATCATTTTTTGCAAAAAAGTACATTTTTGAATTTGGTACTTTTTGAAATTTTTTGAAAATTGTTTTCTCAATTAAATTCTATATATTGATTCTTTTTAACATAAGTATTTTTTATAATTAGTTTTTTTTTAAGTTTTAAAAATTTTTTTTTTTTGTAGAATTGATAATTTATTTAAGACGAGGCTTTTTGGGAATAATTTTTCATTTTAAATGTTTTCAAAATCAATTTCAGCAAATTTTATACTTTTTTAAATTTGGTCCTTTTTGAACATTTTTATTTAAAAAATTCTAACTTTAAAAAATTTATACTTTTTCCAGAAATTTACTTAAAAAAATTATGACCATTTTTTGGAGTATTGAAACATTATTTAACATAAGAATATTGTTATTATTTTTTTTTTTTTACTTTTATTTCCAAAAAAGTGGTACTTTTTGTTAATAAAATGGTACCTCTAGATAAATTGGTACATTTTCCAGAATTAATACCTTTTATAAAATGAGATTTGTTTTTGTAATAATTTGTGCTTTTTTCTTTTATGTTTTTAGATTGAATCTTTTTTTCCAGATGTTGAATTTTTTTAAATTGGTACTTTTTAGAAAATTAGTACTCCTTTTTCTAAAATAGTAATTTTCTTTAAATAGCAGTGTTTTTTTTTTTTCATAATTAAAATTTTTTGTAAAAATGATTACATATTATTTTTTTTGACTTTTTCATTTATAAAATTGTACTAAGTATTTTAACAAATTATTACTTTTTAAAAAGAAAAAAAAAAAAATACTTTTTTGATAATTCGAACATTTTGCTTTTTAGAAAATTAAAGCGCTTTTGAAATTAGTACTTTTTAATATTTGTTTTCAGATTTTTTTCTGAATATTTCTTTCAAACTCATATTTTTTTCTGAAAATTTTTACTATAACTTTTTTGGAACTTGTATTTTTTGATTTTCTATATTGTACCTTTTTTGCAAATAAGTATTTCATTTTGGAAATTAGTACTTTTTTAAGCTAATTTTTTGGTAATTAGGTACTTCTCTTTAACGGTCATAAAACGATTAGCCTTATAGAAAAAATTTTCTGACAGATCATCGAATAACTGTCATATTTAACGACAATAAAAACTTATTTATAACCCTGTCTAAGAAAAATAGACAAATCTGCCCCTAAAATGTACCACAATAAAAATTTTAAACTTACAAATTATATATTTTTTATCTTACTTAAAAAATAATTTCTGACATAATGACCATTGAATATAAAATCAAATAAAAGTCCCAATATATATTACATTTTTAATACTGTTCTTAAAGATTTCATTGAAATTTATATAAATATGGACTATAATTTCTATAAACTGTGAATACCTCTAATATTACGCACAAATAAGTGTTATGAATTTCCAGTGAGCTTAAAAGCTTATAATTTTTAATTATATTTTAATTACAAAAAAAAAAAATACCAAAACCATTACATAATTACACAGGAATATGAGTATTTAAGAGATAAATAGCACAAAAACCTCTATGAATATTTTAAACACTAAAATGACAACTATGTACTAAAAGCTACTGGAATCTAAATTATATAAGCGATTAAGTTGTAGGTGTATGTATGTAACACATATAAACCATTTTAACCATGTTAATATGAAACCAAACATTTTTAAAGCCACACAATAGCAAAATAAATATAAAAATATTCTTAACATACCTTATCATTGGGCGACTCCAAACCATTGCATATATGATGATGACTATGACTACTGCTAAAGGGTGGTGGCGGTGAGGAGGGCGGCGGCGGCAATAGTGTTGAAGGCGTCGACGTTGGTGGTGGCGGCTGATGTACTAATTGAATTTTTCCTTGAGAAATTTTTATATAATTGGTGGGTGGCACAAATGCAGTTGCATGCAAATCATCCTTATCGTCATCTTCACATTCTTTGATATCAAGTTGTCTAAAAAGAGAAAAAAACAGGGGAAAAGAATTTTTATTAATAAATTTTTTCTTTTTTTTTATAAATTTTCATTTAATGTTGAATATTTAAATTAAATTATAATAATTTTTTTATTTTAAATTTTTTATTTAATTCTCTTAAAATTCAATGAATTTAGATTAAAATGTCAATTGAAATAAAAATTTATCTTTATACTTTTGAGACACACTTGTGCGAAATAAAAATTGATATTCTGATAATTTTTTTTTTTTTGTTTTTCTCGGAGACACAAATGGGAAAATAAATGCACATATGTATATAAAAAAAAGTAGCTTTTAAATAAACTACAGTGGGAAAAATTAAGAAAAAAAAAATCAAATAATAATAATACTTAAAAAAAAATTCTCTAAAATAAAATTTAAAAAACAATTAACATTAACATAAATCTAAAATAACAATCCACTTTTTTTTACTTTTTTTAGCTCTTTATTAAAACAAATCATTCCTTGTTTTATAATTTCCTTTTCTATTCCACTGTTCAACTTTAGAGTTACATGTGAACAAAAATTTTACAAAAAAAAAAAAATAAATAAATAAATATATAATAAATGTTTAATAGATTTTTATCAAGCATGTGTGACTGGAAAATTATTTCATATGAGCTCTGGCTGCTGCACCTTTTCACAACAACAAAAACTTCAACACACATTCAGCCATTCAGCTTATTTTTCCAGATGAACTAGTTGTTGTCGTTGTTGCTGTTCAGACATTTCAATGCATAAAAATTACATTTATATCAAATATTTCTACAGAAAAAAAAGCAAAAAGGAAAAATAATTTTAACACAGTTATGGAACATGATAAATTAACGCCTAAATACGTTTTAAGCGCTAATACTAGATTTTGTTTCTGTAAAGTAATTTAAATTTTTACAACTTTTGACATTTTAAAGATAAGTTTTGCCAAAATTGTATTATGGGGTTTAAGTACACTGCAAAATTTTTTTCGATATCAAATAGTTTCAGTTTGTTAGTTGAAGTGTTGCGAGTTCAATTCCCTTCAGAAACTCTGGTCGGAATCATAGATAGATAGATAAATAGATAGATAGATAGATAAATAGATAGATATATATATATATATATATATATATATATATATATATATAGATAGATAGATAGATAGATAAATAGATAGATAGATATATATATATATATATATATATATATATATATATATATATATATATATATAGATAGATAGACAGATAGATAGATAGATAGATAGATAAATAGATAGATAGATAAATATATAGATAGATAGATAGATAGATAGATAGATAAATATATAGATAGATAGATAGATAAATAGATAAATAGATAGATAGATAAATAGATAGGTAGATATATATATATATATATATATATATATATATATATATATATATATATATATATATATATATATATATATATATATATATATATATATATATATAGATAGATAGATAGATAGATAGATAGATAGATAGATAGACAGATAAATATATAGATAGATAGATAGATAGATAGATAAAATAATAATAACATCAAAAGGAGAAACATCATATGCCGACATACTTAGAAAGATTCGATCCGATCCCGAGTTAAAAGAGTTAGGAGAAAAGGTTAATAAGGTACGTAGAACACAAAACGGTGCAGTGCTTTTGGAACTGAAGCATAACAGCCAAAACTCTAAGGGAAATTTTAACGAAATAATACAGAAGACACTTGATGGTGATTTCGAAGTTAAAACTCGATCAGAAGAAACTTTAATAGTCTGTAAGGATATGGATGATGTAACCACAAGACTAGAAATATGCGAAGCTTTTGCCAAGGAACTGAATTGCGAACTGGATGAAACAATGGTCAAGTCTATGTGGAGAACTTATGGAGGTACGCAATCTGCCAGAATAGGACTCCCAACAACATTGGCAAGAAGAGCACTTGAGCTCCGTAAGATAAGAATAGGATGGTCCATATGTCGGATAAGAGAAACGAAAACACTTACCAAATGTTTTCGATGTCTTGAGTTCGGACACATATCAAAGTTTTGTAAAGCGGAAAATGACAGGTCAAAGAACTGCATAAAATGCGGTCATGAAGGTCATATCGCGAAAAACTGTAACGGAGAACTAAACTGCATGCTATGCAAAGCCTACGGAGAGTTGGATTTAAAACATGTAGCAGGAAGCTATAGATGTCCAATTTTCCAGAAAGCATTAAATAACAAATATATATGAGATTCATCCAACTCAACATAAACCACTGTGCCATAGCTCAAGATCTGTTAAAACAGACAATTTTCGAGGAAAAAATAGATGTCGCACTTATTTGCGAACAATACAAAGATTTGAACAAAAATATTTGGGAACACGATCTACTAGCGAAATCTGCAGTATGGGCTTGTGGGAACATAGCCATAGAGGAAGGCTCAAAGCAACCGGAAGAAGGTTTTGTTAGAACAAAGATTGGGGGAATATATATCTACAGCTGCTATATGCCTCCAAACATACCATTGTCGGATTACGAAAGACTTATAGACAACCTTGTAAAGGACGCAGCAGACCACAATCCAGTTGTCATTGGTGGTGATTTTAATGCCTGGGCCCGAGACTGGGGTAGCAGGAGAACAAACAAAAGGGGTAAAGTACTTTTAGATGCCTTTTCAAGACTGGATGTAACTCTTGCAAACTGTGGAGAAACATATACGTTTAGAAGAGCAGGTATCGGGTCAATAGTTGACTTAACCTTTGTTAGTACATGCCTAGCTAGAGACATGAATTGGCAGGTCAGCGAACGATATACTCACAGCGACCACCAAGCTATTCTGTTTACTATAAAAACCAGAGGACCAGCACGTTTACCACATGGGAAAACACTATTCAAAGGCTGGGCAAACAAAAAATTTGATACAGTTACTTTTGAAGAATCGTTCGGTACCCAATATATCGAAGATGGAACGATATCCAACATGATCGAACAACTTTCACAAGCATTAAAGACCGCATGCGATGCATCCATGCCATTAAAACGGTCAAACAACAGGAGGAAAGAAAACTACTGGTGGAACGATACCATTGCAGAATTGAGAAAAAAGTGCTTACAGGCTAGACGAAAGTACCAGCGAAGCAGATCTCGTCCCAACCATCTGACAATGAGAGAGGCATATCACCAGACAAGAAAGGACTTACAAAGGGCCATCAACAGTAGCAAATCCAATTGTTTTAAACAGCTATGTAACGAAGCGGATTCTAACCCGTGGGGTAACGCTTATCGTATTGTAATGTCGCGTCTTAAAGGGGTAAAGTCCCCTCAGATTTCTTGCCCACGTCTCATAGATAAAATAGTGAAGGTCTTATTTCCAGACGGAGAGAAATGCACAGATATAACGATCAGTTCCCCGCAACAAGATATACATATAACAGAAGAGGAAATCACCAATATATGTTCAAAGATTGGGGATAATAAAGCCCCAGGCTTAGACTGTATTCCCAATAAGGCTTTGAAACAAGCCCTTAAGCTGAAACCAACATTATTTATCAGGATCTTTCGAAAATGTCTTATGGAAGGCATATTTCCGGACAACTGGAAGAAACAAAAACTCATACTCATACCTAAACCAGGAAAAGTCCTAGGAGACCCCCAATCGTATCGACCCATATGTTTGTTAGACACAATAGGCAAGTGCCTGGAGCGTATTATATATAACAGACTATCGACAGTTGTTGAGAGCATGCATGGTCTCTCCGAGAGACAATTCGGGTTCAGGAGAGCGAAATCAACCCTAGACGCCATATCATTTGTAACTGAGTCAGCCAAGCGGGCAATAAGCGGAAGTGACAAAGACAGGAAATACTGTGCTGTCATAACTCTTGACATCAAGAATGCCTTCAACTCTGCCGGATGGAACCACATTATATCATCATTAAGACGTATAAATGTACCAGAGTACCTTATAAAAATAATCAAAAATTATTTTTCTAATAGAACTCTGTTGGTTGAAACAGAGAACGGCATAAAGACGTATAACATCACATCAGGTGTCCCACAAGGCTCTGTACTAGGGCCACTGTTGTGGAACATTATGTACAATGGAGTATTTGACTTAAAAATCCCTGAGGAAGCTTGCGTGATCGGCTTTGCCGACGATATCGCGATACTAGTGCAGGCAAGATTCTTAGACGAAGTACAACTGTATGCAAACGAGGCAATCGCAACTATTAGAAACTGGTTGTCATCAATGAACCTCAACCTAGCTGAACACAAAACGGAGTTAGTACTAATTAGCGGTAAGAGAAAGAGAGAACATCTAACCGTGAGGGTAGGCGATGTCTCAATAACCTCGTCGGAGGCCATAAAGTATTTGGGCATAATGATCGATGACCGACTTAATTTTAAAAGGCAAATGGAATACGCATGTAATAAGGCAGCTGGAGTTACGAATGCATTAGCAAGAATGATGCCAAATATCGGGGGACCACGACCAAGTCGCAGATTGCTGATTTCTACAGTTACCAACTCAGTACTACTATATGGTACACCAATTTGGGAAGGCCGACTAAGAAACTCCTCGAAGAAAGAGATGCTCTCAGTATTTAGAAGAAGCTGCCTAAGAGTCTGTTGCGGATATAGAACTATATCAGCGGAAGCGGCAAGTGTTGTATCGGGATCTGTTCCAATAGAAATTTTAGCCAAAGAACTAGCAAACGTCTACAGACAATTTTCTCAAAATGACAATGTCTCCAGAAGCAGTATTCGGAAAACTGAAAAAGAAAAGACGGTAGAAAATTGGCAAAGAAAATGGGAAAATTCTCCTAAAGGTCGATGGACCTACAGACTAATCCCACGCATAGAGACATGGATAAACCGCCGTCATGGTGAGATAAACTACAACCTGACACAATTTATCACAGGACACGGAGGATATAGAAGCTACCTCCACAGATTCGGACATGACACCTCTCCTATGTGTCCAGAATGCACACAAGAAATTGAAAATGCAGAACATGTAACATTCAAATGTCCCCGATTTGAAAGTTTAAGAGCAAGAATGTCGATTCATATTGGCGAAAACATAACAGCAGATAATGTTATTAGCGTAATACTGAAATCCCAAGAAAACTGGGATGCATTTAACACGTTTCTCACGGCAGTCCACTTGAAACTCAGTAAAGCGGAAAACATCCGTAAGGCCTCACACACTCGTGGGGAATCGGGTGATACAATAAATGGTGTATAGGCTATAAATGGCCGTCGAGCCCCGCGAAGTAATACCAATCGGCAGTGCCGCGTGGTTCTGGAATGACCGGGGGTGTGGTTTAGTACGTAAGAGTCGTGCATGTTTTCCAATACGGGTTGGATACATCTTTTTAAGATTCCACACCTCCAACGAAAAAAAAAAAAAAAAAAAAGATAGATAGATAGATAGATAGATAGATAGATAGATCTATTCAACTCGGGATCATAAGTAGTTACTTCATGAATAGAAAATTGTGCTACTATACAGATGATGGAATCCAGACATACGATGAGACGGCAGGCGTACCACAGGGTTCGGTACTTGGACCTTTGCTATGGAGCATCATATACAATGATGTCCTTATGTTTAAAATATCAGGAGAGGCGAATATAATAGGTTTCGCGGATGATATCGCTGTGACGGTCAAGATATTTTGATGAAGTAGAGATGATTGTCAACAAAGTCACCCAAATAATTGGAAAATGGATGAAAGGGGTTGGGCTTGAACTAGCAGAGCACCAAACAGAAGTCGTTCTGGTTACAAGCGGTAAGAAACTCGAAGACATAAGGAACAAGGTGTGAAGTGATGTTTGGACATCATTTCATGTGATAGACTCAAGGTTAAATTTGAAAGTGCATATGGAATATATGGGTCAGAAAGCATCAAACATAGGGGGCCCCAAACCAGTATGATGTTTAAATTTTTATTTGTTTCGCTGTAGGGTGTTATATAGTCTTGGTTTGCTTTAATTTTTTTTTTTTTTTAACTTTTGTCATATTTATGACTTCTTTATGTGTTTATTTCTATTTCTAGTTTTGTTAGTTATCTACGAAAAAAAAAAACAAAATCTAACAAGACATAAAGTCTAGAGATTTTGTGTTTGTCTATCTGTCCGTCCGTTCATAACACAAGTCTTTTTTTATGGTTGTGGGTATTTTGTCGGTTAATTTAAACGTCCATCTGTCTGCTAAAATTTTTGCAAAATGTTTGCTGCAAGAAACTACAAGAATTTGTTGTACTAAACCACTTAAAAAAAAATAACTTAATGATAAATAAACATAATAAACAGGGATGGAAAATTAAAAAAAAAAAAAATAAAATAAAAAAATTTAATAAAATAAATTAATTATTTTATAAAAAATATGAGCGAATTTAAGAAATTTTAAAAATCATTAATAGTTTTTGTTAATTATTTTTGTGCCTTAACTCTCATCCCTGATACGGACTTAAAATTAAGGTATCAAGTTACAATGTTGCTGTTTTAAACGAAAGAACTTGAATTGCCAGCATATATTTAAGCATTCAACTAAATTTCCTATGAACTATAAAATTTTATTTATTAAACATTTTGTAGCTAGTTCCATAGAGAAAAAAAAATTATTTATTTTTATTTATTTATTTACATTTTTTGCCCATTTGGCAATATTTTCGTTATTATTGTTGATGTTGTTTAAATTTGACAGCAAGTGGGCAGTGACAGTTTGTTACCATACATACAAATTGTATGTATGATACCACCGACTGACTAGATAGAGTAAATAAAATTTACAATAATTTATTTAATTTTGCTTGAAAAAATATAATAACAAAACAAATTTTGAAACTCTTAAGTTGTTTTCATTTTTTTTTACAATTAAAGTGTCAAAAACTTGTTTACTTCGTAACAAGGATTTATAAATATATTTTTGCAAAAAAAAG
Source organism: Protophormia terraenovae (assembly GCA_951394005.1). NCBI lineage: Eukaryota > Metazoa > Arthropoda > Insecta > Diptera > Calliphoridae > Protophormia > Protophormia terraenovae. The sequence goes on from OX596077.1 coordinate 16,995,802, forward strand.
TATTCATTGATAGTTTTAAAAAAGCCAAATGTTGTTTGCTAATATTTAGCAAGCGCACAAGCTCTAATTTTTAAGTAGTTTTTTTATTGTTGTTTTGTCTGTATTTTTGACAGAATTTTGTTGACAGTATCTGAAGATTTACAATGACAACAACCTCAGCAGCAGCAGCAGCCGAAGCCACAGCACCAACTTTTAACAAAAGTTGTTTATTTTAGTTTTTGGTTTAGTGGTTTTATAGTTTATGAATGAATTTTTATTATTATGAAAAAAAGAAAAGGAAAAGAGTTTATAAAATATGTCAACTAAAGGGGAGATGACAACAAAGATTAGTTGATGAAATAAAATTTGTTTTACTAGAAAATTTTTGACAGTTTTTTATCTGTTATCGTGTTTATGAATGGAACGAAAAAAAAAAGAAATGAAACAAACTTTTTAAATGGGTTAGATTTTATTGTATATTCTCGTATTAAGAGTTTTATTGGGTTTATTATGAAGAGTTTATTTATTAAAAAGTTTTGGCAACTTATTTGTGATAAATCAGCATAAAAATCAATTTATATATTGACATCAATAGGATTTAGAATTTGTATTTTTGTTGGATGTTCAATTCGCTGTCAAAACTTAACTGAAATATGTAGATGTGATTTATCAAAAAGTTTCGAATACTAGGAAATATTTTACATTTAGATATATAAATCAATATTGCAACAACCTTGGTTTGATATCGGTTGCATAAATTTAGCTCATACTGTATTATTAAAATATTTAATATATTTAAAACAGATTTATTATCATTATAATTCAAATTCAATCATTAAAAAATCATCACATTTAAAAAAAAAGACATGTAAAAGTTCATTAAATTATATAAATATTAACGAGTAAATAACAATTAAACAGTTAAATATTTTATTATATTATAACTACTAGTTAACGAGCCTATTGATGCTTTATATTTTATTTACTTTATGTGGGGATTTCCATATCACCTAGACTTAGGCGTTTCATTTTCATCTTGATAGTGAATATTGAAAATGAAATTTTGGCCACAAAATCTTATGAATTTCACTGTTAAAGTTCCTTAAATTTAAATTAATAAACATTTAATTTGTATGCGGGCTACCAATTTCTCTATCCCTATTCGTTACATGTTGATCTCAATAGTGGTTCTTGAAAAAATTGTTTTCCCACAAAATCTTAAGTTTTTCATTGCTATAGTTTTTTTAAATATACGTTATTTAAAATTTATTTAGTAGAGTATTTTATGGCAGTTTTATTTCTCCATTCCCCATCAACAAATTAAATAGTATGGGTTTTCAGAATGACTTTGTGAAAATTTAAAGAAAATCGGTGTTTGTCAATTTTTGAAATAATAACTTTTATGGTCGGTCCAAGAACGAAGCCTATCATACTATCTATTTTTTTTTTTAAGGCAGATCTTAACGTAAGTGCCAGTTTAAGGCCTTTATTAGGGACACAGTCCAAACCTGGAGCTTTATTTTATCCAATTTTTGAACTCATGTTAATAAATTCCTCTTCACTAATCCATGGAAGTTGGATAATCCGTATGGGGACCTACTTTTGGAAACAGAACCTCTACTATTTTATTAATAAGGATTGGGCAGGTTATTTTCTGCGATTTATTATTTTTCTTTTTTTTTTTTCGTGACATAACCACATGATAGGTATTACCCCATGATTTGCTTGTGTTAATAACTTTTTGCAGATCTTTTCTCACTTGTTGGTAAGCGTCTCTTCTGGCGAGATATTTGTCTTTGATACTATCTCCCACTTCTTAGACATTCCTTTCTCAACGTTTCTATGTTACTGTTCCACCAATAGTTCTCCTTTTTCTATTACTTGATCGTTTAGTTGGCATAGATACATCGCATGGGGTGCCTCGGCCATTTTTGCTGTAATCGATTCTGTAATTTGCTGGTTTGTGAAAATTTCGGCAAAAGCTTCTGGGTCGAGTTTTTCTTGGTTCTCTGTCGAAGCCTCTTTTATGGATTGTGAATATAATAGCCTGATGATCGCTATGGGTGTATTGTTCACTTACTTGCTATTCTATATCTATAGATATGTTGTTGCTTACAAAAGTCAAGTCTACTAGAGAGCCAGTTCCCGCACGTTTAAAAGTATTAACATCTCCTCTGTTGGCAAGGACTAGATCTAATCTTAAAAAAGCGTCGAGGAGTATTCTACCCCTATCATTTATCTTTTGACTTCCTCAGTCTTATGCTTGTTTCTTGTTTGTTTTTTTTCTCTCTCTCTCTCTATCTATCTATCTATCTATCTATCTATCTATCTATCTATCTATCTATCTATCTATCTATCTATCTATCTATCTATCTATCTATCTATCTATCTATCTATCTATCTATCTATCTATCTATCTATCTATCTATCTATCTATCTATCTATCTATCTATCTATCTATCTATCTATCTATCTATCTATCTATCTATCTATCTATCTATCTATCTATCTATCTATCTATCTATCTATCTATCTATCTATCTATCTATCTATCTATCTATCTATCTATCTATCTATCTATCTATCTATCTATCTATCTATCTATCTATCTATCTATCTATCTATCTATCTATCTATCTATCTATCTATCTATCTATCTATCTATCTATCTATCTATCTATCTATCTATCTATCTATCTATCTATCTATCTATCTATCTATCTATCTATCTATCTATCTATCTATCTATCTATCTATCTATCTATCTATCTATCTATCTATCTATCTATCTATCTATCTATCTATCTATCTATCTATCTATCTATCTATCTATCTATCTATCTATCTATCTATCTATCTATCTATCTATCTATCTATCTATCTATCTATCTATCTATCTATCTATCTATCTATCTATCTATCTATCTATCTATCTATCTATCTATCTATCTATCTATCTATCTATCTATCTATCTATCTATCTATCTATCTATCTATCTATCTATCTATCTATCTATCTATCTATCTATCTATCTATCTATCTATCTATCTATCTATCTATCTATCTATCTATCTATCTATCTATCTATCTATCTATCTATCTATCTATCTATCTATCTATCTATCTATCTATCTATCTATCTATCTATCTATCTATCTATCTATCTATCTATCTATCTATCTATCTATCTATCTATCTATCTATCTATCTATCTATCTATCTATCTATCTATCTATCTATCTATCTATCTATCTATCTATCTATCTATCTATCTATCTGTCTATCGAATCTTTCAAAAATAATTAAATTAAATTTCAAATCCACCGTAGACTTAGCTCCCTAATGTTTTGTATTAAAACCAAATTAGTCTTAATAATTATATTGAAGGAAATAATATAATATTAACATATATTAAACAATAATAACAAGATATAAAATATAAAATATTTTTATTATTTTAACCAAAATCGTATCCAACATGAAAGTGTTAATGTCGTTAATATTGAAATTATTAATCATAAAATCGATGCAGTTCAAATAAAAATAGAAAAAGTGGAATGTTTGGTGTATGATAAAACATATGTTAAGTTTAGATATTGTTACTTAAAGGTTTTGGGTCGCAATAAAGTTGGTATAAATATGTATATGCAATTATTAAAAATACCTGTTGATAATGTAACAGTAAGTGATAATTGCTTTTTAGTTAGTAAGAATTTTTTAATAAATTGTAAGTTTTTTTCTAGATTAATGGTGGCTTTTATAAAAGAAGCACTTCATTAAGATACAATCCCTTTTTCTTTAATGGTACTTTTAATTTTTGTAGTTTTTTTAAAGGTAAAAAATTTACTATGTTTTGGAAATCCGTTATAAGAGTTATAAATGAATATTCAAATGCCAATCATTCTTGTCCCTTTAATGTAAGTTTTAAAGAATTTAAAAATTTTTATTTTGTTATTTAATTGTATCTTAACAATTTTAGCATGATATAATCGTTAAAGACTTATTGATGGATCCGGATAAATTGTATGGTTATAGTTGGATACCGTATCCAACTGGTGAATATTTGTTGAAAATGAAGATAGCGACAAATAACCAATATAGGATTGAAATTTTAACTTATTATAGCGTAAGAGAGTAAATTGAAGTAAATATATATATATATTAAACACAATAATAAATGGTGGAGGAATTATAAAAAAAATTATACCTTTGCACAGTGGGGGCAGAATCGAAAAAAAATTTAAATAAATTCATGACATATTAAACCTTAAAATAACGACTTTAATACTATAATTTATATTTTTATTCATTTGATAAAATTTGAAGTTTAGAGTTTTTAACAAGAGCATGATATAAAAATCTTTGAAATCGATTAAGGAACACAAATTTGCCAGTGATTAAACATTTTCTATGTCACTAGTACCTAACTTTAAGCCCTCATAGCTCCGCTTCTGAAATATTTGTAGGATCCTTCTTCCAAACATAAAATGTTACATTTCTTTGCTATACCTATATGCATATCCAATCAGCCGATTAGAAGTTACAGATTTATTTCCTAACATTTTCGATTCTACCCTACTGTCTAATATTTTATAAAGTAAAGAAAAAAGTCAGCATTTAAGCTGTTTTTCTACGAAAGCTACTGGAGGCCTATATATGTGCACGATTTTTTTCACAGTATTTAAGAAAACAATATAAACTATTTTTCAGACAATTTTCAAAACAAACATCCTGTAACATTTTAAGTTACATTACATGAGAGTTGAAAATTAGAGTATTTTAGGACAATTAAAAAAAAAATAAAAAATAACAAACATATCTGAACAAATACTTTAAGAAAAGTACCCTTAAATACCTGAAGTTGAGGATTCCATTTTAAATACATATTTACTTTAAAAGAATTTTTTTTTTATTAAAAAATAAATAAATACACCGTAAGTGGATGAGAATTGATTTTTTTACCCGTTTTCCAAAATGTTAAAAACATTTTTAACTTTGACAGCTCCGTACAAGAAAACAATACACCCTAGATTTATAGTTTTAATTGCTATTGACACATAATGTTGTCTATTTTATTCGAAAATTTAATTTTCAAAGTTTAAAATAACATAATTACAAAATAATTTTCTCATACACTAATACATACATCTAATGAGGTCAAAATTAATATTAATGATTTGTTAAAAACTAATCATATATTAATATTAAAAAATAAAATATTTTTATTATCTAAAATTAATCCAACTTGAAAGTGTTTAAGTCATTAGTATTGATAGTATGATTCCTAATACTTGTATTAAGTTTAAAACAAAAATCACTGTTGCAGTCAGCCTTTATAAGAGTCAGAAATGCTGAATGCACGACCTATGATGAATCTTATTGTTATTTTGATATTTGCAACTTAAAGGTTTTGGCTCTTAATAAAATTGGTTTAAATATTACTTTACGACTGTTCCAAATACCTGTCGATAATATAATAGTGAGTAATTGATTATACCAGTCGGTGAAGAAAATATACATTATGACATTTATTTTGTAATTTGTGTGAATGTTAAAAATAATGAAAATTATATATCTGTATGTATATACACTAAAAGTTTGTGTAATCTTACAAAATATTTATATCTGATAATGGAAAAGTTGTATTTTTTTCGACCAAAATGAGAGTAATATATTAAAATTTCAGCGACAAAAAAAAAACTGTAATTTTTTTGCTACAAAACTCAAAACTTTTAATTGTACTAAATATTGTAGACCCATGGCTCTGATATATAATATCAGTTTTTTAAGAATGAAACACTATAGCACACTGCTAGATTGTAGATTAGTCCATAAATTTTACTATAGACAAGTCTATAGAATAAAAACTAGGCTATAGACTAGACTATAGACTAGATTATAGACTATACTATAGACTAGACTATAGACTAGACTACAGACTAGACTACAGACTATACTATAGACTAGACTTTAGATTAGACCATAGACTAGGTTATAGACAAAACTACAGACTATACTATAGACTAGTATATAAAGAATACTATACACTAGACAACAAACTACAATATAATTAGTCTGTAAACTATACTATAGTCTATAAACTAGACTATAGACTAGATTTAAGACGAGACTTGACTATAGACTTGACTATAAACTAGACTATAAACTAGACTATAGACTAGACTACAGATTTGACTATAGACTAGACCATAGACTTGACTATAGACTAGACTATAGACTTGACTATAGACTAGTCTATAAACTAGACTTCAGACTAGACTATAGACTAGATTGTTGACTAGACTATGTATTGGACTACAGACTTGACTATTGACTTGACTATATACAAATCTATAAACATAAACGTAAACTAATCTATAGACTTGACTATAAACTAGACTTCAGACTGGACTATAAACTAGTCTATAAACAGGACTTGAACTTGGCTATAGACTAGACTATAAACTAGTCTATAAACTAAACCATAGACTGATTTATAAACTTGACTATAGACTAGTTTATAAACTAGACTGTAGTCTATAAACTAGACTATAGTCTATAAACTTAACTATAGATTAGTCCATAAAGTAGACTAAGAGCTAGTCAATAGACTAATCTATAAATTATACTATTGAATAGTCTATAGGTTTCACTATAGGCCAGCCTATAGACAAACTATAGTTTGTTATAGTTTGAGTTTGTTATAGAGAAGTCTATAGACCCTAAAATATTTCTGAATTTATAGAACTTACTAGTTTGCTTACAATAAACAAACTGCTTAACTACTCTAATTTAACATTAATAATTCATTTTAAATTACCCAAAATTGTATTTTTAAATTTATTTTTAACCATAAAATTTAGAAACAGTTTAAAAATTTATAGATTCTAATATAACAACATATCAAATAAAAATTTCCCATATACAACCACTCCTTAACCCTCATTTTTCAATGGTTTTATGAGGGTTAATTGAGAACTTATTGATTTTTACAACTTCAACAACTTCTAGGGGCTATGTGTGAGAAGTTATAGACTTTACTAGTACTACATTTTTGTAGCCCCATGTCTTGCCTATAAAACATGTGTAAAAAATTTCCTCTACCTATAACCTGGAAAATTTTATAACCTAAAAACTTCTCCAGGAAACAAATTTTCTTTGGTCCTCAATGGGTTAAAAATGTGACGTGATGGAAAATTTTCATTTGATTTTCTACACTATATCAAGCCTAAGGAATAATAATATTGTAGACTTATTCCAGATATAAAATTTTTTTGCGATTTTGTTGATCTGTGTTATTAATCCAAACCTAATATGGCTACGTAATTAGAAAAATAAAACCAAGTAAAATTAAGTGGGGGTATATTTTGGAGTTATATCGTAAAGTCAGGTGTTTTAGTCTCCAAATTTATCAATGGCTATATAATATATAGATTATCATATTTGCCATTTATACAAGAAAAATAGGCGTGTTCTTCCTAAATAAATCTTCTAAGTCAATTAAATAAAACATTGGACTAAATCCCCCAAACTTTAACTCCAAATTGGAGAAATAAGTCAGTAAATATTTAATAGTGATATTTATGACCTATTATTAATAAAAATTACAATAATTTTATCTATTTTTATTTTGCTTGACATTCTCAAATACAAAGGTGATAAAAATTCAAATCAATTCAATGACTTTTCATACTATTTCTGGAATAACTTGAAAACAAGGCAACATTTTTGATTGCAGTTTTTTGCATTATGAAGTTAACAAATAGACAAATACAGTTCAGTTAATAAATCTAAGAATTATTTTTTTAAATCACGTAATAAAACTGTTTTTATAATTAATTAAAAAAATGCAAATACTTTAGTAAGACTGTATGTTTATTGCCGTTAGAAAAATCTTTCGCTACTCATACTATTTCAAACAATTTCAAACATAAGTAATTATCTGATAAACTATTAACGTTTGACTAATTACGTTACTATAGTTATTGATAACCATGATTATTCAAAATTTAAATACTTTTAAAATACTTTTCAATAATTATAATAGTTTAACTCATTTATTTATTATTTTGTTTGCTCATAAACTTATCCAATATGAACGAGTTTAAATCATACGAAATAAAAGTTCTATCCTACGTAATAATTATATTATGTTTACAAACAAAATTATCATTTGTTGATTCAATAGTATTAAAAATGACAAACATTGAATGTTTAGTATATGATAAATCGTATATTAATGTTAAACACTGCTATTTAAAAGTGTTAGGACGCAATAAAATCGGTATTAATATTCATGTAAAACTCTTAAAAACCCCAGTCGATAATATAATGGTAAGTTATCAAATAAACTACTTATATACAATATAAATAAGAAAAAAATAATATAATAAACATATTTTTTAAGGTTAATGCTGCTCTTTATTCGAAAACCACTTCACTAAAATATCATCCATTTTTGGTTAATAATACTTTCAATTTTTGTCACTTTATTAAAAATCAAAATCGTCAAATATTTTGGAAAATAGCATTGGATATTTTAACTAAGTATTCAAATGTCAATCATTCCTGTCCCTACGATGTAAGTTTTTATATAAAAACTAAAAAAAAAAAAAACAAAAAATTTATTAATTATTTTTATTTCCAGCATGATCTAATCGTTAATAATCTTATTCTTAGCTCAGATAAAATAGATCAAATATCAATATCTGGTGATTATTTAGTAAAAATGAAAGTTGGTATTAATAATGACTATAAAGCACAAATTTTTTGCTACTTTAATTTAAAGGTATAAAATGTGGCGAAATGAAATACGGAAATACGGCGAATTCATCATTTTTTTCAGTGTTGCCAGATGAAAGGATTTGTTCCAAAATTGGGGATATAAACTTTTCTTTGGGGACAGGTTTTCTTGGGGTAGGGATTTGGGGATTTTCATAAAATATGTTTTATTAATTTATACATTTACTCAATTTATAGAAAATTTTCAAAAAATTTTTTGTTTTCAAACAAATTTTAAATAAATTTTTGCTTTCAAAAAAATTTTCAACAAATTTTTGCTTTCAAAATTTTCAACATTTATTTATTTATTTATTTATTTATTTATTTATTTATTTATTTATTTATTTATTTATTTATTTATTTATTTATTTATTTATTTATTTATTTATTTATTTATTTATTTATTTATTTATTTATTTATTTATTTATTTATTTATTTATTTATTTATTTATTTATTTATTTATTTATTTATTTATTTATTTATTTATTTATTTATTACATATTATAAATTACTTTTAAGACATTTTTTCCTTATATACCCCAGTACTTATTTCCAAACTTCAAAATTCAAGCGTAAATAACTTTTTAACTATAAGAGATAACTTTGCTAAAGAAGCATAATTTTCTTTATCTTATTAAGAACTTTACAGAAATATTTTTTTTTGTAATCGGTCTTAATTTGTAAAAATTATGATTTTTGGAAACTTTAACATACTCGAGAAAGATAATTTTTTTTTAAAGGTTAGGTCCTCCTCTACAACTCTTCCATACATTGCAATTCGAAACGACAAGATATAGATTTATTATAAAAAATTTTGCATTTGGGTCCACTGTGTGTCGTTTGATATTATTTAAAATATTTTTATTATTAATGATCTAAACGTGATCATGTTATATTAGTTTCTAAATAAAACAATTGAAATGTATTTATATATTTGTGTTCATTTGGTTAAATTGTTTAAAAGTTTGTTATGTTCTAATTATAATAAGGAGTGCGATCGAAAAAAATCTTAACACACGTTTTGTCTCATAACTTTTTTCGGAATCAATATTGAATATTTTTTTTGATATAGTTATAATTGAAAAATACATCAGTTATTATTTTTAATAACAACCATGACGAAAAAGATTTACGTGCTACAAATTATTAAAAAATTTAAAAAAAAATCCAAATAGGTCCTACAATTAATTGGCCACAGAATTAAATTTCTCTGGTCAAACTGTTTCTAATATTATTAAACAGTATCAGGAGAATTTGGCTATTGATAGGAAACATGGTTCGGGAAGAAAAAAGGTCCGCATGATATCGGTAAGGCCAAGAAAATCGAAAGCATATTGAAAGGAACTCCAAACAAATTTGCTAGAAAAAGAGCCCGGTTAGCTCAGAGCTCTGACTATTTGGTGCGAAAAGCTAAAGCTAATGATGAGTTAAGAACATATAAAGTCCAAAAAGTTCCAAACAGGAACACTGCAAAAAATTTAGAAGCCAAGAATAGGACACGGAAATTAAAACCAAATTTCATACAAAAAAACTCAAGTTTTATAATTGACGAAGAAACTTATGTGCTGGAAGAATTTTCGCAGCTTATGTGTCAAAACTTTTATATTGTTAATGCTCGAGACAATGTTAAAGATAAGTTTAGGACCCAAAAGCAGAAAAAATTTCTTACAAAATTTCTGGTATAACAAGCTTTTTGCAGTTGTGGCAAAACAGTGAAGTCATTTGATACATTCGGATCTATAAATACCAAAATATGCATAAAGGAATATTTGCAAAAAAGGCTTCTTCTTTTCGTAAAAGAGCACAACGTGTCCTCATATTTTTGGACCCATTTGGTATCATGCCACTACGGTAAGAAAGCTCTGGAGGTTAATTTTCAAAATTGTCCATAGCTTAGACCAGTGGAGAGATATTGAGCTCTTGTGAAAAGTGAATTGAAGAGCACAAAAAAGGTGTCCCAAAATACCGCAGATTTTAAAAGAAGATGTGCGCACTGTTCCAAAAAAAGTGACTGAAGCAACTATCAAATCTCTAACGGAAGGGTTAACAAAAATGGTCCACAAGTTCATAAGTACTGGTTAGAACTATAAAAGTTATATTTGTCTGTGATCTGTATTAAATTATCAATTAAATAAAAAAAAGAATGAAAACTCTAAGATCAATCTTTTCCAAGTTATTCAATATTATATGTGTTAAGATTTTTTCGAACGCACTCCTTAGTCAACTAATTTGGATTTAATTTAAAGTGCAAAAGTTTTTTTTTTTTTTTTTTTTTTGGATTTGCTTTTCATCATTACATTTGTAATTAGTTAAACTTAAAATGTGTGATTAAAATTAAGATTACTTAATAAATATTTCTGTCATTTCAATTAGTTGTTAGCAGACAATAAAAAAATGTTTTTTTTTTTAATAATTGAACATATTTATTTTCACCAATTTTATTACAAACCAATATTTATTAATAAATGTTTTTTTTTATCCTTTTTTATACCAAAATACACCACTAAGATCCATTCTTTTATTTTATTCCTTTATATTAAAATAACACAAAACTTCTCCTTTATAATCATTATTAACTGCTGCCTTAATTTTCACTAAATAATCACCAGTTAGGGAAGGCATATTATCTATTTTATCTGAGGTAAGAATTAAATTATTAACAACAAGATCATGCTGAAAATAAAAATAATAAATTTATGAAAAACAAAAATATATTAAGAGTTAAAGACTTACATCATAGGGACAAGAATGATTAACATTTGAATATTTAGTTACAACTTTCAAAGCGGTTTTCCAAAATGGTAAACGATTTTGATTTTTAAAAAATTTACAAAAATTAAAAGTTGTATTAAAGAAAAATGGATTATATTTCAATGAAGCACTTTTTACATAAAGACCAGCATTGACCTATTAATTAAAATAATAAAGAAAATAGTTTTAAATATTTTTTATTAGCTAATTACTGCAAATTTAATAACTTACTATTATATTATCGACAGGTATTTTTAAGAGTTTTACATAAATATTTACACCCACTTTATTGCGACTAATAATCTTTAAATAACAGCTTTTAAAATTAATAAATGTTTTATCATATTCTAAACATGCTACGTTTGTCATTTTTATTATTAAAGTCTTTACAAATGATGATTTTTGTTGTAAACATAATAAAAATATTACAAATGATAGAACTTTTATTTTTAATGATTTAAACGCTTTCATGTTGATTTAGTTTCTAATCAAAGCAAATAATAGAATTATTTTTATGATTTTACTATTTCAATAATATGTTGAAACTAATTAAATAATTATATTAATTTTAGCTATAATTAACTGTGCACAGTGGGTCCAAAAATTTTATAAATATAAATATAACTTTCATAACTAAGACGATGACTTTTTCAAGAACAATAAACTCGAAATTTTATTTAAAAATTATTGATAAATGCTACATCCAGCATTTATTAAAGCCGATAGCCTAAGCTGCTAGTGCTTTGTTCATTTAATTATAATTTCAATTGTAGTTAAATATAATAAAATAAATATATAATTTTCCAAATTTTTAAAAAAAATTGTTCATCAAAGTGCCTTAAAAAGTCTTCTTGCTTAACAAAATCTCATGGGCAAAATTTTTAAAATATTTTTTTTCCATAACCAGCCTAGAATTACGAATTTTTTGATACCCATTTCGTTAATAAAAAAAAAAACTAAACATTTTTTGACCAAAATTTATGGGTCCCATGATTTTTCAATTGACCAATTTTAAATATTTTTGAAATATTTTTTTCGTACTAATCAAATTTGTATGCATCGTTTTTGGGGTCTTCTTATATCGAAATCTCAAAAAAAGCTTGCCTCGAGACACTCTAATATATATGGAACATTTTTACATTCAGTTTGCATTAACTATGGAACAATTTTCATTGTTTACATAAGGTAAACAATATGATTTTTATAAAAATATATATATATTTTTTTTAAATCTCTTTTCTTTTTGTGTAAGAAAAACATATATAAATATGAATCAATTTAATTACTTACATCATGTAAACATTGTAAAGAATTGTGTAAACAATATAAATAGTAAAAAAAAAATTAATATGAATATGAAATATTAATCACTTTAACTATTGACGTTGTCATGTAAACAATGTAAAAAATTAAGTCAACAATCAAAAAATTGTTTTCAAATTAAAATTTTTTTTCCTTAAATTTTTAAATTTTTTACATTTTTTCTTAATTGTTTACATAAGATAAACAATGTATTTAATAGAAATATATGCTCAGACTAGGTTTCTAAACTCTATTTTCTATTTACACTAGTAAAGTTTCTATAAAAATTAATTATTTTTGTTGTTAAGGTAACGTAAATAATGTAATTACAAACGAGTTTTTAATATTATGCTGAAATTTTTCTTTATATATGGAATGTTTAAATAATTTACATAAGGTTTTAATACAAGAAACAAAATAGTTTTATTAACCATTTTCTATGTTTATTTACGTAAAGAAAAATATTTTAATTTTTAATTTTACTTTTTTAAGGTAAAGAATGAGTTTGCTGCAAAAAGTTAGGAATACCCTTAAAATTTTTGACATCATGTAAACAATGAAAAAAAAAAAAAAAATAATAATAATAATAATAGTTGCTTATAATGGAAAGAAGTCTAAAAAGAAATCTTTTCTTTTACTTTTCGACATTATGTAAACAATGTAAATAATTAAATAACCAATAATAATATGTTTTTTACAATTTCATGTATTTTGCTTAATAACTTCTCCAAATACTATTGTTTTAAAATTGTTTACATTAGGTAAACAATGTAATAAATGCTTTTAGGTGTCTTTCTGGGTATCTAAAATATTTTTTATTATTGACGTTACACGATTAAGGTCAACAATTAGGTAAACTACATATGTAAATAATACTCAAATTTGGAAATAAAATGTTTTTACTATTGCTTTTCTTCAAATACACATGTTTTTGAATTGTTTACATAGGGTAAAAAATGTGATCACATATTTACACGATCATAAACTACTAAAATAACTCTTAAATTTGCAAAACCTGAAATAACTTTTAGATTTTAAAGATTTTGAATTGTTTACATTGGGTAAAAATGTATTTAATTAAAAAAATATATAAATAAATTTTGTTCTAAAAGAAATTTTGTTTAAAAAGAAATCTTTTTTTAAATTTTTTTACATTATGTAAACAATGTAAATAATTTAATAACCAATTACAATTTCATATATTTTACTAAATAACATTTGCAAATATCGCTTTAAAATTGTTTACATTAGGTAAACAATGTAATAAATGCTTTTAGAGCCTTTTTTGGTATCTAAAGGTATGTTCAGACTAGTCAAATATTTGACCAAAATGACGTAAACACTATATAAAATATTTTCTAACTTCTCCATTTTAATAGCAAAATATTCTTTACTTACAATTAAGTAAACTGCATATGTAAATAATACTCAAAATTGCCAAAAACTGTTTTTATCATTATGTTTTGAATTGTTCACATAAGGTAAAGAATGTAATCGCATATTTACACAATCATAAACTATTTAAATAACTCTTAAATTTACAAAACAATAAATAACTATTTTAAAGATTTAGAATTTTTTACATTGTGTAAAAATGTAATTAATTAAAGAAAAATATTTTTAGCACAATTTCATAAAGAATAATAAAATATATTTAAATTATAAATAAATTTTGCTCATTGACATTAAGTAAACAATATCAATAATTGTGTAAAATATGTAAATAATATTAAGAAATTAAAATTTTCTAAAAAGTAGCAAAATAAATATTTATTTTTATAATTTTTATGATAATTGTATATTTTAATTTCTATTGATTTATATATTTTGAATAATAGTTTCATTATTAATGATCTTATCATGTTTATATTACATTAATTTTTAAATAAGCAAAAATTAAAAAATTTCCTTTAGTATTTGATTTAATAATTTAGAAAATATTTTTTTATTTTTTAATGAACTAATTACAAATCTTTCTTCAAAAACCCAAATTTTCACCATAATTACTTTATGATTTTATTCAATTTTAAAAAATTCATAAGAACTTTTTTGTTAACAAGTGTAAATTTTGATGCTTCTTCATTCTGATACATATTATTTATAACAATTTTAGTTTGTGATTCTTAAGTAAACCGAAACTTCCCCTTTATAAACATTGTTAACACCTGCCCGGAATTTGACTAAATAATCACCAGCTGATGAAAGTATATACTCCATTTTTACTGTGTCCAGTGTAAAGTTTTTAATGATCAGATCATGCTTTAAAATGATAAAAGAAAAACGTAATTTGATATGATTTAAAAAAAAAAAAGTGTATTAAAGATTAAAAATATTTACATTATAGGTCAGGAATGATTGATATTAGAATATTTACTTATAAGAATCGCCACGTTTTTCCAATATAATAAACGATTTCCATGTTTAAATATTTTACAAAATTCGTATGTTGAATTATAGAAAAATGGATTGTATTTCTGGGTAGAGCTTTTTATATAAAGACCGCCATTGACCTAAAAAACCAAATATGTATATAAATATAAGTTATATATTTTAATAATATCTTACTCTAGTCCACTGTTAAAAACTCACTGTTATATTATCAACAGGTGTTTGTAGTAATTGAACATAAATATTTACACCGATTTTATCACGACCCAAAACCTTTAAATTACAGCTTTTGAAAATAACCCATGTTTTATCATATTCTAAACATTTTACGTTTGTGATTTTTATTTTTAAACTTTTCACTAATAAAGACTTTTTTTGAAAAAATATTAAAAATATTATAAATAATAGAACCAATGATTTGAACACTTTCATATTGGTTTAGTTTCTGAAAAACAAAAATAATAACAATAATAATAATAATTGAATAATTTTAAATTTTTAATATTTAAAAAAAAAATATATTCGAACTCATTAAATATTAATATTATTATAGGCATCATTAACATTGTTAAGGGTTTTCAGTGAAAAAGACATTTTGGCGATTTTTTTTAAAAAGAGGTACTAATTGCTTATTTCAAAATTAATATAATATAAACATGATTAAATCAATAATAATGAAACTATTATTTTAAATATCTAAATCAACAGACATTGAAAGATACAATTATCATAAAAATGTTAAAAATAAATGTTTATTTTGCTACTTTGGGAAAATTTAAATATTTTTTTTAATATCATTTACATAATTTACATAATTATTGACATTGTTTACATTATTGTCATTGCTCAATCTATTTATAATTTAAAATCATTTTATTAATCTTTATGAAATTGTGCTAAAAGTAATTTTTTTAATTAATAATAATTTTACCCAATGTAAACAATTCAAAATCTAATAGTCATTTATTGTTTTGGAAATTTAAGAGTTATTTAAGTAGTTTATGTTCATGTAAATATGTGATTACATTCTTTACCCTATGTAAACAATTCAAAAACATTTGTATTTAAAGAAAAGTAATAGTAAAAACTTTTTTTGTGCAAATTTGAGTATTATTTACATACGCAGTTTGTTTGTTGACATTAATCATGTAACGTCAAAAATAAAAATTATTTAATTTTTAAATGTACACTAATTATGTTAACCTTAGATACCAAAATAAGGCACTAAAAGCATTTATTACATTTTTTACCTAATGTAAACAATTTTAAAGTGATAATATTTGGAAAAGTTATTAAGTAAAATTTATGAAATTGTAGAAAAGATATTATTATAATTGGTTATTTAATTATTTACATTCTTTACATAAAGTCAAAAATTAAAAAAAGATTACTTTTTAGACTTCTTTCCTTTAGGAGCAACTATTATTGTTATTATTATTATTATTTTTTAATTCTTATTATCTTCATTTCCATTATTTACATGATGTCAACAATTTTAAGGGTATACTTTTTGTTGCAAATTCATTCTTTACCTTATATTAACAACAAATGCCCACAATATTTAATAAAAATTTTAAGTAAAATTAAAAAAGTAAAATATTTTTTTTAATTACATTGCTTACATGACGTCAACTTTTATAAATTATTAATTTTTAAATGTTTTTCTTTACGTAAGTAAACAAAGAAAATTGTTAATAAAACTATTTTTATTCTTGTATTAATAAACCTTATGTTAATAATTTAAACTTTCCATATTTAAAGAAAAATTGCAGCATAATATTAAAAACTCGTTTGGAATTATATTATTTACGTTACGTCAACAACAAAAATAATTAATTTTTATAGAAATTTCACTAGTGTAAATAGAAAATAGAGGTTAAAAACCTAGTCTGAACATGTATTTGTATTAAATACATTGTTTATCTTATGTAAACAATTAAGAAAAAATTAAAGAAATTTAAAAAATTAAGGAAAAAATTAAAATTTGAAAACAATTTTTTGTTAGTTGACCAAATTTTTTGTTGTCGACATTATAAACATAATTTATATGATGTCAATAGTTTAAATGAATCATATTTCGTATTAATTTTTTTACTATTCTTTACAATGTTTACATGATGTAAGTAATTAAATTTATTCATACTTTTATATGTTTTCTTTAAATAAAAAGGAAAGAGATTACCTTATGTAAACAATAAAAATAGTTTCAGTTAATGAAAACAATGGCTTATGAAAATTAAAATTCTAGAAAATTTGTTGAAATATTTTGAAATATTGCTAACTTATTTTACTTAATTTATATGACGTAAACAATTAAATAATATCCATATTTAATAAAAATTTCAAAAATCTTATAATTTTTTTTTTTTAATTTACATTCTTTATTAAATTCTTTACATTATATACAAAATGTCAATAATTAAAATGATAAATTTTTTTAATATATTTCCCTTGCATGAATTGAGAAAAATGTTTAGAAAACTTTTTTAATATTAATTACATTGTTTACCTTATGTAAAAATTAATGGTAAATTAAAAAAAAAATCATTAGAGAAACACAAAATTAAGAAAATTTTCTTGTTATCCACATTACTTACACAATTATTCAAATTATTTACATGATGTCATCAATTTAAATGATGACAAAATGATTATTTTTGTATGTATTTTACATATCTAAAAAGAAAACAAATTGTTTGTATTTATTTTTATATTATTTACATTGTTTACCTAGTGTAAATAATTAAAAAAAAAAACTTCCTTATATGGTGACAACTTTTAAATAAAATTGAAAATAAAAAAAATTTATGAGAAGTAAATTTCAATTTTATAATTATTATTTACAATCTTTACTCAATTCTTTACATTATTTACAAGATGTTGATATATAAAATTATTAACATTTTAATATATTTTTCTGGTGTAAGTAAAAACAAATGACAAGAAAACTATTTCCATAATAATTACAATGTTTACCTTATGTAAACAATTACATATGTAATGAAAAATTAGTTAAATCAAAAAAGTGGTATGAAAAACGTAAAATTAAGAAAATTTTCTTATACTTGATATTATTAACTTAATTCTTTACATTATTTACATGATGTCATTAATTACAAAAATTAATTTTGTGTGCATTTTTCCTTGTGCAAATAGGAAAAAAGTGTAAAAAAATATTTTTATATTATTTACATTGTTTACCTTGTGTAAATACTAAAAAAAAAACGTTTTTTATATAAAATTAGAAATTGTAGGAAAAGTAAATTTTTTATTTACATTCTATTTTTATTATTTACATTCTATACTTCATTCTTTACATTGTTTACAAAATGTAAATAATAAGAATAATTAAGAAATCTGTTTTAATATTAATTACATTATTTACCTTATGTAAACAATTAAGGAAACTTACATATTTCATAAAAATTAATGGAAAATTAAAGTTAATTTAAAATTAAAAACATTTTCTTATAAATGACATTGTTTACTCAATTTTTTACATTATTTACGTAATGTCAAAAATTAAAATTATTAAATTTTTAATTAACAACTTTTCTAAAAATAGAAAAAAAAGTCAAAAAAACTATTTAACATTAATTACATTGTTTACCTTATGTCAATAATTAAAGAAACCTACATATTTCATAAAAATGAATGGAAAATTAAAGCCAATTAAAAATATTGTATGAAAAATTAAAAATTTAGAACATTTTCTTATAAACGACATTGTTTCTCAATTTTTTACATTATTTACATGATGTCAAAAAATAAATTATTAAATTTTTAATTAATATCTTCTAAAAAATAGAAAAAAAGTTTCAGGAAATTTTTTTAATATTAATTACATTGTTTACCTTATGTCAACAATTAAAGAATCCTATATATTTTATAAAAATGAATGGAAAATCAGTTAATTAAAATGTATGTAAAATCAGTTAAGGAAAATTTTCTTATAAATGTCATTGTTTACCAAATTTTTTACATAATTTACATGATGTCAAAAATTTAAATTATTTATTTTTTAATGAAAATCTCTTGCAAAAATAGGAAAAAAAGTTTCAGGAATTTGTTTTTAATATTAATTAATTTGTTTACCTTATGTAAACAATTAAAGAATCCTATATATTTCATAAAAATGAATGAAAAATTAAACTTAGTTAAAAATATCGTATGAGAAATGTAAAATTAAGAACATTTTCTAATAAATTACAATGTTTACACAACTTTTTACATTATTTACATGATGTCAAAAATTAAAATTATTAATTTTATTAATGAATATCATATAAATAGAAAAAAGTTTCAAGAAAACAATTTTTTTTATTAATTACTTTGTTTACCTTATGTCAACAATTAAAGAATCCTACATATTTCATAAAAATTAATGGAAAATCAGTTAATTAAAAAATTTTAATTAGGAAAATTTTCTTATAATTGTCATTGTTTACCAAATTTTTTACATTATTTACATGAATAAAATATTCAAGTTAATTAGAAATATCGTATGAAAAATATAAAATTAAGAACATATTCTTATAAATGACATTGTTTACTCAATTTTTTACATTATTTAATTTTAATTTAATTTTTTAATGAATATCTTTTCTAAAAATAAAAAAAGAATTTCAAGAAAACAATTTTTTAAAAATAAAATTGTTTACCTTATGTAAACAATTAAAAAGCACTTTTACATTTAATGAAAATTTAAAAATCTTGGAAAAAGTAAAATTATTGTTATTAAATTCTTTACATTGTTTGGAGAAGTATAAAAAAGTCCTTAATTATCAAATGAAAAGTTCTGTTGGTGACAAATGTTAAGAATGGAACAATGGAAAAGAAAAAGAAATTTTATTTCTGTTTTAAAATTATTATAATGATGATGATGAGGACGAAAATTATGATAAAAACAAATCTTTTTTTTTTTGCAAAAAGGCAAAAAGTAGGTGCCACAACATCTCTCTAATGAATTGTGACACAAGCACGCACACACACACAATAAGCCCTGACATACTTTTTTTTTTTTATTTGTTACAAAGTTTTTTTCTTTATTAAAATAAGTGGTGAAACCTTTTTATTATACAACTAAAACATTTGTTTAGATTAAAAAAAGAAAACAAGAATAAAATTTAAATAAAATCCTTTAAATACTTAAAAAAATTTCCAAAATCCTTTAAAAGATTGTAATAATTTGGACTTTAATTATTTTAAATAAAATGTGTGAAAAACATTAAAAAGCCTAGAGCAAAACTTAAAGTTTTAAGGGTTAAATGTTCATTATTATACAAAATATAAATATTTTATTAAAATCCATTGTAGGCTATAAATTTTCAGTTGTTTATTCCACTTGTTTTCCAATTAATTTTAATAATAAATATTCAGGAATTGTTACACATTTCCATAGTAAACTGGTAATTAAAATAGTAAATGTATTTTGAAAACAAAAAAAAAACACAATTAAATAAACTATATTGGCAATAACATTATACCTATGTAGATGTAAGTATATTGTAAATTTTTATTAAGTTAAATTAGCAAAAAATACCTTAAAAGCACCTGTTTTAATAGATGGCTTATTGTAATGCCCAAAGCTATGGAAAACAGCTCCATAATAAACCAATAGCCAGGCATAATACAAAAAAACAGTGGTTAATTGTTGGCTTAAAATACATACATGAGAGTTTGGTCAGGAAATATGTATAAATAAATATAAATATGTTTGTAAGAGCCAACAAAACTTGTTAATGGAAAATAGTTTAACAGACGTTTAAAGCAGTAAAAATTTGATTAAAAAATTAATCAAAATAATGAACGTTGCAACAATCAATTAAGATATTTTTATAATATGATATAAACTAACAAATTTCAATTTAATATCTTTAAACGATCTATCAAATTTATAAACAATCATGAAATCATTTTATAAAAACATCCACTAAGTTTTTTAATTATAATTAAAACCTTTTTAATTTAATGTCACCACTGTAATACAATATAATATTTAGTTTGGCTTTTTTTTTTCATTGGTTTCCATTATTTTGGCAAGCTGCCACTATCGATTTAAAATGGTAATAAATAAATAAACTGAACGTGTAAATTCAAAGCCTCCAAAACAGTTTTTAGGCTAAAACACATGTAAAAGTGATATAGGAAAATAAACAAAATAAAAAAAAAACATACAACAACACACAACATGTATTGTAAAATTTTTAAAATAAATATATTTGGAAGAGGCCTAACTAACTACCAGCATGAGTTTACTTGCCAGCCTGACTGCCTGCCAGCCAGGCAGCCTGAATATTAATAAAACTCTACTACTAACAAGCAGGTGAAGTTAATAAATATTATTCAGCAAAAATAAAATAAAAAATTAAAACAGTGTTAAATGAAAATAAAAATTGGAATAATAAACTTTTTTTGTTTTCGCCTTTGTAAAAGCAAAATAAATGAATGAATATGGAGCATAAATGGTTTTTAATTATAAATGAAAATACAACACACGTTGTTATAAAGTCACATTAGTAAAACATGAAGTGCAATATCCACACTCGTTTATATGTTATGCATCGAACAAAAAGCAAAAAAAAACTAAAATATTTACATGACTAAACATTGAGGACATATTTAGCCTGACCTTATTTATTATACAAGTATAAATGAAATATTTTATATTAATTTCCTTTTCTTAATACACTATTTTTCTAAAAATATAAGGCATGGCAGAGATGAACTTGTTTATGGGGAAATATTTATATAGCAAAGATTATTTAAACTTAGAAAAGTACTATACCAAGATAAGACTAAGTACACTATGGAGTAAACTGTGGACGAGAATCTAGAGTAAACTGTTTTCAAATATGATTTCTATAAAGTCCAGGATAAAGCCAGAAATATAGACCATATTATAGTTCAGACTGTAGGCTAAATTCTAATCTACAGTCTAGCCTATAGTCTAGACCAAAGTCTAGTCTATACCAAAGCCTATAGTCTAGACCAAAGTATATAATCTGGACAAATGTTTAGTCTATAGTATATACCAAAGTCTAGTCCATAGTCTTTCCTAAAGTCAAGTTTATTGTCCTGACTATAGTCTACTTTATTGTCTGGATTATAATCTAAACTAGAATCTGACTAGTCCAGTTTGTAGTCTAGACTATAGTTTATAGTCTGGTCTATAGTTCATAGTCTGGACTATAGTTTATAGTCTGGACTATAGTTCATAGTCTAGACTATAGCTTATAGTCTGGACTGTAGTCTAGTCTGGACTATAGTCTAGTCTATAATCTGGACTATATTTTAGTCTATAATCTGGACTATAGTCTAGTTTATAGTCTGGACTATAGTCTAGTCTATAGTCTGGGCTATAGTCTAGTCTACATTTTGTACTATATCTAGTCTATAGTCTGGACTATAGTCTAGTCTATAGTCTGGACTATAGTCTAGTCTATAGTGACTATAGTCTAGTCTATAGTCTGAACTAAAGTCTGAACTATAGTCTGAACTAAAGTCTAAACTATAGTCTGCACTATAGTCTAGTTTATAGTCTGGACTATAGTCTAGTCTATACTATAGTCAAGCCTATAGTCTAGGTTATAGTTTAGTCTATAGTCTGTACTATAGTCTATAGTCTGGACTAAAGTCTGAACTATAGTCTGCACTATAGTCTATTTTATAGTCTGGTCTATAGTCTAGTTTATAGTCTGGACTATAGTCTAGTTTATAGAGTAGACTATAGTCCAGATTATATCCTAGTCTAAAGTCTGGACTATAGTCTAGTCTATAGTCTGGACTATAGTCTAGTCTATAGTCTGAACTATAGTCTAGTCTATAGTCTGGACTATAGTCTAGTCTATAGACTGGACTAAAGTCTGAACTATAGTCTAGTTTATAGTCTGGTGTATAGTCTAGTCTATAGTCTGGTCTATAGTCTAGTTTATAGTCTGGACTATAGTCTATTTTATAGACTAGACTATAGTCCAGATTATATCCTAGTCTATAGTTTGGACTATAGTCTAGTCTTTAGTCTGGACTATAACCTAATCTTTGTTCTGGACTATAGTCTAGTCTTCAGTATGGATTATAGCCTAGTTTTTAGTCTGGACTATAGTCTAGTCTTTAGTCTGGACTATAGCCTAGCCTTTAGTCTGGACTATAGTCTAGTCTATAATCTGGACTTAGACTAGTCTGAACTATAGTCGAGTATATAGTACAAACTATAGTCTAGTTTGTAGCCTGGACTATAGTTTATAGTCTGGATTATAGTCTAATCTATAATCTGGACTATAGTCTAGTCTTTAGTGTGGACTTAGTCTAGTCTGAACTATAGTAGAGTATATAGTACAAACTATAGTCTAGTTTGTAGCCTGGACTATAGTCTAGTTTATAGTCTGGACTATAGTCTAGTCTATAGTACAAACTATAGTCTATAGTATGGACTATAGTCTAGTCTATAGTCTGGACTACAGTCTATAGTCTGGACTATAGTCTAGTCTATAGTCTGGACTATAGTCTAGTCTATAGTCTGGACTACAGTCTATAGTCTAGACTATAGTCTAGTCTATAGTCTGAACTACAGTCTATTCTATATCCTTGGCTATAGTATGATTTATGAACTAGGCTCTAGTCTAGTCCATGTTAAGTCCATATTTTTTTATTTTATGTTTTATGTTTTCTTTGTTTAACCTGTAGCGTATTTTAGGGCTCTTTTGACCCATTGCTAATACCTCTACGATTTTTAAATATTCATTTAGTAGCAGATAATTGAATTTCTACATTTACTTAAAGTAGTTTTGGCTAAAATCCAATTATTATATTTTTTGTCTTTTTCTTTTGAAATATTAATATTTTTATTTTTGTCACTCCCAGCAAAAGATCACTTAAAGGTGGTCATTTATATTTTTATGTTGAATGTATTTCAAATACATTTTCTCTATACTGATGGAAAACATAATGTTCCATTTTAAATAGTATTTTTTAAAAATCACAAAAATATTGTTACAACTATTAATCATACTTGTTTTTCTACATTGATTACACATGTTCAAAAAACATTTATTTGTTTGGGGTCTAAAAGGGTTAAGTGCTGTAGAGTGTTGTTTCATAAAGTGTGAGTGTGTGAGTACGTGTGTTTTTGTTATTTAAGTGAAAATTAGAAAGTTAATTTATTATGCAACTTAAAGAAAATGTCACTTATAAAGTCATTATAGCACACTAACAGACTCTTTTATTCTTTACGCTTTTATGGGTGACGCATCTCTTTACACCGAGAGATGATGATGATGCGTTTAATGTAAGAAAGATACTTATGCCTGAATTATTTATAGGAATGTAAGAATATGATCTTTAACCCTTTAAATAAGTTTTGGTTCTTCATTTTAAATGATTTCTTTTGTGTAATTAATGTCTTTAGATAAAATTAAACTGCATTTAGTTTATTGCCAAAGAAAGCAAATTAGTATTTTTTTATTACAATTGCAAGTGTTTGTAATAAAAAGAGGAATTTTGACACATGAATCATTACACAATTTAAATTAAATTTGTTTTTATTATTTTTTTTTTTTCTAGCAATTTAATCAATAAATTGGATTTATTCTTAAAAAGAAAGAGATAAAACGGAAGAAAACAATTAGGAAGATGTTTTCTTTATTATGTTGGCACTCTCATGATATTGACATTTGCCAAATTTGCAAATGAGTAATAAATTTTTAAAATTGAAAAAAAAAAAAAAAATAAAAATAAAATAAAAAATATTTAGTAAAATATGTTTTTCTTTAAAATTGTTGATCGAATAAAGATCTCTTAATATTAATAGTTAAAATCTGTCAAATATTTTTGAAATTTTTCTTTACTTTTAGTTTCGCCAGTTAGATAAGCTGTCAAACTATATACAAGACATCCCCTTTACACTCATATTTATATTGACAGCTTAATGCATAATACTATGACAAAATAATATTAAAATATTTGTTTCAATAAATGTGCAAAACTACATGAAAATTAATTTTATATTTATTTCGTTATGGAAAATAAAATAATAAACCAAAAAATCATTTCAAATTGAAAAACAAAATTTTCTATTTACATTCAAATGTAAATGTAAATGCAAATGTAATTTTCATTCGTTACACATGTTAAATATTTCATAGTTCTCACTATAAAACACAAATAATAATAAAAGTTTGACGAAAAAAATGTGACAAACCTGTCACATATAAAAATAGTAATTCTTCTTTTCAAATACAAAAATCTAACGTGACAATATGCGATTATAGAAAATATCATAAATAAAAACAAAATAATAAAAAAAAAAATCCGAGAAACTAATACCCTTCTAAAAACAAGAGAGGGGAATTGATATTTTAAAAAAATGCATTTGTATAAATTTTTGAAATGAAACACATTGCTGGATGCCGGCAAATCATCATTGCACAAATAGTTTTTTTTCCCAATTTTCCTGAACTATTTTTGCCTTTTATTCTTAGAGAAAATACAAAAATAGTTGTTGTTATTTTTTTCCATCTGCAAGAAGAAAAATTCATCATCATCATTTTGAACTTTAACAGAGAGTGAAAGCAAGAGGGTGGGAAATTTTTATTTTTGATCTTCCCCCTGTTTTTTTTTCTCGTTTTTCATTTTTAAGGAATAAATGATTGTCTGTGTCTTGAGTGCTGATAGATTTTTAGTAGATTTCATGTTCGCTTTTTTTTAATTTTCTTCATTTGTAACAGATATGTTTGTTTGTCAGGGTCTGTCTGTCCGCCCCCTTTTGTATGTCTGCTGTTGAAATGATGAATATCTTTTTAATGAACCAGATGTCAGAGAAAAAAAATTAGAGAATTCCCTTTAAAAGAAATTGATTTTTTATTTATAATATTTGTAGCAGATTTATTTTTAACAAATTAGAAATTGAAATAAAATTTATTCGGTTTTTAAAGACTACTAAAATACACTAATCGTATTTAAAATGCAAACTAATAACTTGAATAGAGAAAATTCTTGACTATAAATTGAATCTATTGAATAGATGATAAACTATAGTTTAGTTTATAATATGGACTACATTCTTGCCTATAATATGGACTATAGTCTTGGCTATAGTCTACTCTATAGTCTATAATATAGTTTAGTCTATAGTCTAGACTATAGCGTAGTCCATACATGAATGTAGATTATTTCATAGTCCGTACAATATAGTTTGTACTATAGTTTAGTCTATAGTCTAGACTATAGTTTAGTCTATAGTCTAGACTATAGTTTAGTCTATAGTCTTGGCTATAGTTTAGTCTTTAGTCTGGACTATAGTTTAGTCAATAGTCTGTACTATAGTTTATTCTATAGTCTGGACTATGATTTAGTCTATAGTCTGTACTTTTGTTTAGTCAATAGTCTGGACTATAGTTTAGTCTGTAATCTAGACTATAGTATAGTCTATAGTCTGGACTATGACTAAACTATAGTCTACTATAGTTTAGTCTGTAATCTAGACTATAGTTTATTCTATAGTCTGGACTATGGTTTAGTCTATAGTCTGTACTTTTGTTTAGTCAATAGTCTGTACTATAGTTTATTCTATAGTTTGGACTATGATTTAGTCAATAGTCTGTACTTTTGTTTAGTTAATAGTCTGGACTATTGTTTAGTCTGTAATCTAGACTATAGTATAGTCTATAGTCTGGACTATGACTAAATTAAAGTCTACTATAGTTTAGTCTGTAATCTAGACTATAGTTTATTCTATATTTTGGACTATGATTTAGTCTATAGTCTGTACTTTTGTTTAGTCAATAGTCTGCACTATAGTTTAGTCTATAGTTTGGATTATAGTTTAGTCTATAGTCTGTACTTTGACTATGACTAAATTATAGTCTACTATAGTTTAGTCTGTAATCTAGACTATAGTTTATTCTATAGTTTGGACTATGATTTAGTCTATAGTCTGTACTTTTGTTTAGTCAATAGTTTGGACTATAGTTTAGTCTATAGTTTGGATTATAGTTTAGTCTATAGTCTGTACTATTGTTTAGTC
Source organism: Protophormia terraenovae (assembly GCA_951394005.1). Classification (NCBI taxonomy): domain Eukaryota; kingdom Metazoa; phylum Arthropoda; class Insecta; order Diptera; family Calliphoridae; genus Protophormia; species Protophormia terraenovae. The sequence goes on from OX596077.1 coordinate 17,023,028, forward strand.
AATAGTCTGGACTATAGTTTAGTCTGTAATCTAGACTATAATTTATTCTATATTCTGGACTATGGTTTAGTCTATAGTCTTGACTATAGTTTAATCTATAGTCTAGACTATAGTTTAGTCTGTAATCTAGACTATAGTATAGTCTATAGTCTTGACTATGACTAAACTATAGTCTACTATAGTTTAGTCTGTAATCTAGACTATAGTTTAGTCTATAGGCTGCACTATGGTTTAGTCTGTAATCTAGACTATAGTTCAGTCTTTAATCTGAACTATAGTTTAGTTTATAGTCTGGACTATAGTTTAGTCTATAGTTTGGATTAAAGTTTAGTCTATAGTCTGAACTATAGTGTAGTCTATCAATGAACTATAGTTTAGTCTATAGTCTGGACTGTAGTTTAATTTATAGTCTGGACTAAGTCTAATTTATAGTCTGGACTGTAGATTAGATCATAGTCCGGACAATAGTATATACAATAATATAGTATGAACTATAGTTTAGTCTGTAATTAGTCTATAGTTTAAACTACAGTTTAGTCTATAGTCTAAACTATAGTATAGACTTTAGTTAAGTCTGTAATCTATACTATAGTTCAGTCTATAGTCTGTACTATAGTTTAGTCTATAGTCTGGATTAAAGGTTAGTCTATAGCCTAGACTATAGTATAGTCTATATATGGACTACATTGTAGTTTATATAAGGACTATAGTTTAGTTTATAATCTGGACTATAGTTTAGTTTATAATCTGGACTAAGTTTAGTCTATAGTCTGGACTATAGTTTAGTGTCTATAGTCTAGACTATAGTTTAGTCTATAATCTAGACTATTGTTTAGTCTATAGTCTGGGCTATAGTTAAATCTATAGACTTGACTATAGTTTAGTATATATTCTGGACTATTTTGTAGGCGGGACTATATTCTAGTCTAAAATCTGAACTAAGGTCTAATCTAACTATATTATAGTTCATAGTCTGAACTCTAGTCTATAGCCTAAACTAATGTCTAGTTTATAGTATGAAGTATAGTCTGGACTTTAGTGTAGACTACAGTATGTACTATATTTTAGTCTATAATCAGGACTACAGAACATAGTCTATGGTTTATAATACAGTCCGCTTTACATTCCCGTTTATAGCCTGCTCTATAGGCTATTCTGCATTCCGACCTATATTCTGAATTATTTAAAGCACTATTTAGTTCTATTTAATTAACCACAATTTTTCACCCTCAAAAATATCTTTCTATATCTGAGTCTCAATTCTTTTCGCTACATCCATTTATTTTGGTGTTTAAATATTGTTTTATTACATTTTGTCATGCAATTGTATAAACATAACAATAACTAAATATAAATTTATATATTTCAGTTAAATAATTCATTCTAGCTGAACAGGAGAGTTTTGTTCTTTTGGTTCCTCAGAGGAAAATAGATTTTCCGTAACAATTGTTAATTGATGTTTTTTTACTGTAATTTTCATTTCTTATCAAAAGTTTTTTTTTTTTTTCATTTAATTAAATGATTTTTTGTTATACCTTTATAAAACGCAAACTTATTTTTTGTTTGGAATTTTATGAAAAGTAGTATTACGTTTGATAATCATTTTCTCACCATTATTTCGGTTTTAGTTTTTCTTTTTTGGGAAAATTTATTTTTGTTATTTGCGACAAATAAGGGTGTTGGTTTTATTTTTTTAGAAAGAAAATTTATGGCAATTTGAAATAAGTTTCTGTTTAACTAAACCAAACCTTTTAAAGAGATTTAGAATGGATTATATTAAATATTTAGGAAAGAAGGAAACAAAATTTAATACAAAATATAGACTTAAATAAAGTTGTTGATTTTAGTTAAATGTCATTAGGTTCTGTATCTAATAATCAGGTGACTTTCAGAAATTTCTTAGCGTTTAATGTTAATTTAAAAAAGTTCACAATATTTATTGTTCTTAACATATACATATGTACATATTGTATTAAAATGAATAGTAAATTAACTATAAAGTTTAAACTCAAATATTTATTAATTTTATTTATTCTTTAAATAACTTTCTTTATAAAACAGTTGATCAAATAAAATTATATTTAAAATATCAAGAACTAATAGTTTTTCTTTTTAAATTCTCCCACTAGAACATTCGAGCAACAAATATAAATTTTTATTTTTTTTCTAAATATCTATTAAAAATTGTCATTATACCTTAAATTCACATACGATTTATATTTAAAATATTTAATTCAACGCTATCTTATTTCTTTTTAAACGATTTCACTACACTTTTGACATTATTATACCGACCCTTATGGTTGTGGCACCCCTTGGGTGTGTACTTCTCTCTTTTTTCTTTTCATTTATGGATATTTTGTTATTTAACTAACAAAAAAAATTATTTATTTTTAAGTAAAAATTCATTTATCTTATTTCTGTAAAACTCCTACACTTTTTTTAAAGCAAAATATTATTATGGAGAAAAAACTTTGGCTTTGACAAATTCATTACTGTTGTCTGTCAAAGATTAATTAATAGATTTCTTTTTGTTTTGAGCATAAAAACAAAGGAGCAATTGTCAATAAGTTCAAAATATGTTAATAAATTGAAATGAATATTCTCTGCTGCACTTTTCAAGACACTTACTTATGCAGTTTAGTTTTAAATGCAAAATTTTTGTAAGTAAAATTTTTGTCTGGAGAATTTAAATTTATCTTAGATCAAAGATTAATTACCGCATTCAATATCGTACGAAATGTTAACTAAGTTGTAGAGAAATTATAGAAAACAATAGAGTAATCTACAGACTAGACTATAGTCCTGAAAATAGGCAAGACTATAGTTCTGATTATAGAAAATACTATAGTTCTGAATATAGACAAGATTATAGTTCTGAATATAGACAAGACTATAGTTCTGACTATAGACTATATTACAGTCTAAACTATAGACTAGAGTCTAGTCTATAGTTTGGACTATAGTCTAGTCACTAGACTATAGCCCAATTTATAGACTTGCATATAGTCTATAATATAGACCAGACGGTAATATAATCCAGACTACAGATTACTATAACCCAGTCTAAAGAATAGAATATAGTCCAGAATATAGACTAGACTATAGTTCAGACTATGGACTAGACTATAGTTCAGGCTATGGACTAGACTATAGTCTACACTATAGATAAAACTATAATCCAGACTGTAGACTAGACTATAATCCAAACAGTAGACTAGGCTATAGTCCAGACTGTAGACTAGACTATAGTCCAGACTATAATCCAGACTGTAGACTAGGCTATAATCCAAACAGTAGACTAGACTATAATCCAGACTGCAGACTAGACTGTATTCCAGACCATAGAATATAATATAGTCCAGACCAAAGACTAGACTATAGTCTAGACTATAGACTAGACTATAGTCCAGACCATAGATTAGACTAAAGTCCAGACCATAGATTAGACTATAGTCCAGACTATAGATTAGACTATAGTCCAGACTATAGACTAGACTATAGTCCAGACTATAGACTAGACTATAGTGCAGACTATAGACTACACTATAGTCTAGACTATGGACTAGACTATAGTCTACACTATAGACTACACTATAATCCAGACTGTAGACTAGACTATAGTCCAAACTATAAACTACGCTATAGTCTAAAATAATCCAGACTGTAGACTAGACTATAGTCCAGACTATAAACTACACTATAGTCCAGACTACAGACTAGACTATAGTCCACTCTATAGACTAGACTATAGTGCAGACCATAGACTAGACCATAGTCCAGACTATAGACTAGACTATAGTCCAGACTATAGACTACACTATAGTCCAGACTATGGACTAGACTATAGTCCAGACTATGGCCTAGACTATAATCCAGACTGTAGACTAGACTATAGTCCAGACTGTAAACTACATTATAGTCTAAAATAATCCAGACTATAGACTAGACTATAGTCCAGACCATAGACTAGACTATAGTCCAGACCATAGACTAGACTATAGTCCAGACCATAGACTAGACTATAGTCCAGACTATAGACTAGACTATAGTCCAGACTATAGACTATACTATAACCCAGACTGTAGACTAGACTATAGTCCAGAATATAAACTACACTATAGTCTAAAATAGTCCAGACCATAGACTAGACTATAGTCCAGACCATAGACTAGACTATAGTCCAGACCATAGACTAGACTATAGTCCAGACTATAGGCTAGACTATAGTCTAAAATAGTCCAGACCATAGACTAGACTGTAGTCCAGACTATAGGCTAGACTATAGTCCAGACTATAGACTAGATTATAGTCCAGATCATAGACTAGACTATAGTCCAGACTAAAGACTACACTATAGTCCAGACTATGGACTAGACTATAGTCTACACTATAGACTATACTATAATCCAGACTGTAGACTAGACTATAATCCAGACTGTAAACTAGACTATAGTCTAGACTATAGACCTAAGTATAGTCTAGACTATTGACTAAACTATAATACAGACTATAGACTAGACTATAGTTTAGACTGTAGATTAGACTATAGTTCAGAATATAGACTAGACTACAGTCCAAACTATAGACCAGACTATAATCCATACAATATTCTATATTATAGTTCTATATTATATTATAATGTAAATTAGACTATAAACCAAACTATAAACGAAACTTTATCCCAGATTATAGACTGGACTATATATTAGGCTATAGACTATAGTTTAGGCTACAGACTAAGTAGAATATAGTTTAGGCTATAGACTAGACTATAGTTTAGGCTACAGACTAGACTATAGTTTATGCTATAGACTAGACTATAGACTACATTAACAATTGTTATGTAATTATCCAATATTTAAAGGCTTAATTTTTTTAAATTTTTTAATTTATATACCAAACTTCATACTTGACCATTTTAATTAAAAACTTTAATATTTTCATTTTTGAAATATTCTTACGATTCCCAATGGGTTAACTATTAACATTTATTCCACCCATTTAAGATAATTTTATTATCAACTTTTTTTTTTTTTTACACAATAGCCATAGTTTTTTAACACATTTTAAAGCATTAATCATTAATAAATTTTTTAAATTCTTAAACATGTCATTGTTGAAAAACTTTTTAAAACTGATATAAAAAAACTATTACACAACAACAACAAAAAATATTAAACAATAATTATTCGTTACATGAGAAATTTCTCGTCAAATTATGCCACCAAACTGCAAATAATAAGCAGCCACCAATAAAGTCAGCAGGTGTAATATTTAAGATAAACTTTATAAACAATGGAATTCTCTCACAATTGTATGATTTTTGTATTTTATTCTTTTCTTTTTTTGCTTTTTGTTGATGAACTTACAAAACAAAAATTTTCATTAATAAAAAAAAATGGAATGATAAATAATGAAAACAACATGGAATAAAGTTATAAGGAATAAAAAAAGCTTTATATACAAAAAATTACACTACAAATTACAGTTCAAAAATACGATCCCAAAAGCTTATCAATTGAGTAACAACAACTACATGGTTGTTGTATTGATACATCATAGTTATTATTATCGTCATCAATATTGAAAATTAATCAGCAGTAGAAAAATAAAAAAGAGTAAAAAAATATGTAATGAGAAAACCATATAAACAAGTTTAACAATGGTGAAATATTTATTTATTTATTATAAGTGTAAATAGGTAAAAGCTCTCTTTATAAAAAGGAATGGGGAGCCAGTAAAGAGTTTTTATGTTTATTTTGGGTATTTCTTTTGATAATAAAGAGATCAAACCTTTTTTTGATATTGATTTACAAATGAGTATAAATATTGATGAGGAGATTAAAAAATATAAATTGTTTTTAGGGCAAAATTTTAATAAATAAGAAATACGAGATGTCAATGTCTTGTGAGGGAAAAAAGCGCTTAATTTAAAAGTTTACAAAATGAAAAAAATTTTTTCTTTGAAATTTGGAAATTATTTTTAAAACTATTTGAATGATTGGTACTTTTCTAAATATCTTTTCAGTACTTTTCCCAAAAAAAAAAAAAAAAAAAAAATACTTCAGTACAACTATATAAAAAAAAAAGTATGTATGTAGGTACTTTAAAAAAAAAAAAGGATTCTTTTTTTTTTAATTTTTTGAAAATGGAAAATTAATTCTTTTTGGAATATGTGTAGAGTTTTTTAAAGTAGAACGGGTTTATATTGGCATATAGTATATAGTTCTTTAAAAACTAATTTTTTTTCGAAAATTGGTACTTTTCTTCAAAATTTACTTTATAACGAATTTTTTTATTATTATTTTTATTAGTCATTTTTTAATAATTGGTACTTTTTTTCATTATAAAAATTATTTATATGATATTTGATTTTAATAGCTGGTACTTTTTTTAATGTACCAGTTTATACTATTTTGAAATTAAGTTTTCTCTTTGGAATTGGTTCTTTTTTTTAAATATAATATAATTTTTCTTCTGGAAACATTTCTAATAAATTTCCCAGCAAAAAGTTTGCTTTCATGGTAAGGTACCCAGCAAACAAAAAAAAAAAATATCAAGAGCTTCCAAAAAAGAACATTTTCACCACTTCAAAAGTAGAACAAAGTGCATATTTTAAACTTTTTTGGAAGTTCTTAATAATTATTTCCAAAAAAGTGAAAATAAATGAAATTTTAGCTGGAAAAAAGGTTAATAATTTCTAAGACAATTAAAATTTTATAAATTTTAATGCATTTTTATTATCTTTTAATAAGGCTAAAACTGAATTTTTGTAAAAAAAATTTCATAAACATAGTTTTAAAGGAAGGACAAAAGAAATGAACAAGAAGCATAAAAGAAGAACATCCTACCAATGACAACCATGGGTTAAAAAAAGAACTTCTGCAGCTCTTTTGCACCAGTAAGTACTTCCTTCCAATCCCAACACAATGTTAATTCATGACTTTTTCAGCTCTTTTTCAGTTCCTTTTTTGGTGGGTATAATTGGAAACAAAAATAAAATACGTTTTTTTTTTTGTCTGAATAACTAGTTACTTTTGTTCGAGTTATCCACGAATTCATATTATTATTTTTAGGGCGTTATTATAACTTATCTATAAGGTATCAGATAGTTAATGGTAAGATAAACTAAAGTGAACAATAAAGTGAGCTTTTTGGTTATTACAATTTGGTTTTAAAGTAAATTTTATAATTTTGATAATACGGCAAGATCAAAGCAAAAACTGATTTCTTTTGGCCACTTAACGTAGTGGCAACATGCATTATTTGAACGTAACTGTCAGTAACGGCAATATAAACAAATAAAAAACAAAGAAATTTTTAAAATAAATGAGTTAAAATAAACTAAAAGCTAACGCCAGAACAAATATAAATAATTACAGAAAAAAACAAATACTAATAACTACAGCGGAATAAATATCATATTATTTATTTCTTTAATAAAGCATAAAATATGGCAGCTTTAAATGCATTAACCTTGCGATAAAAGTTAATGGTCAGATGTTCTTACCTTTAGCTTATCGGTCACTTTTGGCTTAACTTATACTTATAATAACCAAAAACAGTTAAAGTGACCGGTAACATCCTAACTTTAGTAATTGGAAAATTATAATAACGGGCCTTAGACCCTACAACGAAAAAATTTTGTAGTTAGTGAGATTTGAACTTGGGACCAAATTAACCATTCGTTTTTAATGACTTACAACTTACTCAGTACACCATCTCACACTTAATTTTCCAAATTACAAAACCTTGTTTTAGTATAAAATATATTTTAGTCATAAACTAACAGTATCAGAATCAGGTTGAACCAGCAACCTTCCGCCAACTGATCCAGGTGATTATAAATTATTCTGCTAATATACTATTGAGTACTTATTTATGTAATGTAGAGAAGGCAAATAATAATGATGCCTCATTACCAAGAAACTACTTTAATAAGTATTTTATACAAAATAACAGTGACTAAATAATGTAAAATTTTTGAAATTTTTATAATTTTTTTATTAGAACAATTTATTAGAAACAATACTATCCTTTAAAATAACTTTTTTCGAAAATTGTTACCTTTTTTTTAATACAAATATTTGGTACTGTTTTTTTAAGTAAGACCATTTCAAAATTAGTATCCCTTTAAAAATGTTTACCTTTTTTGACATTTTTTTTACAAACTTTTTTTTTTTAAATAAACACATTTTTGATTTTGTCATTCCGTGTGTAACATGTTGAAAAAATCATTTAAGACCCCATAAAGTACATATTTTCTGGGTCCTGGTTAGATTCTTAGTCGATCTAGCTATGTCCGTCTGTTGAAAGCAAGATAGGTCTCAAACGGAACATCTTTGGGAGACGAAATTTGGCTCAAATATTTATCTTATATAAGGTTTGTTTGGGATTTGGAAAATGGGCAAAATCGATTAATAAACAAAAAAGTTATGGGCAAAATACTAGAAACACAGGGTGTCCGTCGTAGCTTCATCTGCTGATATCTTTTAACAAAAGCATGTACGACAACGAAATTTTGTTCAGATAGTTCGAGGGTTAATATAAACTTGGAAACCAAAAATTTTTACTTTTTTTATTAATACTTTTCTAAACTGTAATTATTAAAACATTTTTCAAAAATTTGTACTTTTCTTGAAAAAATATTTTTTTTCAAAGAGATAAGTCGTTTTTTATTGGAACTTTTTAAAGATTTAATACATTTTTCTTTTGAAAAATGTTCTTATAAATAAGTACTTTTTTGTAAAATTTAAATAAAAATGGTACCGTCTTTTTTGGAAAATTAGTACTTTGTTGAAAAAAAAAAATGTTTTTCAAAAATTATGCATGAAAATTTTTTAGAGAATTTTTCCTTTTCTTGAAACTATAAAACTCCCTTAATTTTTTTTCATATACGTTTTTGGAAATAATTTAAATTATGTATAGAATTATTTTCGAAGCGAAGTGAAATATCAATTTAAAATAACTAATGCATTAATTACATTATCAGATAATAGATTTCTGACTCTAAAATAGAAATACATGTTCGCATTCGACGAATTTTGGGCATAAAGTCAATAATGAATTGGCAAAGTTTTCTAAGATAGAGAATTCCATGATGTCAAACAAATTCTGATGTTTCAAATATGCAGGAAGTGTTATTTCTTTTTTCTACACCATTTCCAGTTGTATTTCAGAAGTTTCTAATTATATTTCAGAAATTCTATTTGTAGTTCAGAATTTTCTATTTGTAGTTTAGAAATTTATTTCATTTTTGAAAATTCTAAATGTATTTTAGAAATTTTCAATTTGTAGTTCAGAAAATTTTAAATGTAATTAAGAAATGGAAATTTCGGAAATACTTTTAGAAAATATTGAAATACAAATGGAAATTTCTTAAAAAGAATTTGCTTAATTCTGAAATATAAATGGAAAATTCTAAATTACATTTAGAATTTTCTACACTACAAATAGAAAATTCTGAACTACAAATAGAATTTCTGAAATATAATTAGAAACTTCTGAAGCATAATTAGAAATTTCTGAAATATAATTAGAAATTTCTCAAATACAACTGGAAATGGTGTAGTATTTATATAATTTTGCTTAATTATGATAAATCAACGTTTTTTTATAGAATTTCTGATGTTTAAAAATGATAAAATTGCACATATTTTATTAGTTTTTAATTCCCAGGATTCCCGACGAAAAATCCCGAAAACCGGGAAGTGGAAAATTGAAAAAATTCCCGGGAAATTCGTACCGGGAATTTTCGTCATCATATTCAGCGTTCACACTATAAAACTCGATAATGGTTTGTCAAATTTAGACTATAATCAAGACATAATCAAGAACCGTTCACACGATTTTGATAAATGATACACCAAAAGATACAGACTAAAATTGTTTTCAAGGTATGTTAACATTACTTTTTTATTCGTTCAATAATTTCAGAGTTATGAATCAAATTTTTCCAGAAGTTCTTTTTTTAACCCATGTTTGTCATTGGTAGGATGTTCTTCTTTTATGCTTCTTATTCATTTCTTTTGAAGTACTTCCTTTAAAACTAAGTTTATGAAATTTTTTTACAAAAAATTCAGTTTTAGCCTTATTAAAAGATAATAAAAATACATTAAAATTTATAAAATTTTAATTTTCTTAGAAATTATTAACCTTTTTTCCACCTAAAATTTCATTTATTTTCACTTTTTTGGAAGTAATTATTAAGAACTTCCAAAAAAGTTTAAAATATTCACTTTATTCTACTTTCGAAGTGATGAAAATGTTCTTTTTTTTGAAGCTCTTGATCGTTTTTTTGCTGGGTATCTCTAGGAGTTTAATTTATCTAAATTGGACAAACCGTTCTCGAGTTATACAAATGTGACTGCCTAAAGGCGGGGTCATAGTAGTCATACCAATAAAAGAAAATCAATACTTAATAGAAAATTTTTTTTTTATTTTCTTTCTGAACAAAAACGCTAAATTGTCCTCACTTACTGAAAAAGCCCCTAGTTACCACAAGAAACAGGGTAAATTAAAAAGACGAAAGGTAAATTCATATATTATTTTATTTGTTTTTTCATTAAATTCTTGATCATCAAAGGGGTTTAACGAGACGAGTTTTTTAAATGAAGAAGACTAAATTTCTAGAGAATCTGAAATAATAGAGAATTTTTTTTATCATTGTTTTGATTTTGTTTTCCCAAAGATTTTGTAGATGTAGAAAAAAAAAAACAAAAAATATTTTTTATATGAGATTTTATTTTGTGGTAGAGAACTGGTTTTGAGAGCTTTACTATAGTTACTGGGGTACATTGTAGCTATTTGGTGTATTTTGGTTATAAAGGGGTTTTAATAAGGTTTCTATTAAAAACCACAATCATATACAAACACTCAGCAACAAAATATGATCGGAATAAGAGCATTTTTATATATGTAGCTTAAAATGCAAGAGTTTGTTTGTTTATTTCATACATATACCTTAAAAATAATGCATTCTTTTGGGAGTAAAGGAGAGAAAACTTTTAGATGTGAGTAGTTGTAATAGTAGTAGTAGAGGTAAGACTCTTTCTTGATTATTAAGTTTTTTTGTATTTATTTTGTTTATCGCGTTATTATAGCAGACGTTACCAGGTTTGGAGAATAAGAGTGTTTTTTTGTTTTACTTGTTTTGTTAGGTTTTTGAGGTGCTCACCTGTATATACTTTTATATATAGTTGTGTATATATTTGTAAGTTTTTTTTTTATTTAAACAAGTATGTGTGTTTGTATTATTGTTGAATGTTTTTGAAGCCAGAGCAAGAAATTTCAGTTTCAGTTGGAGTTCGTACTTAAAAACGTTAAAATATTTTAAATTAAATAACGGACGGTAGAAAAAAATATTTATAACTAGAAAAAAAAAAAAAAAATATATTTATAAAGCTTTAATACAAAAAAAAACTTAATATTATAAAATATTTACAACAACAAAATAATTATTAAAAAACACGTTTTAGCAGAAGATTTATGTTAAATAAAAATAGAAACATAAACAAGCCTAAGAAATACGATTAATTTATACAAAAACACAAATAATAATCTTAACTGAATTATAACAAATATACTAGAATTTTATAAAAAAAAGTCTTAACAAATTTTTACAAACATTTATTTACAGTTACAAAAGTAAGTTGTTTAAAATAAAACTTAAAAGTTGAACTATTTTTATTAACTTTTTAAATAATTATGCAAATTATGTTTTTTTATGCATAAACAGCAGCAGTAACATTTTTAAATAGTAATAGTAGTAATAGCTCGACTATAACAACAACAACAATCAAACAACATTTACAAACGGAGTAAAATACCTCTTGTTTTTTTTTTTAATTTTTTAAGGGGGATTTCACTTTCTTACATAATTTCTTTATTGGTTGGTGTGTCAATTGTTGCAACAACAACAACAACAATTTCTTAAACCTCTACACTTGCCAGCGGACACATCTTCTTTGCTGTTTAATGGGAATGTTTAAATTTGTACTTAAAAAATAAACAGCAACAAAAACAATAGAGAGGCTTACAAAAATATCAAACGCACAGTGGTTCAAATGTTAGCTTTTGTAGGCATAATTATTTTAACTTTATTTTTCAATTGGTATTAAGACTTAAATACAAATTCATGTTAGATTTATAAGGAATTTAAAATATTTTAAGAAATTTTTGGGAGAGGAACTTATATAGAAGTTCTGTTTAGTTATTTATTGAAATTCTTCTGAATTTTGATAGTTTGATTTATTTTTGAGATTTTTAAGCCAGATTTTTTGTTGCTATTGAATTATTTCCGTGGTAGTTATTTACTTTTTAAAGATTTTCGAGCAATGAAGAAAACATTTATAATCATAAAAATTTTATTACAAAAATGGGTTTGTATGGCAGCTAGGTGAAATAATATACTGATTACATTCAATTTCAGTACAGTTTATCTTTGGGACTTAAAATTCATATGCTGAAAATTTCATTAAATTATCTTAAAAATTATTAAACAGAAGTTTATTATTACAATTTTCACATGAATGGGCAGACGGAAGGACAGACGTTGTAAAATTATCTCATCTTAAGATTTTAAAACGATTGATATTATTTAATGATGAGAATTGGCCTTTAAGTATAGGCATTATAAACATTAGCTCAAATGCAAAAAAAAAAATTCGGCCTGCAATGATGGTAAAAATTAAAATTGATTTGAGGTAAATTTTGTATTTAGTTACCTAAGGTTCAGAACAGAAGGACGGAAGGACAGACATTGTAAAATAGTCTTAGTTAGAGATTCTAAGCAGATTGTTATACTCAAAGCTGCTTAGTGACCCATAATATTCTTTTGTTACAAGCTATTATAATAAAAAAACCTAATCAGTTGAGAAAATAACAAGTTCGAAGATAATTATTATTTTGAAAATTATTCAGGCTAAAGTTCAATTGTATTAATTAGAAGAATATTTTATAAAAAGTTTATTGGACATTCGACAGAATTGAAAGTATTTTCTAGTTATCCAGGATCGTCATCAGCACTTTTCAGAGTCCCACTGTGTTCAAAGACCGAGTTCGAGGATCTACTAATAACAACACCACCACATTAATATCTCTTTATTCTATATTTAAATTAATTTAATTCCCATATTTAAACTGACAATTATTTTCAGAGTACTTCTTAAATCGTCTCTCAACTTCGGAAAGAATTGCAAGCTACTTTAGATAAACGATACTTTATAATTCATTCTCTCTCTCTCTTCTTACATTCTACAAATAGCTAGTGGATGTATGCTTTGAGTTGTAATAACAGATATTATGACTTTCAGATTTCTTCTAGTAGCTCTTGATTGGATTTGACAGAATTGGATTCACTATCTTTTAGTTTCCCTTAATAATATTGAATTTGTTTTACTGATCTGTCATTTGCTTAGGCATACAGATAAACCTCAACAAATAATATTTCATTAATCTTTTCAAAAACTCCTTAAAATCATTCTTTAACTTTAGAGCTTTTAGCGGCGTTTTACTACATTTGAAGGCAAAAATATGTTATACATTTAAAGCAACGACCCGTCACATCTATATGCTCTTACATGTGAAGAGAGAATAATTATTTATTAATTTTATATATTTTTAATACTTTTTTAAGCAAATTGTTTTAATATTCAATTATAGTTTTTATTACAGACCATAAATTGTTTAAAAGCAAAAGATATTACGAAATTATAAGTTTAAAAATTGTTTCCGTGCACAATGTGAAATTTAAGAGCGCCGTTCCCTGATTTAAAGTTTATTTAGCCTGAAATATGCTACACTCATCTGGTATGGCAGCATTTTATAAAAATTATAATTCAAGCGCAAATTTATTGCAAATTTGATTAAGGTACTAGCAGTTCGGAGAGGATTTTTGCTAATATTTTTTTTATAAGGAGTTTGACGTTTTTAACAACTGAGAGAGAGAGAGAAATTTATTTACAAAATAATGCCACAGTAAAACTTTAATGAGACCTTTTCATGACAAAGAGCTTCATAAATCTCCCGCTAAGGAAACTTTGCTTTTTTTATATAATATGTCTTTTTAACTTTTTCCTCTGGAAAATTATATTGAATTATTTGCTACCTTACTTTTATTTTGATCCGCTTTCGTTGTTAATTGTTTGTGGACTATAAGAGAATCAGGTTTTCAAAAAAATATATAAACTCTCCGTCTCTCTCATCTTAACAATTTTTTGTTTAGTAAAATCATACATTTTATTATAAAAAAATCTATATTATAAAAAAAGTTATAGATCAATTTAATAAAAATGAATCTTTTTTGCAACAAATTTGAGAGTTTTTAATACATTACTTGGAGATATTTTGTTATATTCTCTTCTTATTTGTTAATACCGCATGTAGAATTTTCTTCAGAAAACGTTTAAATTATCCTTTTTTACCATTTTTTTTATTAAAGAAAATTGTCCTGCTCTTTTAACTTCTTCAAGTCGGGATTCATACACAGCAATTTTTCTTGTCGCAATTCTGTCCTCGAAGGCGAGAGAGGTAAAGAGAATGTAAAAGTTTAGTTCTCCCTTCTCCTCTCTCTCCTATAAACTCAGAATTGCGGCAAGTAAAATTGCTGTATGTGAACACCTAATTATTTTTCGCTCTTTATTTTTTACTCTTTGCTAAGTGTTGCCATTTTAACACTTTCAATGCTAGATTAAACATTTGAACAGATTAAAATGTATTGACAATTTATAGAAATACAAGCGTATAAGCTTGGCAATGCCAGAAAAAAATATAATAATAAAAATATGCACACAAAAATCCAAAAATCTTAAAAATACAGACTTTAAAAAGTATTACATTATAAAAATAAATCGCGTATCCCCGTTCCCCGATCGAAAAAATTGGCTTTGTTAGGATTTTAAGCACGAATAGTTTAATTTTCATGTCATCTGGGAACTTCAGAAAGCTCTGGAAAGGGAAAAATGCTTAGGAAATGATATATAAATCCACTTGCGTAGAATTTGTAGAATAAATCGTTTTACAAATAAGCCAAATACTACATTATTTGCAACCTTCAGAAAGCTCTGAAAGGCAAAAATTGCCTATGATATTATATATAAAAATACCAACGTATATCCGCTCCCTGATAGAAATTTTAAAATCTGTCTCCATTAGAATTTGTAGGACGAAAAGTTTTATAAGAAAGCTCTTGAAAGTGAAAAAAATGCTTTGCAAATTATATAGATGCTAAATGCTTTTTAGTACCTTTTTAAAATATTTTTTAAATACTTTTTGTTTTTTTTTTTTAAAGAATTTCTTAGTAAATTTGAAGGTATTAGTAGTTAGTTTTTAAATAAAACACCTATTTTTATTTGATTTCCCAATATTACAAATAATTCTTTAATAAAAATATTTTAAGTTATTATTTGAACTACATTTTACCACAAAGAAGGAGGCAATGAAAGTACGAATTTTTTTTTAGCAAACAATTTAGCATTTTTATATGCTGCTTGGAGCAAATAAGCATATTTTTATTTTTTATTTTTTTTTATAAAAATTAACACTTTACCAATTACATATTCTGGCAACACTGTCTTTGCTCATTTCTTTGTTAACTGTAAGAGTAAAATCTTTTTACAAAATTATTTTCTTTAAGCAATTAAAACGAGATTTTTTTTTTCTTAGAGAAGAAATTAAAAATACGATTTTTAAATTATTAAATAAATCAGATTTAAGTTTCTAAAATTTTGTCTTTAAATTTAAAATTTTTCTTTCTCCTTCCCTTTACAAAATTTTAAAATTTATAAATTTTATTTTTATATATTTTTCACTCTTACTTTCATTTTATATTCTTCAATTAATATTTCATCACATTATTACTTTTGTGTAACCACTGTGCCCTACAAAAAATAAAATAACTCCGTTTGCATGTGTACTTTAAACAAGTTGTTGCCCAAGTACGTGCGACATGCAATTTCATAAATGTTAAAAAAAAAAAAAATTACAGAAAAAAATAAAACTAAAAATCAAAAAAATCTTTAAAAACTTCAAAACAAAAAAAAAATGTTAAACAATATATATTTTTTTCAAATTGCATGCATGATTTTTTCAGCAAGTAACTAATGTTTTTTTTTTTTTTTTTTTTGTATTTTAATAATTGAATATTGTTTTGTTTTTAATATTTATTTGTTCATAAAATAAATACATTACATTCCTCTCTAGTACAAATTAGCTGAACAAGTGTTTTTTACTTTTATTAAAAATAATATACTAAAACCTTGAAAATAAAATTATTAACAAATATTTGTTATCCACAAAAACAAAAGAAAAAAAAATTAATATTCATCTTATGTTAACAAACTTGAAAGGTGTGTAAGTTTTGTTACTTAAAAAAATAAAGAAATATTAAATAAAAAAAAATAATAATTATTATTAAAAAATTAAATGCAAAAAAATTTTAAATAATCATATATAAAAATATAATTTAGCAACAAAAACCAAAAAAAAAAAAAAAAATCCTTAAAAATGTTTTATAAAATATCCTTAAGAATTCTAAAAAATTGAAATTTTATGTAAAATTTCTTACATCTTTAATATTTTCAGACTTCATATTTAAATTTATACTACTAAAATTTCTTTTTGTTATTGTCTATATTATATTCTTATCATTTTTATTTAAAAACAGTTAATATTTTTAGATTTTCTAATAATTTATGACTGATAACTTTTGTTTTCTTTTCTATAGTTTAAAGTTCTAACAAAATATTATATTGAAATACTTATGATTTCATTAATATAAAATTTTAATAATTTATAACAGTATTACTAATTTTTATTTCGTAAATAGTTAACAAAACTAAAGACTACTTAGTTATAAATATTTCAAGAGTAAGTACTTAATTTGCTCTAAAAAAATATATTAAAAAAAAACTAAATACAATTTTTACGTATTAAGTTTCTTTTACTGATAAGATATGTTGTTTCTAAAGATAAATATTTAATTAATTTTTAATAAGAACAACAAATAAAATTCAAATGAACCGCAAAGAAATTAATAATTCTAGAACACCTGCTAACTAATAAAAAAAAAAAAATTTTTGGTTTTTTAGGGAGTATTAAAAAAAAAAAATTAGATAAAAAATTTAGGAAATAGGAAATACTTTTACTGATAAGTTTTAAACTTAAATAAGTTTAATGCCCCTTGAAAATATAAAGAAAATAAATGTTTTAAATTTAATAAAAATTAAGTTAAGGATTTTTAATTTTTTCATTCAATAAAAATATTTAAAATTTAGTGCATTTTGATTTTCATCTCTGTAGCACAGTGTATAATGTTATTGGTAAAGTGCTAAATCGTCCAAAAAAAAAAATTCTACATCAAATTATAATGCTAACTTGTTTTTTAAAGGAAAAAATCATATTTTCATTCCCTTGTTTCTTGTAAAACATAGTTCAAACATCAATTTAAATTTATTTTTAGTACCAAATTTCATTTTAAATACTCATTACTTATTTAAGTAATAAGTGCTATGTTTACTACTCACATTATTTTTAGTATAAAATATAAATTTAGGTATTATAAAAAATTTTAGTACTAAAAATAATTTTAAGATTCAAATACTATTTCTAGTACTAATCACTATTATTAGCACTAAGTAGGTACTTCTGATAAAGTACTAACTACTTTTTTAATACTAAATATTATTTTTAGTACTAAATACCTTTTTTGAACTAATACCATTCACAAATACTATTTTTGGTACCAAAAGTTATTTTTTGTACTTAAAACTATTTGTAGTACTAAAAGCCAAAAACTGTTTTTGTACTATTAGAACTAAGTACTATAGAAACACTCAAAAATTATTTTAGTACTAAACAAAAACACATTTTTGTATTAAAAGCTATTTTAGTACAAAATACTCATTTTTGTATAAAGAACTATTTTTAGAGCAAAAAAAATTGTATTTAAAAACGAATTATAGTACTAAAAATTATTTTTGAAACTCATTTTTTACTAAAAACTATTTTTAATTCAAAAAATATTTTAGTACTAAAAATAATGTTTAATACAAAAAAAAATTATTTTTATATTTTTGTTAGTACTAAAGACCAATTTTTGTACTAAAATAATATTTTAAGTGCTAAAAACTATCAAAAAATATTTTTTGTACCAAAAATTTCAAAACATTTTTTAGTACTAAAAACACATTAAAACTATTGTTAGTACTAAAAAATTTTTAGTAATGAAAAACTTTTTTAGTACTATAAAATATAATATGTTTAGTGCTAAAACAATTTTTAGTACTAAAAAATGTTTAATACTAAAACTATTTTTAATACATTTTTTTGGTACTAAAATTTTTCCTCATAAAAAATGAATTGTACTAAAACAGTTCTTAACACTAAAAATTATTTTCAAAAACTATTTTAGTATTAAAAACTAGTACTAAAAATAATTTTCAGTACAAAAAAACTATTCTTAAAACTCAAAAACTATTTTTAGAACTAAAAAACTAAATAATAAAAATTATTTTTTTTTTTTACTTTTGTATGGAAAAAAATTTTCAGAAACTATTTTTGTACTAAAAGTTATTTTTAGTGCTAAAATTAATTTGAACATATTAGTTAGTTTTTAGTACTAAAAATTTATTTTTATAAAAGCTATTTTTAGCACTAAAAATTAGTTCTTTACTTATTATTTTCAGTACTAAAAACTTTATTTTTAGTACTAAACATTATTTTTATTAAAACTATTTTTAATACTAAAAATTATTTTTATTGAAACTATTTTTAGTACTAAGAATTATTTTTCATTAAACTTTATTGAAACTATTTTAGTCCCTACGTTGTACTAAAAATTTTGTTGGAAAACAAAAGTATTTTTTTACTAAAAAGTCAATTTTGTACTTAAACTATTTTTAGCAAAAAAAAAAAACTCTCAAAACTATTTCTGTGCCTAAAACTCTACTTTTTATAATTTTTAGTACACAATTCAATATTTAATACTAAAAAACAATTTAATACTAAAAAATATTTATACTGAACACCTTTTAGTACTAAAAACTTTTTTCATATACACTTTTATTTTTTATTTTTTTTTTGTTTTCTTAAAAATTATTTTTATAACCAAAAACTCATCTTTGTGCTAAAATCTCATTATAGTTCTAAAAACTATTTTTAGTATTAAAAATGTATGTCTATACTAAAAATAATTTTATTACTAAAAATTTGTTATAAAAGGAAAAACTGTTATTAATACTAAAAACAATTTTTGGAACTGAATTGCGTTTTTAGAAACTCATTTTTGGTTTCAAAACCATTTTTAGTACTATAATCCACTTTTAGTCTGAAAAATTCATTTTTGGATTAAAAACTATTTTTAGTATTAAAAATTCTATTTTTATACTAAAAACACATTTTAATACTAAAAACTTTTACTAAAACAATTACTAAAAAGTAATTTTAGAACTAAAAGTTATTTTTAGTATTCATAACTTATATTTGTAATAAAAACTATTTTAGTTCTAAGGCTATTTTAGTACTTAGTACTTTTTCAGCCCAAAATATTATTTTATGTAGTATATACATACTATTTTTTATACCAGATATTAGTTTTAGTACTAAACACTTTTCTTAGAATTATTTGTCATGCTATTTTAGTACTTAGTACTTTTTTATCCCAAAATATTATTTTATGTAGTATATACATACTATTTTTTATACCAGATATTAGTTTTAGTACTAAACACTTTTCTTAGAATTATTTGTCATGCTATTTTAAGTTAAAGGTACTATTTTTGGTCTTAAATACTATTTTTAGTCTTAAATACTATTTTTAGTCTTAAATACTATTTTTAGTCTTAAATACTATTTTTAGTCTTAAATACTATTTTTAGTCTTAAATACTATTTTTAGTCTTAAATACTATTTTTAGTCTTAAATACTATTTTTGGTTTTAAATGATATTTTTGGTCTTAAATAATATTTTTACTACATAATATTTTTAATATTAATTAATTGTAGTACCAAATATTATTTTGTGTACTAAATTATATTTAAAGTACTTAACTCTTTTTTGAGTTTTAAATTTTAATTTAAGTATCCAACTATTTTTAGTTTTAAATTTTATTTTTGTTTATTTTAAATTAAAATAAATGTTTCCATAAAAATCTTCTCTACTTTTTCTGAGAATCTAAAATTCTTTTAAAAACCTTAATTTCTCACATTTTTATAATATTTATTATTGTTGTTGTTGAGGCTTGTCATTGGCTTCCCCTCCTCCTTTCTCTAACTCTCTGTATTTATTAAAAGTTCCCTTGAAATTTGAAGCTTTTTTTTTTCATATTTAAACGTTCGTAATCAAATAAAATCAACAAAAATTGTTATAAGTCATGCCAAAGCATCTTGAAAAGATGATGGCGTATAATTGAAAAAAATGTTTAATAATAAAAATAACAATAAATTCTTGACTGAGTCGAGGGGTCTACAGGTAAAAAAAATGAAATGAATATTAAAAAAAAAACCTTAGAAGCAAATAATAAAAAGTTTATTTAAATGATTTATACACAAAAGTTTATTTTGATGCCCCACCACAATTATTCACATGTTTTGATATTTTTTTTTTTTTTTTTTTTTTTTTGCGAATATTTTTTTTAACATGTATTTGGTTTTCTGTTTAATTTCAATAAAACTACTTAAATACTAAAATTAATTGTGTGATTGGGTTAATTTAACTCGTGTTTGTTTGGAAGAATAAAAAAATAAAATAAAAAACATTTAGAGGGTATTGGATGGGAATTACTTGATATTAAGGTGAGACATACTTAATAAAAATTGGAATTTTTTAGAACTAGCGAGATAAACCAGTTAGTAGTTTTATTTATTGTTAATATTTTATTTAAGAAGAAGAAAATTAGGAAGTTTTTGAAAATATGACCTTATTTTTTTTTTTTTATTTATAAGGAAGTTAAACTGGAAGTGTTTAATACATTTTTTTATGATTTTTTCCATTGTTTTAAAAATATTTTTCTTTATTTTTTTAATTCATTTATTTGTAGTCATGTGTTTTTCTTTCGTTGTTGTT
Organism: Protophormia terraenovae; assembly: GCA_951394005.1. Lineage (NCBI taxonomy): Eukaryota > Metazoa > Arthropoda > Insecta > Diptera > Calliphoridae > Protophormia > Protophormia terraenovae. The sequence goes on from OX596077.1 coordinate 17,044,092, forward strand.
CAATATTTTTTTATTTTCGTTCTCAACCATGAACCTTTTTTTTTAATACATTTCAGTATTGTTTGCCTTCTCATATAAATCTTTAATAAAGCGTATAAAAAAAAATTCTTTAAAAACTCTCAAAGCCGGCTTTATTGAATTCTTTTTATATATACATAGATTTTTTTTAATACAAAATAAAACCAGTTTATTGTTGATTGAAATTCAAAAAGAAATAAAATAAAAAAAAAAAAAAGAATTTGAAAAATTTGATGCTAAGCGCATGTGTAGAGCGTTTTTTACGTCTGAACTTTTTTGTTTATTTAATGATTTTGATTTTTTGTTTGCTAAATTGTTTATTATTTTTGTAAATAATTGAGGTTTATTTGTAATTATTTTCCAATAAATTTTTGTCGAAAACAAAATCAATGATTCATTCACGTTTAAAAAAAAAAAAAAAAAATGTTTGCTTTGTAATATTAATTGAACAAATTTGTTAAAATTGACGTTGATATAACGTTTTAAACAGTACATTTTAAACATAATAAAACAGTAGGTTCAATGGTAAAAAATACACAATACAACAATCTATCTCAATATCGATCTAAGAGTATTAAAGCTTTTGATTTAAAATTGAAATTTTACAAATATTCAAAATCTTTTTATTTTAGTATTTAACAATCGTTTTTTTATAGTATTTGTGGGATTTTTTTGTTGTATATATAAAACATTCATTCATTTGTTTATTTAATTAATTAGCAAGGTTTTTTTAACTTTTATTTCATTTATTATTTTGTTTAATGAAAATAACCATAAATAACTAACAATAACATGCATTTACTAACTCAAATAAATTATAAATGATCTCATACTAAAAATTCATTTAATTCCTTTTTTTTTATTTCAAAAAACAATCACTAAAATATGATGTCTAAAATACTTAATTATTCAATAGTTTTTATAAACATTTGTTTTCTTTATTAAATTACTTGGGAAACTTGTTTAAGTTAAATTTAAATTTGTATAGAATTTATTTAAAATTTTCATGTATTTAACTTAAATTTTCTAATTTTAGATTTTTTATTGTTTTTTATTTTTTCTCTAGGGCGGAAATTATTTAGCGGAAATATTTAATTTACTAAGATTTAGTAAATTAATCTAATTAAATAGTTAATGAGTTTTTTAAATGTCTTTTTAATTTTTAAAGTTTAAAAATAAAATGAAAGCGGGAAAATAAAATAGTATTTTAGACTCAAAAATTATATTAAGTTTTTAAAATAGTAGTTAGTACAAAAATAGTATTTGCTATAAAACTAGATAAATGAACAAAAATTATTTTTAAACAAAAAAATCGAATTTAAAATGATAAAAAATCAGCATTTAGCTTAAAAAATAAAATAAAGTACTAAAAATGGTCTTTAATATTTAAAATACTATGTTGTACGAAAAACAATATTTAGTACCAAAAAAAAAAAAAATAATAATAATAATAATATTGAGAATAGTAAAAATACTATTTTGTGCAATCAATATCATTCCATTACAAAAGAATTATTTTGTACTAAAAATATTATTTGTTACTAAAAATATTTTTAAGTAAAAAAAATATTATTTTGTACTTAAAAGTATTTTTCAGTGCCAAATATGATATTTAGTACTTAAAATAGTACTAAAAATGTTATTCTGTACTAGAAATAAGTGTAAAAAATATTACTAAAAACTAAAAAATTGTCTTTAGTACTAAAAATATTATTAAGTACTAAATATATAATTTTAATATAAAAAAAAAACATTATTTTGTACCAAAAATATCATAAGTGTAAAAGTAAAAATATAAGTGTAAAAAATATTACTAAAAACTAAATAATAGTCTTTAGTACTAAAAATATTATTAAGCACCAAAATATTATTAAGTACTAAATATATAATTTTAATATAAAAAAAACATTATCTTGTACCAAAAATATCAGTTAGTACTAAAAGCATTATTTGGTACTAAAAGTATATTTTAGTAAAAAAAATATTCTGTAAATACTAAAAATATAAATTATAAAAAATATTTTTTGGTACTTAAAATATTATTTAGTACCAAAATACTGTTTAGTACTAAAAGCATTATTTGGTACTAAAAATATACTTTAATAAAAAATTATTATTTAAAACCAAAAAATATTGTTTATTACCAAAAATATAATTTTATATAAAAACATTATTTAGTACTAAAAAAAAACTAAAGTACAAAAATATAATTTAGTACTATAATATATATTTTAATAAAAAAAATATTACTTAGTACTAAAAACACTATTTAGTGAAAAAAAGTATTACTTGGTACTAAAAGTGTAATTTAATACAAAAAAATAGTATTTAGTTCTCAGAATATTATCTCTAGAACTATTTGGTGCAAAAATAGTATTTAGTACTAAGTATGCTAATGTAATAAAATGTTTTTAGAACAAAAAATACTATTTTGTACCAAAATATTATTTAGTACTAAAAGTATTATTTTGCACTAAAAACGTGATTTAATTTTAGAAAATAGCATTTAGTACTAAAAATATTATTAAGTGTTAAAACTATTATTTAGTACTAAAAATGTTTTGGTAATAAAAATATAATTAAATACGAAATATATTTCATACTAAAAAAAATATTTAGGTGCTGAAAATAAAATGTTGGTACTAAAAATATTGTTTTGGTACTAAAAATTTTATTTAGTACAATAAATATAATTTAGTATAAAAAAATATTTAGTACCAAAAATATAATTTAGTGCCAAAATATTATGTGGTACTAAAAATATTGTTAGTACTAAAAATACCATTTGGAACTAAAAGTATTGCTTTCACTTAAAATAATATTTGGTACAAAAAATGTTATTTTGGTTCTAAAATTATTAATTAGATTATAAATATAGTTTGTATTAAAAATTATTATTTTATATTAAAAATATTATTTGCTACTAAAATAAATAAATAAAATAGATTGCACTAAACAAATTATTTGGTACTAAAATTATAATTTAGTAAGAAAAATATATTTTAGTTCTAAAACTAAGTTTTTGGTGCAAAAAATATTATTTGCTACTCAAATTATAATTTAGTACCAAAAATATATTTTAGTGCTAAAAATATGTTTTTGGTACAAAAAATATTATTTAAATTTATTTTTTTCAAAATTTAGCAGAAAAACTATATTTTAGTCCTAAAAATATGTTTTTGTACACAAATATTTTATTGGTACTAAAACTACTAAAATATTTTTTAGTTTTAAAAATTTCATTTGGTTACAAAATATTATTTTAAAAAATATTTGTAATATTTACTACTAAAACTTTTAGTTTGCATCTAAATTAACAACTTTAAGCACTAAAATTTTTAAAATTCCAAAAAATTAGCTACCTGTTAAAGGAATTTAAACACTTTAAAATTCCTATGACATTTTATTTAATTTTTAAATACTAATGTACATTTTCATATAATATTTTTCCATACTTTTTTTTTTTTCTCCAAAGATTAAGCGGAACAAATAAAAAACACAAGCCTGCTATAAATATTAACAAAAATATTTTTAGCTTCTGTTTAAACAATAACAGACCCAGTAATTTTGCGGTACATTAAAATTGTTTAAGATAAAATATCAAACAAATACGAAAAAGCAAAAACAAATTTTATCAATTACTACAAATACATTTTAAAATAAAGCCATGCAAAAGTATTGAAAATAAATTGAATTATTTTTATTATTTATTTTTTTTTTTTTTTAACTAAATTCTAATTATAATTATATAAACAAATTTATGCTTGAATGAAAACAAGAAAACAAAAACGTCTTTATTTGCAAAGTAAATAATTAGAAAAAAAGAGAAGTCAATAGAAAATTAATTTAACGTTTAAATACACTAAGATCTAATAAAACGTTTTAAAGAAAAATGTTTAGAAGATTTCAGAAATAAACCGATTTTAAAGTATTTAGTGTTTTTTGGTTAAATCTTATTAAGATTTCAAGTTTTGTTTATTTATTTTAATTATTGTTGTTTTTGTTCCTTCCTTTTTTTCAATGACAACCTAATGAACCTCAACCATTCATTAATTTCAATATTTATTATACAAAAACAAAAACAAACGATTTAAAAATCGTTTGTTTTTATTATTATTATTATTATTTTTTTTTTTTCTTGGTTTTTACTAATTCCTTTAAATGGTGATAAAAAAAATTCATTACGAAAGTGTATTTAGCAATAAAAATTTTAAGAAATACAAATAATTAAATAAAATTTATCTTAATATTTTTTTTATTTTTATTTTATTAGAATAAAAATTCTCAGTTTTTAGTATAATTTAAAGCTTTTAAGAATGCAGTATCTAAAGATTGTATTTTATTTATATTAACGAGCATTTAGTTAAATGAAAATAAATTATGTTAATTTTTAAAGTGATTTAGTTAAAAGGTTTGTCTGAAAATAGTACTTTGTAATAAAAAAGAATTTAGTACTAAAATAGTATTTTAAATTAATAAAACGATTTTATATTAAAAATAATATTTAGTACTGAAAATGCTACTTAGTACTTAAAATAGTAGTTAATATTGAAAACAGTATTTAATATACAAAACTTAAGCCTAGTACTTAAACCGTGCTACTTTGCACAAAATATGGAAATTAGTACTAAAAACTGTATTAAATTGAAAATATTATTTTTACTAAAAATATTATTTTGTACCAAAAATATTATTTTGTATCAAAAATCTTATTTTGTACCAAAAATTTTATTTTGTACTAAAAATATATTTAATATTAAAAACATGATTATATTGTACTAAAAATATTATTACTAAAAGTGCTATTTAGCAAAAAATAGTACACAAAATACAATTTAGTACAAAAAAAAAAAAAATTAATCAAATAATAAAAAAAAAAATAATATTTAGCATAAAAAATATTATTTAGTACTAAAAATATTATTTAAAACTTAAAATTTTATTTAATACTAAAAATTTAAATTACTACCAAAAATACAATTTTAGGAAAAAGGTATTGTTTTGCTACAAAAAATAATTTATAGTAGCAGAAACATTATTAAGAAAATAAAAATATAATTCAGTACTACAAATTTTTTCAGTGCTAAAATTAATATTTTGTACAAAAATATTATTTAAAACCAAAAATATTATTTGGTACTAAAAATATTATTTCGTACAACAAATATAATTTTGTACTAAAATCAATATTTTCTGCTAAAAATATTATTTTGTACTAAAAATATTACTTCTTAATAAAAATATTATTTTGTACTAAAAATTTTACTGTACTAAAAATTGTATTTTGTACTAAAAATATTATATTTGGTACTAAATATATTATATTTGGTACTAAAAATATTATATTTGGTACTTAAAATATTACTTTGTACTAAAAATTGTATCATAACCTAAAAATATTATTTTGTACTAAAAATATTATATTTGGTACTAAAAATATTACTATACTAAATAATTTTTGTGTACTAAAAATATTTCATTTAGTACTAGAAATGTTATTTAGTGCTAAAATGATTATTTTGTACTAAAAATATTATTTAATACTAAAAATATTATTTTATAATAAAAATATTATTTAGTACTAAATTGTAATAAGAATATTATTTTGCACTATATTATTTTGTTCTAAAGATATTATTTTGTACTAAAATTAATACTTGGTACTAAAAGCATTATTTAGTACTAAAAACATTATTTAGTGCTACAAATTTTTTATTTATTTTTTTTTTTTTTGTACCAAACATATTTCATTTGGTACTAAAAATATTTTTTAGTACTAAAATGATTATTAGTATTTAAAATATTTTGTACTAAAAATATTATTGTACAAAAAATATTATTTTGTACCAAAAATATTTTATTTGGTACTAAAAATATTATTTAGTACTAAAATGATTATTTTGTACTAAAAATATTTCATTTGATACTAAAAATATATTTTTTACTAAAAACATTATTTAGTACTTAAAATTTTTTGTATTAAAAATATTATTTTGTACTAAAAATATTTCATTTGGTACTAAAATATTATAGTTCTAAAATTCTTATTTTGTGCTAAAAATATTATTTAGTACTAAAAATATTATTTAGTACTAAAAATATTATTTAGTACCAAAACTATAATTTAATACAAAAACTATTATTTAAAACTAAACTAATTATTTATTACTAACAAAAAATATCTTTTTAGCACTAGTAAAATAATATTCTGTACTAAAATTAAAAATTTTTACTGAAAATATAAAAAAAATTTTGTATTAAAAATATTATTTAAGTATTAAAAATAATACTTGTGATAAGTATTTATACTAAAAAAAATTACTCAAAATACAGTTTAGTACTAAAAGTATAATTTAGTACTGAGAATTTAATTTAGTATTAAAAATATAATTACGAATTAAAATTACAATTTACTAGAAAAATATTCTTTAGAGCTAAAAACTTATTTAGTACTAAATATACTATTTTGCACCTAGTACTAAAAATATAACTCAAATTATTGTTGATACTAAAAATATTACTTTTTAGAATTGTTTCTTTAATTACTAGGTTCTAAAGTACTTAAAATTTGTACTAAATGTTAAATAAATTGACCGTAATTAAATATATTTTTGTTTATTTTCCTTTAATTACTTTTTGCTAATTTTAAATTTTCCCATTTTTAAACGAATTAAACAATTATACAAATACAACAAAAAACAAACTCCACCCAATTATTTAAATGCTATTTAGTTATTTAAACAATTGATTTAAAATTGAAATTTTTTCTAATTTGCCATTTCCTTTTCATTTTGTATAATTTCAGTTTCAAATTCATTCATTCATTAAAACTACAACTGGCTGGCCGGTATTTTATGAATTAAAACGTTATATACAAAAACAAATACTAAATAAACAATTAACTGACAACAACAATAACAAAGATTATTTAAACAAAATGTCTCAAACTGAAATGAAACCATCCTCACCCACCACACCCTCCTCTAATGCATCTACACCTGATGTCATCAACAAAGCAGCCACCAAATTATGTCACATTGTTAAGAGACCAGATTTTGATGGTTATGGCTTTAATTTGCATTCGGAAAAGGCAAAACCAGGACAATTCATTGGCAAAGTTGATGCCAATTCACCAGCTGAAGCGGCAGGTCTAAAAGAGGGTGATCGCATTATAGAGGTAAATGGAGTGGCCATAAATAATGAGACCCACAAACAAGTGGTACAACGTATTAAAGCCATTTCCTGTGAAGTGCGTTTGTTGTTGGTCGATGTCGATGGCAAGGGAGATGGTTTGATGTATAATGGTCAACAAAGTAATGGTAAAACAATGGAATGTACCAAAACTGAACAAGTGTTACCGGGAGCTAGTGAAAATATTAATAGCATAACCATGGTGTCCACGAAAAGACCTTCACAGGAATCCCAACGTTCTAGTAGCAATAATAACAACAACAACAATAACGGCTTGGATGTTACTGATAAGGCTATAAGTGTCAGTAATCAACAGCAGATGATGAACAATAATAATGTACCACCACCACCCTCAGCCACCATGATGGCTTCTCCCAATAAAACCCTAATGAACAACAACAACAATCATAATAATAGCATTAGCAGTAATTCTCCCTCTAACACTAGCAATGGTTCTTCTCATTCAAATGAAATGGCTACCGGAAGCTCTAGTGCCCCAGGAAATAGTAATGGTACTATCAAGGCTGGTAGTTTACAATTACCCATGACGGCTGCTGAAATGCGTGCTAAATTAATGATGAAAAAGAAATATGATCCCAAAAATGAAAGTGTGGACTTGAAAAAGAAATATGAAATTGTACAAAAACTTTAAAAATTTTCTACGAATTGTTTTTTTTTTTATTATTAACTTTAAACACATCTTTTCTTTTTTTTTTTCTAATTTGTAATTAATTCCGAAGTCATTTATTAATTTAATAAAATTATTATAAAATAAAAAGAACGAAATAATATGTATGCAAATTAAAAACTATTTTAAACAATTTTTTATTATTAACAAAATTAGCTTTAAGTAATAATACCGTTTTTAGATTTTTTTGTTAGAAAAAATCTTAAAAAAATAAATAAAAACTTGGTTTAAAACAAAGTCACAATTATATTGAAAGAAAAGATTCTATAAATTATAATTTTTATAATTTAAAAAAAAATTAAAAAAAAATTATAATTTTTATTTTTTTTTTTAATATTTTATTGTTAGCATTTAAAAATATTTAAAACGAAATTGAAAAACAGAAAAATTATTTAAGCCAACCAACAAGTGTCAATTATTTAAGTAATTTTTTTTTTCTTTTAAGAAATAAAAAAAAATAGTTTTAAAATAAAATAAATAAAGAAAACAAAAACCCAAACAATTAGCATGTTATTTTATTTTTATTTTATTTAAGTTTTTTTATAGATTTGAAAAGAAATAATTTAAACATTTTATCATGCTAAAAAGTAAAGTAAACTACGAAAGCTTTTTTTAACCCTTAAATGTCTTTGGGTAAATGGGTAATAGCACCTTTAATGTTAAGACATTGAATAAAAACTTTTTAATTTTATAAGAAGGCAAGTTTTTTTATAAAATTTAATAGTATTTTTAATTTTATGAACAAATTACACTGGACGACAAAAAATATTTTTTTTCGTGCTCCTTCAAAAAAAAAAAATATATATATATATGTTTACTAGATGGAATTCCGCATGCTAAATTCGAATCTGCTTTCAGTTTTTTCCCATCAGGTCGAGATTTTTTATGGGCGTGGCTATTATTGCGTCCTAAATAAGCCGATTACTCGAGTATATTTCACTATAACTCGAGAACGGTATGCACTATTTATATAAATAATACACCAAAATATGTGGAATAAAACTGGCTTTAAGTCGTTATACTAACAAATTTTTATCCGCTCAATAATTTTGGAGATATTTTGATATAAATTTTTTCATGCTAAATTTAAGATTTCTTTTTTTTTTTTTTGTAAAACTTTTTTTTTTAGGTGAAAACATCAAAAATGTTTTAGTTTAACACTTTTATCTCAAAGCTGGTAAAATTGCGAGTAAATAAATCCACGTATCATAAAAATTGATGCACAAATCATGATTGCATTCACAGTTAAGTTAGAATACCCACACGCAGAGAAAAAACATGGTTACAGCATGATCACCACAACTATTCAATGATTATATAGCCGTTTTTCATTGATTTAAATATAATGTGTTCATGATAGCAACGTTTATGATTCTATTTAATCATTTAATGATTACCCACAATCAAAATTTTAATATGGTTCACAGAATTATAATATGTATTTAAATATGTTTATATGGAATCATATTTATGAATAAATCCAATCATTTAGTCAATTCTACAACAATTTAGTTAATTACATTCATTTTACAAATTTGGTTAATTCTACAACCATTAAGCCATTAACTTTTAATGCCTTTTGAATACACATTTTTGTGTATCAGTCCAGTAGTTATAATTCTCATTTAGTTTATATATGAACAAATATAAATTGACAAGTTTTGTTTTTATTCAGTATGATGATTGTACCACATATCGTGGTACAAATGAATATAAATACGAAAATATGGGATCATATATATGATAAAATGGGATTATATACATATATGATGAAATTAGTTCAATTATATGATAAAATGGAATTATATATATTATAACATGGGATTATATATACGATAAAATGGAATTATACTTATGATGGAATTAGTTCATATATATGATAGAGTGGAATAATATATATGATAAAGTGGAATTATATATGATGAAATTAGTTTATATATGTATATGATAACATGTAGCAAATAAAAAAAAAAATAAAAAATCGTAAAAATTTTGATCCATAACTCTGAAATTCTTGAGCGAATAAAAAATATTGTTGACGTATTTTGAAAACAAAAATCGCGTAAACGGTTCTGAAGTTATAGCCTAAATTTGACAAACCATTCTCGAATTTATAGTGTGACCGCTGAATAAGGTGATGATATCAGTCATGCCCATAAAAGAAATCTGTACGCGATAGAAAAAAGTGAATGCAGATTCCTGTTTAGCACATCAAAATACATCAATTCCAACTATTCGTATATAGTGTTTTATTTTTTTTTTTTTTTTTTTTTTTGTCGACCAGTGTAATTAGTATTTAGCGAATGAAATATTTGTACGGATTTGTAGACTTTAAAAAGTTAATTTAAAAAAAAATAATATTAATTTTATTTTTTATTTATGTTTTTTTTTTTTTTGCTCATTATATCCTTAAGTCATTTTGGGTCTTCAGAAAATTGATTTCAATAGACAGGCAAACAGACAAAAGAAAATCTTTATTTGGATATCAATACCCATAAGCACCTAGAATTAAAGATCCCAAAAAAATGTTGTATAAGAAATATATTTCATTGGCATCTTTAGTAAAAGCTCTGTAGAAACTAATCTTTAATATTTGAGAGGTAAAACTTTTAAGCATAGAAAAAATCATTGAGCTTTATTCCCTTAACCCTACAAATGTAATAAAAGCTTTATCTTTTTTCAAAGACACACACCGAAAACTTACTCATTAGAATGTTGAGTTAAATCAATTGTTAAAATAACAAAAATATGAACTTTCAAAAATTATTTTAGTGTCGCCAACATTAAAAAAGCTATTCTGTTTTAAAACAAAAAAAAAAAAATTGCAAAATAATTTTTTTTATTACAGATAAATCCCTTTAAAATGTTTGCTGGTTTATTAAAATAATTTATCATCTAAAATTAGCTTTTGCTACCTATCGAAATAACACCCCAACCTGACTCTTTGTGTGTGCTTGTGAAACGTTAACAACCACTACTCAAACATTTAAACATCATAACAAAAAAACTAAGAGAAATCGATTTCTTATCTCGAATATTTATTTGATAAAAATACAGGTGAGAGTTTTTTTAATAATAAACTCTTACGTTTTAAATATATTCGTGTGAAAATTATTAACAACAAACATATTACTCACTCTTAATATCTCAACAATTAGAGAGTAAATAACCGTAAGTAATTATTGTTATTATTATATTTGTTATTTAAAAAAAAAAGCTTTTTTTCGTAACGATCATTTTTAAATTTAAACAGTGATGCCATATTTAATTTATAAAGCAACAAATACACCGAAAGAAATTTTAATAAATGCTGAAAATTTTTAACAGTGAATAGTTTAAGTTTAGTTTGTTTATTATTTAAAATTTGCATTTAAATTAATTTTGGAATATTTTTGGTTTTATTTTTAATATAAATATTTATTAATATATTTACCATAAATTAATTCAAATTCATTTAATAAAAAAACTAAAACTTTAAAACATAAACTTGTTTTGTTTAAAGCAAATGACGCAATTTGCAAATTTGTTTACCTTTTATATTTTAGTTAATTCTTTTTTATTGCTATTTTTGTTTTAAAGAAAAAAAAAAAAACATTAAACTAATGACTTTTAATTTTTTAACTAAAGCTAATTTTTTTTTAACAATAATGTTAGATCATTTATTTTTAATATTTAAAATATAGACAAGGTAAGAATAATTTGAGAAAAAAAAAAAAAAAATAATAAACAGTCAGCAAAATAAAAATAAAACCACTAATATCAAGTAAGAGATTAAAAAAATATAAATTCATATAATCAGTTTTAAGAAATATTTTCTTTATTTGTTCCTTATTAAAAACAATATTTACTTTTATTATTTAATTTAATTTGTCACTTCACATTTTCTTTTAATCATTTATTTTTTAAAACCTTTTTTTTTATTTTTTTTTTAATTAAACCGACAAAAAACTAAGCTCGTAATTAAATTTTATGATAATTTCTATTTCATATTCCCCTTTGTTTATTGTTTCCCTAGAAATTTAACCCAATAACATAAATCTTGTCAGCAGCTAAAGAAAAGACGAGAAACACAGACACAGAGACACAAAAATTAAACAATAAACACCCCACTGACCCTTAAATTTTTATGACTTCTTAAGAAAAATAGAAAGAAAAAACTTAATGAATAAGATAAAAAAAAGAAAAAAAATATCATTTAACAAATTTTGTCACAACATCATTGTCCAAGAAATTTGATGGTCACACTCACACTCTTAACAAAAAAAAAAAAAAAAAAATCAAAAGAAAGATGCCGCAAAAGCTAATACGATAATAAAACAGTAAAAACTTTAGTAAAAAGAAAATTTTGCAAGAAAACAAAAATAACAGTAGAAATAAACACATTTTAATAAGGACTTTTATTATTAAAGTCTAAGGACCTCATTTTGTAAAACGAAACGAAAATTCGTTTTAAAAGCTTATATTGAAAACAAAAACAAATTTTAAATCTATTTGTTGTTTTCAATACAAATTGTCGAAACGAATTTTCGTTTCATTTTACGAAATCAGGCCCTAAAGTAAAAGCTTTTGTCAAAGGCTTTTAATTAACAAAATTATTAATATTTTTTTATTTTGCAATTAGATCAAATTATAAAATTTATTACAAATAAAATTTACCTTAATAAATATAGTAAAAGCTTTAGTTGAAAGCTTTGAATTAAAAAAAGAAATAAAATCTATGAATTTTTTAAGTAAATGAAAATTTACATTTTTTTTCATTCTAAAGCTTAATTAAACTTAACAGGTATCAAAAAGACTCTAATAAAAAGCTTTTAGTAAAAAAATTAAAGTTTCGTTAAGTGGGCAGAAATTTTATTTTTTTAAGGTTTAAATAAAACTTTAAATAAACTAAACGTTTTTAATAAAAGCTTTTGATATAAAATATAAAATATCGTTAAGTTTTTTAAATCGTCGAAACTAAGAAATTTATAAGAATTTAAGTAGAAGCCTTAATAAACTTAACGAATATAGAAAGTTTTTAAATTTTTAGTTAAGAAAATAAAGTTTCGTTAAGTTTTTTAAATGAACAAAAATTAAAAATTCCTTTGGATTTAAATAAAAACTGAAATAATCTTAATGAATGTACTACAAATTAAGATTAAAAGCTTTTAGTTTAATAATGAAGGTTTCGTTAAGTTTTTTAAATTGTCGAAATGAAGAATTTTTAAAAAAAATTTAATAGAAAATTTACTACACTTAATGAATATAATATAAGCTTTTGTTAAAAAGTTTTGGTTTATAAAATAAAGTTTCGTTAAGTTTTTTATATCGTCGAAATTAAAAAATTTGTAAGAATTTAAGTGGATGTCTTAATAAACTTAACGAATATGAAAACAATTTTGTTTAAAAATTTTTAGTTTAGGAAATAAAGTTTCGTTAAGTTTTTTAAATGGCCAAAAAACAAAAAAAATCCTTTGGATTTAAATTAAAACATAATTAAACTTAACGAGTGCAGTAAAAATTTTGATTAAAAACTTTTAGTTAAGAAACTAAGGATTCGTTAAGTTTTTTAAATTCTCAAAACGAAGAAATTTTTAAAAATTTTAATAGAAAATTTGCCTTACTTAACGTACATAATAAAAGCTTATGCCAAAAATTTGTGGTTTAAAGTTTAGTTAAATTTCCCAAATTGCCAATTATTATTAAATATTATAAATTTTAATAAAATCTTAATTGCAGTTAACGGCTTTTAAAAAAGTTTTAGTTAAAGCTTTCTGTTAAGAAAATAAAGCTTCGTTAAGTTTTTTTAAAAGGTCAAAAATTAAAAGTTCCTTTGGATTTAAATAGAAGCTTATATAAACTTAACGAATGTAGTGAAAATTTTGCTTAAGAACTTTTAGTTTAGAAATTAAGTTTTCGTTAAGTTTTTTTAATTCTCGAAGCGAAGCAGTTTTTAAAAATTTTAATAGAAAATTTACTATATTTAACGAATATAATTAAAGTTTTTGTTAATAAAATAAATTTTCGTTAAGTTTTTTAAATCGTCAAAATTAAGAAATTTTTGTGTATTTAAGTAGATGCCTTAATAAACTTAACGAATATAGAAAAATTTTTAGTTAAGAAAATAAAGTTTCGTTAAGTTTTCTAACACGTTAAAAACCTAAAATTTCTCAGTATTTAAGTAAGTAGCTTAAGTAAAATGAACGACTATAGTAAAAGTTTTGGTTAAAAGCTTTCTGATTAGAAAATAAAGTTTCGTTAAGTTTTTTTTTAAATTATCAAAATAAAGATTTTAAAAATTGAAATAGAAGCCTCACTATGCATAAAGCATACAAGAAAATCTTTTGTTAAAAGGTATCACTTTAAAAAATAAAGTTTCGTTAAGTTTTCTAAATGGTCAAAAATCAGATATTTAAGTAAAAGCATTTCCAAACTTAATGTATATAGCAAAAATATTAATTAAAAGCTTTAAGTTTAGAAAATAATTGTTAAAAAATGTGAAATTCCTGAGAACTTAGGTAAAATCTTAACTAAACATAAGGCATATGGAAAAAGCTTTTGTTAAAAACTTTCTATTTTGAAAATAAAGTTTCGTTAAGTTTTTTAATTGGCACAAATGCTAAATTCTTGTGGATTTAAGTAAAAGCTTAACTAAACTTAAATAATATTGTACTAGTTTTGTTTAGAAGCTTTAAATTTATAAAATAAAGTTTCGTTAAATTTTTAAATAAACAATAATTTAAAATTCTTTTGAATTTAAATAAAGCTTTAACTAAAATATATTGAAAGTATTAAGAAACAGATTTTAGTATATAAAATAAAGTTTCGTTAGACTTTTAATTTGTCAATAATTAAAACATTTTCTAAATTTAAATAAAAATTTAACAACATTTTACGAATAATAAAAAAAAAAAAAATCAGTACATTAGCTTTGAATTTGGAAAATAATGTTTCGTTAAGTTTTTTAAATGCCCATTAATTGAAAATTCTTGTGGATTTAAGTAAAACCATAACTAAGCTTAATGAATATTGTTTTCTTTTAAAAAAGCTTTTAGATTATAAAATAAAATTTCGTTAAGATTTTTTAAATAAACAGAAATTTAAAAATCTTATTGATTTAAATAAAAAAATAACGAATCTTAATGAATATTTTAAAAGTTTTGATTAAAAGCTTTCAGTTTAAAAAAATTGTTCCTAAAGCTTTCTAAAACTTCAAAAATGGAAATTATTTGTTGACAAAAATTAAGGCTAAACTAAATAAAACTAAAGCTTAGCTAAACTTTATAAAATTTGATAAAAGCTTTTATAAAAAGCTTTCAGTTTTAAAAATAAGGTATTGTTATGTTTTTTAAATCGATACAAATGATAATAGTTTGCAAATGTTGGTAAAAACTTGTTTAGTATTAGCGAATATCCAAAAAGCTTTTGTTAAAAACTCTTTGTTTTGTATATAATAAAATATGGATTTAAATAAAAGCTCAACTAATATTAACGAATATAGTAAAATATTTAAGAAAAAGCTTTTAGTTTATAAATTAAAGTTTCGCTTTTTTAATATAAAATCATCAACATTTTTATGGATTTAAATAAAAGATTTACTAAACTTAATGAATATTGAAAAAGCTTTGATATTCAGTTTAGACATTAAGGTATGGTTAAATGTTTTAAATCGACAAAAATCTTAAATTTGTGAAGGATTTCTATTAAAGCTTTAGTAGTAGTATTAAGGAATATGGTAAAAACTTTAGTTAAAAGCTTTTAATTTAGCAACCATATAAGTTGAATTTTACAAAATTTTAAAATATATAATTTATATTTAGAACAGGGATACGCAAAATGTTGCACACGTACAAATGTTCTCTTAATTTTGTCACATCTATATGCTCTTACATGTGGAGAAGAGAATATTTATTAATTTTATATATTTTGAACACCTTTTTAAGCAAATTGTTTTAATATTCAATTATAGTTTTTATTACAGATATTATTATTATTATTTTTATTATTATTATTATTAATAGCAACAGATATTATGAAATTATAAGCTTAGAAATTGTTTCCGTGCACAATATAAGAGCAGGAGAGTTATACAGACAATACACAAAAATAGAATGTGAAATTTAAGAGTGTAAAAAGCTTTTAATTGTAAGCTTTATATTAAAAGCTTTTAGTTAAAAAAAAAGAGTTCTAAAATATTTCATAAATAAGATTTGTTTTAATATTTAAATATTTTCTTAAATAATTTAAAATTTATTTAAAATTTATATATATAATTATTTATTATTTTTTCAAGGACCTCAATTTCCATCTCTGTATTTGTTATAGATATGTAAACAAATATTTAATTATTTTTATTATTTTTTACTTACTTGCGTGCTAAACGTTTCCTTATGCCGGCCAACATAATTGCGGCTTATTTTTAAAGTTATACGAAAAATATTTTTTGTAAATTTTTAGTTGGGAGTTGATTTATTATTGTCACAGATTTTCTTTAGGCCAAAAAACCGGAAGTAGTTGGGTTGTGTTATTGTTGTTTTTTGCAAGAATTTTATAAACCAATAAAAATCGCCAAAAAATAAACACTTTTCCAAGGTCTCTGTTTACTTTTCTTTTTAGTTTAATAAGCACGAGTTTAAGAGCCTCAAATTTATTAGAAAGCTTAAAGCTGAAATTTATAAAATGACTTTTTGTATTTATTATTGTATTTAAGAGCTGGTGTAAAAGTTAGGGATTTTAAAATACGTTTTTTGTTTTTTAAATAGTGTGTATAAAGGACAACCATAATTATAAGAATTTTTAAAATGTTTAATTGTTTTTTTTTTTTTTTTCCTAGAATTATTTCAGCAATTTTATTTTAAGTGTTAACTAGGCACTGTTTTTTATTATTATTTTGTATTTCTTTTCTTTATATTTTATTTCTTTAAAATGTAATTGGTTCATAAGTTTTTTTTTATACAAAATTTATCATAAATTGCGTTTTATTTTAAGTTCATTATTATAAATCTTAATTTGTTTCCGTTTTCTTTGTTATTCTCTTATTTGTTATTTTATTATTATTTAATTTTTTTTTCTTGGTTTTTATAAATTATCAAGAATATTTATTGTAAATAAATTTTCTGTTCTTTTTTTTTCAGCTTGATAAATTTCTATATGTTGACAGAAAATAAAATAAATTTTATTTATTTGACTGAATCACAATTATTTTGACTGCTACTTAATGGCTCGACCCCCTTTAATGTTTTGCATCACACATTCTTTCTCTCTCTCTGTTCCTAAATGTTTATACTCTTGGTTGTTCTTGTTTGTTTGCTGGCATTATGTGTGCATTTTAAAATAGTGTGGTAGGTCGGTCCATGAGATTTCTGTAACAAAAAAAGAAAAAAATAATTTAAAAATAAATAAATTAGTTTGTTGAAAATATAAGATAAATTAGTAAATTTATGGTAAAAAAGAATTTTGAGAATTTTGTTAAATTAATGAAGTGAGAATTGACGAAATAAATTTCATAATTGTGGGAATTTTCGTTTCAAATTTTAAAGCATAAATATATTAAAATATTAAGGCAAAAGAAAATCAAGTGTTTGTAAATTTAATGGGGTATATTAGGGATTTAATAACAAATTGTAACAGAAAAACTAGATATAATTTATGGTGAAACTGAGTACTAAGTTTTCTTTATCACTTGAAATTTCTTCTCAAATAGATTTTATATTTTAGAGGGATACTTAATTTGAAAAAAAAAATAAAATAAAATAAATAAATATTTACAAAGGTTATATTACACCAATATGGGTGTCAAATGAAAACTAAGAATCCTGGTAATATAATAAGATTTTTTATTTAAATATTGCAGAACAAAAATTTCGTAAAATATCCTTTAGAAAATTTTACTTTTTATACCCACCATCAAAAAGATGGGGGGTATATTGATTTTGTCATTCCGTGTGTAACATGTCGAAGGAATCATTTAAGACCCCACAAAGTATATATTTTCTGGGTCCTGGTTAGATTCTGAGTCGATCTAGCTATGTCCGTCCGTCTGTCTGTCTGTTGAAAGCAGGATAGAGCTCGAACGGGCAAAATCGGTTAATAAACAAAAAAGTTATGGGCTAAAAACTAGAAACACAGGGTGTCCATTAAATACTTTTCAGCTGATATTTATTCAATAAAAGTACGTACGAAATTTTGTACGTATAGTTCGGGGGTCGATATAAACTCGGAAACAAAAAATAGGCGTGGTCCGCCCACTTAAGCGCCCACCTCCCATATAAGGTGAAAATCAACGAAATTGTGTTCAAATAATTCAAGGATCAATGTAAAGTCGGAAACAAAAAAATGGGCGTGGTCCGCCCACTTTACCGCCCCCTTCCATATAACGTAAAATTTGAAAAAGTTGATGGTGGGTATATAGATTCGGCCGGGCCGAATATATTCGCGCTTGTTTATATTTATTTTTAAATGAATATTTAAATTAATATTTTTAATATTTAATATAAAGCATATTTTTAAAACTTTTTATATTGCAACATTTAACTTATTATTTGAACAATTATCTATCATCTATTGAATAAAGAAAAAAAATTGAGTCGATTTTTCTTGAGTCCAAAAACAAACGATAATGAGCAAAAATTAATAAATAGACGGACGGAAGGATGTACTTCATAATTTTCTCAAGAAATTATTATTATTTTTTTTAATAATATTAATATCACCTTTTTCTGAATTAAGCGCCATTTTCGATCCATTTAACACCCATGTGAGTCGTGAAAAAATATCAAAATGCGCTGCGAACTGTGGCCTCAGGAAATTTGGCCCCAAAATACTAAACGAAAAATGGTCCCAATTATGGGGCAATTTTTCATAATGAATCATTTCCCCAAAGTTTTTGGAAATATAACCCCAAAAAATTTACAATATTACCCCAAACTTGAAATGAAAAAGTGGCCCAATTATTGGAACAAATTTTCGTAACGAAAAATTATCCCAAACAAAAATGAAATATTATCCTAAGCTAAAACTAGAAATGATACAAATATTGGGACATTTTTCACAACAAAAAAATAACCAAATTAATAATATGCTTCCCAAAAATCACGGAATTTGTTTATGTATTTTAAATAATTCTGATAATAATTACTTATGGTATAAAAAATGTTATCCCCTACTTCTTAGTTTACGAATTATAGACCTTTAAATATTCAATATATTTCTATAAATATCTTTATTACTACACGTCCGATTTAAATTATAATTTTTTATCAAAAATCTGGAACTTTAAACATATTTTTGTATTCGAAAAAAGCTTATTTAGCGAAGCCGATGTTCGACATACCCAGAGGAGAAAGTCCTTAAGACCGGCCGAAGGCCGGCAACACAAAAGAAATTTTATTACCTAAAATAAAATATTTTATACATCCTGAAAAATTAGATTTTTTTAATTAACTAAATCTTTTTTAAAAACAGAAAATACAATAGGAATACTTTTCTTCGCTAATACAAGCTGTACGGAATGTTTTTTTGGCGGTCGTTATCCTTCGAAATACCAAATTTCTCTCACACATATTGTGAAACTAAATTTTTAAAAAATTCTTTGAATGAAAAAACGCCCTAAAGTAAAAATAAAACTTTTGTTTGGTTTTTTTTTTTTTTTTTTCATTATATCTTTTTAAAGCAATTTTTCATTCCAATTTGCTTTCAGACGGACAGACGAACGAACATAGCTAGATCGACTCAGAATCTTACCAGGACCCAGAAAATATATACTTTGTGGGGTCTTAAATGATTTCTTCGACATGTTACACACTAGATTACCCATGAATACAAAATTTTTGATTTTACTTGCTCCACCGGCAGTTTCTGGTAGATGGGGCTATAAAAATAATATGTGTGCAACAATTGGGGCGATCGGTCGTAAACCGGCCAGTCGACTTTGACCTTTGTCCTAAAACAAGGCTTAAAAGTAACTAATATCTTTATTGCGTTATTACTCTTTAATTTAACATTTTCCGATAAAATACTATATAAGCTTTTCGATTCAGAATAAAATGCAAAAATTTTTGACATTTAATTTTTTAACCTACTATGACTTGTTGTGATGTAATAAGCAATCAAAGTAAAATTTTTTTCATGAACTTTTTTTAAAAAAGCCCTGGTTTTAATATGGGCTTAGCCTGCTAGAAACGGTTATTATTATTTTGTAGAGCAGGATTTGTAGTTTTTATAAATCGATAAGTTTTATCACATTTGCTTAATATATTAGGGTAGATGGACCAAAATCTGAATTTCGGGTATCAATTTTTTACTTATTATACAAATATTGGTACTAAATGTAGGATGTAGCATGAAATTTTGAATCATTTCAGAGATTATTTTTAAATAGTTATCGAATTAAACTGCTACTCGAATTTAGGTGTTGCCGATTAACCAAAAATTTTAAAAGTTGACATGTTAATATTTTTACATATAAACAACTTTTTTATATCTTTTACTTTAAAAATCGGAGAAGTATATTAAAAACATAAAATTTTTTTAACAACAGCTCGCAAAAAAGGTATGTAATTATGTGTAATATTAATAAAAATGTTCATTATTACTCACAAAAATTTTAAATTAAAACAGCAAGTAATGATGAGGAATTTCTAAATGTAGAATGGAAGTAATTAGTTTATAAAACCTTGTATTTGAGTAAATATTTAAATACCATGTATGTACTTCTTGATAAATACATTGAAACTGAGATCAAAAATTACAATATAACTGTTCAAGACAATGTATTACGGAAATAAAAAGGTTTACTTTTAATTAACCTTTATGATGTCATGTACCCTAAAAAGAGGTAAATTATAAAAAAAATTGCATAATTACTCCTTTCTGAAAGAAAACTAAACAGCGACAGACAAAAAATACATCACATGGAATCGGAACAAAACTAAATTCCGTTATTCTATGAATTTAACTCATATAAGTTAATTTACTAGTTATTTTGAAAATATATTTTTATTTATTTCCAAGCTATTGTGAGAAATGTTATCTATTTTTAATATATATCACCGATTTTTAAGGTAAAAGAGATAAAAAAGTTTTTTATATGTAAAAATATTAACATGTTAACTTTTACAATTTTTGGTTAATCGGCAACACCTAAATTTCGAGTAGCAGTTTAATTCGATAACTATTTAAAAATACTCTCTGAAATGATTCAAAATTTCATGCTACATCCTACATTTAGCACCAATGTAGGGGGTATTTGTATAATAAGTAAAAAATTGATACCCCAAATTCAGATTTTGGTCCATCTACCCTAATAAATTAAGCAAATGTGATCAATTTATAAAAACTACAAATCCTGTTCTACAAAATAATAAAAACCGTTTCTAGCAGGCTTTTTTAAACAAAGTTCATGAAAAAATTTTTACTTTGATTGCTTATAACTTCACAAGAAGTCATAGTAGGCTAAAAAATTAAATGTCAAAAATTTCTGCATTTTATTCTGAATCGAAAAGCTTATATAGTATTTTATCGGAAAATGCTAAATTATAGAGTTATAACGCAATAAAGATATTAGTTACTTTTAAGCCTTGTTGTAGGACAAAGGTCAAAGTCGACTGGCCGGTTTACGACCGATCGACCCAATTTTTGCACACATATTATTTTTTTAGCCCCATCTACCAGAAACTGCCGGTGGAGCAAGCAAAATCTCATGACGATTTTGGTATTAAAAATTAACAAAATCGATTTAAAAATAATAGAGTTACATATAAGAAAACGAGATTTAGAGCTATATTCCCAACTTGGGGTGTTATAAAAAAATTAATACAATTTAATGAAACAACACCAAATGAAAAAAATTAAATAAATAAGGATATTTTGAAAAAACGATTAAATGACTTAAAAATTCTAAATAATTATTAATGACAGATCTGTGAATGAACGAAGACCGCAACTTATATTGGGGCTTCAAAAAGTCCTAAAAACGCGTTTCTGGGTTAATATACTGGGTTGTTAATGAACCGGCAGATAACTCAGATATTAATGGACTGATTGAGTTTATTTCTCTAACAGTGACATTAAAACAACAACAATATGCAAAGCAGCCATTAAATGAATTAAAAAAAAGAATGGCCAATAACTCAATGGTTTATAGACCGATTTGTTTGATTCAAAAAATCTAAATTTAAGACAAATATTTATTACCAATCTGTACAAGCAATAAATAGTCTAAAATGAGTTTTGAAAAAAGATTCTGAATTTACCGTGCAGGAACGAACTCGCTAGCTTATATAGGAGCTTAGAAAAGCCGACAACAACTTTTGGAGGTACATATCTTTGGTTTTTTTGAATAATTTTTATTAGCGTTCTTCTAAGGAATAATCCCTACATTTTGATGTATAAAACATATGTATATATCCGATAACTAACGCTTTCTAAAAACTGATTTCAACAGACAGACAGATAGCTAGATGAATATTATAGAAATTACAAACGGAATGATCAACTTATATATACCCTTTACATCGGTGATGAAGGGTATACAAAAAAATCTTTTATTTTAATTTCTCTATGATAAACTTACACTTTTAAATCTAACTATGTATAGCTGACCCATTTTCTTTACCTGATTATTTACCTTTAATTTCCATTTCAAAAAAGGGAAAATTTTCTATTCATTTTTTCTTCCTTAAGTTTTCATGCTTGTATGCTATTCATAATTAATTTACCTTTAGCAAATAAGCTTAACTCTGGCTATAAAGGAAATAGAAAAGAAGCAAAAAAACTAGTGTTAGGTATTTAAATTTACTCTTGCAAAAAATTAAAAAAAAAAGATGAATTGCTGGAATATTTTGCTAAAAAAGTACCGGCAGCAATAAATATCTCTGTATAAAAGGTCACCATGACATGCCACAATTATCATCAATAACTAATTTTAAAAAATAACACACTAACTCTCTAGTGATTGGAACATGAAACATTAAACAACATTTACTAAATAATTTTTTTCTTTTTGGTATTTACAACGGATGCACACGATTAATTGAGAAAATAGTAGCTTCAGCAGCAACATTAAAAATTGTTGCTGCTGCATGTTTTTCTGTATTTCATGTTGTTGATGATGGCGATTGAATGGCTGTTGTTGAAAATGATGTTCGCAAAATGAAGAAAAAAAAACTAAATAAACTGAAAAATAAATAAAATATGTACATTATTGAGTTGTGTTATTATTGATGGATAACATGTGCTGTGTTGTGTGCCAAATCCAATCAAATTCAATGAAAGTAGGTGATTTTATGCTTAAACAACAATTCAAACATCATTTAAAAAAATAAAATAAAATAAAAAAAAACACACACACATACAAGCATGTCAGCTTAAATTGTATGTTGCAACCAATATATGCAACACACTTGTTAATGCATCAAGTGATATTTCAACATGGGTTTGTTAGGCAACCATCAGGCACTTAAAGAAAGGTGAAAAGTTTTGAAATAAAATTAAGGAAATTTATTTTAAAAATTTGGTTAAAAAAAAGTTTAGAGACCTTTTTTTTAACAAAATTTACTTCTTTATTTTTATTACATTTTTAAACAAATTCGTCTAAATATTTCTTCTTTAAAACTTTCAAAATTCATCAAAAAATTCTCATTCAAAATGTTGGTATTTTAAATCAATTAAACTCAATATTAAACTTTAAACCATAATTTTCCACTAAAACATATTTTCACTTAACAAGATTTCAAAACATTTTTTATTAATTCATAAAAATTTAATCAAAACAATTAAAAAAAAATCATAGTAATCAGCGTATGTATTTCACATTAGCAATAAGTAAAAGTGTCATAACTTGTTGTCTAAATGTATCAGTTTGTAATGTATTTTACACTATAATTGATAACTCTTTCTTTTGCCTTCATTAAGCTGATGAATATTCAGCTGTTTAACAAAAAAAAAAATTACAAAAAAAATGCATATTTATGAGATGAAGAAGCTGCTGCTATTGCTACAGCAGCAATAGGCTTCCACAAAGTAGGACAAGTTTTTTGTTTTCGTTAATTTTTTCCACTGTTTGCTCTCGCTTGTTCACTATTTAGCTGCATTTAATAAATATTTTCTTTTTGTTTCAGCTTTTTGTTACAAATGTTTTTTGTTAGTATTTCACAAAAAACAATTTAAAAAAAACATAATATATTTTGTATGTGTGGACACAGTGGTTTGCAAGCAAACAAAAATTTTAAAAAGGAGCATATTTTCATACTCAAATAAAATTTTTATTTTTTTTAAATAGTAAAACTTTTAAATTAATCTTCTTTTTCTTTTTTATGAAAAGTTCTTTTTCTATCCCACTGTATTCTATGCCATTTTACTCCAGTTGTTTCTGTTGCTTTTTTTTATGCTTTGTTTTATTTTACTTATCATTTACTTTTGAATAGTGCATACATTAGTGTATCCACTTTATTGTGAAATGCTCTTGTTGCTGTTGTTGTTGTTTTCATCCACTGGGTTTTTGTATGGATTATTGTATGGAATGTACACTTCATACTTCTATGTTATTCATACAATTTCATTCAAAAACATTTCAAAAACAAAATACAACAAAAAATATGCAGAAAAACTAAATAAGTAAAAGTACATTTTTCGAAGGGTAAAAACGAATAGAAAACGCTCTACTAGACTAAACTATACGACAGTGGTTTGGACTATAAACTAGACTATAGTCTAGTCTATAGTCTGGCCTATAAAGTAGACTATAGTCTGGACAATAAACTAAACTATAGTATGGAATTTAAACTAGACTATAGTCTAGTCTATAATATGGACTATAAACTATACTATATAAACTACACTATAATCTGGACTATAAAATAGACTATAGTCTAGTCTATAGTTTGGACTATAGTCTAGTCTATAGTCTGGACTATAGACTATATGAATAGTCTAGTCTATAACTAGATTATAGTCTAGTCTATAGTCTGGACTATAAACTAGACTATAGTCTAGTCTAGTCTATATTCCGGACTATAAACTAGACTATAGTCTAGTCTATATTCTGGACTATAAACTAGACTATAGTCTAGTCTATATTCTAGACTATAGACTGGAATTTAAACTAGACTACAGTCTAGTCTATATTCTTTAGTCTGGACTATAAGCTAGACTATAGTCTATATTCTGGGCTATAAACTAGACTATAGTCTAGTCTTTAGCCTGGACTATAAACTAGACTGTGGACTGGAATTTAAACTAGACTATAGTCTAGTCTATATTCTTTAGTCTGGACTATAAGCTAGACTATAGTCTAGTCTGGACTATAAACTGGACTATAGTCTAGTCTATATTCTGGGCTATAAACTAGACTATAGTCTAGTCTTTAGCCTGGACTATAAACTAGACTGTGGACTGGAATTTTAACTAGACTATAGTCTAGTCTATAGAATGGACTATAAACTAGACTGTGGTCTAGTCTTTAGTTTGGACTATAAATTACACTATATCCTGGACTATAAACTAAACTATAGTCTAGTCTATATTCTGGCCTATAAAGTGGACTATAGTCTAGTCTATAGACTGGACTATAAACTAGACTATAGTCTAGTCTATATTCTGGACTACAAATTAGACTATAGTCTATTTTTTAGTCTGGACTATAAACTAGATTATATATATTCTGGACAATGAACTCGACTAGTCTAGTCTATATTCTGGACTATAAACTAGACCATAGTCTAGTCTATATTCTGGACTATAAACTAGACTGTAGTCTAGTCTGTAGTCTGGACTATAAACTAGACTGTAATCTAGTCTACAAATTAGACTATAGTCTAGTCTATAGTCTGGACAATAAACTCGACTATAGCCTAGTCTATATTCTGGACTATAAACTAGACCATAGTCTAGTCTATATTCTGGACTATAAACTAGACTGTAGTCTAGTCTTTAGTCTGGACTATAAACTAGACTGTAATCTAGTCTACAAATTAGACTATAGTCTAGTCTGTAATCCTAGCCTATATTCTGGACTACTTATTGTCCATAGTCCGGACTATAAATTAGGCTATAGATAAGTCAATATGGTCTAGATTACAGTCAAGTATATAATCTAGTCATATATTTTTTTTTTTTTTTTGGTAATGGTAACACCCTTGTGTTCTAACTAATTTTTTGTCTAATTAAACTGTAGCTCTATAAAATATGTTGCACTAAAGTATTTTTTTCACCCATAGTACGCTTGACTTGTTCACTTTCTGTATTAACTCTTGACTTTTTTTTCTCTCTACTATATGGCTCTTGTTTTTGTTTGGTAAATTACTAACAAAATAACAACAGCTACAACTAAAAAAAAATAAAATGCACTCTTATTTAAAATATTAAAATGAGAAAAATCTTTAGTCAAATGGTCCATAAATAGCAATTTAAATTGTTAAAATAGAAACGTTTTTATATTTTTAAGATTTTTTTATTTTTTTTTTTTTATTTATTTTATTTTTCAAGTACACTTATGGCCAACTTAAAAGTAACTAATGGGTTGGTTACCCCACTTCAAGTGTGCCACACAAAAAAACAACAAGTGATTTGTTTTCTATTAAAAAAAAAGAAAAAATATATTAAGTATTGAAAGTATATCGATTACATACATAAATATATCAAGATATTTTGTTGTGATATGCAAAATATTTTAAGTAAATAATTGTGTTTTCTTAACACAGATTTGAGCAAAAAAAAAAACAGAAGAAATATTTGTTGCCTTAAGAAAACTAAATCAGATAAAGTTAGCCAGCGTTTGGTTATGGAAAAACATATTAAGCAACAAGAGATTTTAATAGAGAGAAATAAAAAACAATTGAAGTTAAAAATATCATGAGTTTTTCGGTCTCCCTTTTTAGATCATCTATAATATATATAATAATTGAAAAAAGATTCTGTTTGAAAAAAGATTCTTTGTTTAATGAAAACTAGACCTAAAACTACTAATTGTTATATGAAATTTTTTCAAAATTTGTTAATATTTTTAAAATTAAAACGCAATTTGTGACTAAAAAAATTGTGGTTGATTTGAAAAAAAAATTTAAAATAAAAATATAAAAATATACAAATTTTTACAACATACAAATTATAAAAAATTTTCTTTTTATCATTTCTAAGAAAGAGGATATATTACCAAATTTTTTTTTAGTTGCATTAGAAAAATTTTAGACTAATAAATGAAAACTAGACATAAGACTACAAGTTGTAGTAAGAAAGTAATTTTAAAATCCGTTAACATTTTATACAAAATTATGAATGAAAATATTTTTAAATAATTTTTAGAAAAAAGGATATGTGAATAAATTTTTTATTTTGGAAAAAAATTGTTTAATTTTATACTAGGCCTAAAAAAAAACTGCAAGTTGCAGTAATAAAATTTTGTAAAAAAAATTAGCAACATTTGTTTAAAAAATTTAAAAGTTTTCTATTAAAACAGTTTTATTCTTGTTTAGTACTATACAATTACAGTTAAACATTAATTTAAATACTTTTTAGAAAAAAGGATATATAAAAAACTTTTTTAATTTTAGAGGAAAATAATTTTCGATACAATTACAGTTAAACATTAATTTAAATACTTTTTAGAAAAAAGGATATATAAAAAACATTTTTATTTTTAATTTTAGAGGAAAATAATTTTCGATAATAAAAACTAGACTTAAAACCACAAATTGTAATAAATAAATTTAGTAAAATTTGTATAAATAACTTGGTAAAAAATAAATTTGTTACATAAAAATTAAATAAATTTTAAGGATTTTTTTATAAAAACATATTAAATTTGTGTAATATGCATTAAATGTCCTGTTTTAAGCTATTAAAATAATTTTTAGAAAAAAGGATATATGATGAACTTTTTTATTTTTGCTTTTAGAAAAAAATAATTTCTTTTAATTAAAACTAGACTTGAAACCACAAATTGTATTGAAGACATTTTTTAAAAAATCATGAATTAAAAAAATAAAGGCAACAAAAATCTAGTTTTTTATATTATATTTTTATATTGTAATAAATAAATTTGGCAAAATTTTTCAAAATATTTTGGTAAAAAATAAATTTGTTTTATAAAAATTTAAAAAATCTTAAGGATTTTTTATAAAAACATATTAAATTTGTGTAATAAGCCATAAATGTCCTGTTTTAAGCTGTTAAAATAAAAAGGATATATGGAGAACTTTTTTATTTTTGCTTTTCGAAAAAAATAATTTCTTTTAATTAAAACTAGACTTGAAACTACAAATTGTATTAAAGAAATTTTTTAAAAAATAAAGACAACAAAAATCTAGTTTTTATATTTCAATTTCGTTTAAAATTATGAAACTGCCGCTTTAAAGTATTTACATCATTTTTAGAGAAAATAATATATGAATTTCTTTTCCAATTTTAATTTTAGAAAAAAATATTTTTTGTTAGAGAAAACTCGAGTTAAAACTACAAATTTTAATACACATTTTTCATAATTTGAAAAAACACGCTAAAATACAACTTTTTTGTAAAAAATATATTAAAAAAAACAATTTAAAATAAAACTATTTTAATTATGTTTAATATGATAAATTGGCTGATAAAAAATTATTAAATTTTTTTTTTTTTTTTTTTTGGAAAAGAAGGATATATGAAAAACTTTTTTATTTTTGTCTTTAGAAAATTTTTTTTGTTATTTATAAAAACTTAACTAAAATGTACAAGTTCTAGTAATAAAATATTAAACAAAATATTAAAAATTGTATGTAAAACATGACCTTTCTTTCCAAAAAAAAAATTGAAAAAAATAAAATTTTATTAATCATAATTTCTAAAAAAAGGATATATGACAAACTTTTTTAATTTTTATTTTAGAAAAAAGTAATTTTTGTTAGAGAAAACTAGACTCAAAACTACAAATTATAATATAAAAATTGTGCAAATTAAAAAAAAAAAAATCTCGCATACACAGAAATTAAAAAAAAAAAAAAAAATAATATTAAAACAATTTTAATTTTGTTTCATATTATAAATTTGCTAATAAAATATTATTTAAATCATTTTACGAAAAAAGGATATATGAAAAACTTTTTTATTTTTTAATATTGACAAATTTGTTTGTGGTTTATAAAAACTTGACAAAAAACCTCAAATTGTAGTAATAAAATATTAAACAAATTATTAAAAATTCTAAACAAAACAAAAAGCTTTTTTTCAATAAATATTAAAAAATAAAAACTGTTGGCACTATAAAATGTCACGTTTGTTAAGTATTAAAAATTTAAAAATAAAAATAAATTCACCTAATTTTTAGAAATAAAGGATATTTGAAAAACTTTCTCAATTTTAATTTTGGAAAAAATTATTTTTGTTGTTTAATTAAAACTTGTCTAAAAAGTTGTAGTAATGAATTTTAAAAGAAATCATGAAAAATTCCTTGAAATACATACCGTTTTATTCAATAAAATTTGAAAACAAAATTAAATTTTTATTGTTATAAAATTTCAATGCTGTTTATATTATAAATTTGCAAATTAAAATTTATTTACATAATTTTTAGAAAAAAGGATATATGACCAGCTTGTTTATTTTGGAGTTTAGAAAAAAAAAAAAATATTTTTCTAATAAAAACATAAAACTACAAGTTGTGGCTATAAAAGTTTTACAATTTTCTAAATTAACAATGACTTTTTTTAAGAAAAAAATATATAAAATCAAAATTTGTTTATAAAACAATCATAGCGTAATTAGAAAGTGCTCGCGCATCTACAAAAACAACAATTGCTTGTATTTTGTTAGTGTAAAACTACTGCACATAATGTCAAAATGCTATGAACAGAAAATGAGAGAATAAAGGAGAGGAAGAGTAAAAAAAACTCGATAAAAAATTGCTTAGGCATACAAAAACAATTTGACAGTTCCGCGACGTATGTCAATGAAAAAATTATAAAACAGCTGTTCTTACGAGTATACTTTATAATTATACTATGAAAACAATTTTAAGTTTGTTTATTCTTTTAGAAAGGAAAATTAAAAGCTTTTTTATATTTTTATGTTTTCAGAAAAAAGGATATATAACCGGGATATTTATTTTAGGTTTTAAAGGAAAGTGGTTTTAATTAATAAAAACTAGAGCAAAAACTATAAATTGTAATAAAGGAAATTTGCAAAAATTTTATTAAGAGATGATTTTTTTTTTTTTGTTATAAATAATAGTTTTCAGAAAAATGTTTATTAAAAAAATTCAAAACTTTCACATGTTAAATTTTCCAAGAATTGCTCTCTTCCATGTTTTAGTGACCCGATGGTTTCACTTATAAATCTTTAAATTGACATTGATTTATTTTAGTTCATTATTAGGGAAATGCTTTTATACACACACTTTAAGTTTCGTATTACTTAAATTGTAAAACAAATTCCATTTAAATCTTTTGTTACATAAACAAAATAAAAATTCCCATAAACATTCATTTATTCTAATCTTTTCTAATCTATTTCAAAAATTTATTTAAATAAATTACTAAAGAAAAAATAGCCAACCACTTTGAATATAGTTATAAAGAATGAGCAGCAATGTTTTTTTACACTTAAACTGCACAATAAAGATACCTAACCCAGCAGTTTGGTTATTATTTTTAATTATTTTAATATTAAAATAATAAATAAACTGATTACACACTTAATTACAAAGGGACAGTAAAGTGGATAATTAACTTTCACTAACAATGCAAATTACATATAAAAGTCATATGACTATAATAATAAAAATAATAATGTCAGTATAAAAAAAAATTACAAAAGAATATTTTGTTACGAAAAAATTAAGAATAAGTTACACTTTTGACTACTAAGAGGCACTGAAGTAGACAATTGATTTTTCCCTTTACTACAAATTGTAATTTTTATAAATAATTTTTATTCATATTCCCTTATGTAAAGAACTGTAGGAAAGCTACAGTTACTTATAAATATGAGTTCAGATATGTATATGTATCTATACTTTCAAACTAACTAATATCCGTGTAAATGAACAAGTATCTATCTATCAGTGTTTTTAGATTAAATTAAACTTTTCACTTAATCCCGCTTATTTGTCATAACAAATACACTTAACGCGGTTTCAATTTCAACACCCACAGATTCTCTCTATGCGTCTGTCTGTGTTTGATAAAGCTTTACGAATACTAATACACTCAATCTTATTAAATGACATTCATACTTATAGATACATATTTGTAGATATTTATTCATACATATTTTAATATTCATGTTTGTAGTAAATCTTAAATGATTATGTTATGTATGATTTGTTTATTGTGTAAGTGTATGGTAATGATTGTTTGTCAAAGATTATTATCATTCTAAGAAAATAGATTTTGTGGTTAAAGAAAAAGAAATTCAACTCCCTACACGTTGTCACGCTATCACTAATGTAAACAAAAACAAAGAAAGAAAAGTGTTAGATTAAATATTTATCTACATGACTTAAGATAGACAGTAAGCTGTTGTATAACGTGCGTATTTATCGAAGATTTTGTATCAAAGGGAAAGTTATCGGAAATGTTCTATAAAATGAAAACTTATCATTTTTTTATAAAAATAAAATTTATTGGAAAATTTCGTATAAAAAGAAAATTTTCTATAAAAATAAAAAAAATAAAAATTTCGCAAAATTTGGATAAAAAGAAAATTCATCGCAAATTTTGTATAAAAAGAAGATTTATCGTAAATTTCATACATTAAAAAGAAAATTTGTCGCTAATTTCGTTTAAAAATAAAATTTTGCGTAAATTTTGTATAAAAAGAAAACTTTGCGAAAATTTCATATAAAAAGAAATTTTATCGCACATTTTTTATAAAAAGAATTTGTATCGTAAATTTCATATATAAAAAAACATCGCAAAATTCGTATAAAAATAAAATTCATAAAAAATTTCATATAAAATTCTTATCGCAAATTTCATATAAAAAAATATCGCAAATTTCGAGAAAAAAAAAATTTACCGAAAATTTCGCGCAAAAAGAAATTTTTTCGCTTATTTTGTATAAATATAAAATTTATCGCAAATTTCGTATGAAAAGAAAATTTATCGTGAAATTCGCATGAAAAGAAAATTTATCGCTTATTTCGTACAAAAAGAAATTTAGCGAAAATTTCGTGAAAACAGAACATTTAGATCATATTTCGTATAAAAATAAAGTTTATCGTAAATTGCTTATAACAGGAAAATTAATATCGTAAATTTCGTTTAAAAACAAAATTTATCTCAAATTTTTTTTAAAAAGAAAATTTATCGCAACTTGAATATAAAGAAATTTTTTCACAAGTTTCGTATAAAAAGAAAATTTATCGCAAATTTCGTATAAAAATAAAACTTATCAAAAATTTTATACAAAAAGAAAGTTTATTGCAAATTTCGTAAAATTCGCATGAAAAGAAAATTTATCGCTTATTTCGTATAAAAATAAAATTTATATAATAAAATTTATATAAAAAGAAAATTTTGCGAAAATTTCGTGAAAACAGAACATTTAGCACAAATTTCGTATAAAAATAAAATTTATCTCAAATTTTTTATAAAAAGAAAATTTATCGCAAATTTCGTACAAAATGAAAATTTATCGCAAGTTTTGTATAAAAAGAAAATTTATCGCCAAATTCGTATAAAAAGAAAATTTATCGCAAGTTTCGTATAAAAAGAAAATTTATCGCTAAATTCGTATAAAAAGAAAATTTATCGCAAGTTTCGTATAAAAGGACAATTTATTTGTTCCAGAACTTGATTTTCTAAATAATCCTATAATATAATGATGCTGACATAATGAAACTTTAACATACAAACTCATCAACAATTATTTTTATTAAAATTCTGCTGCCTACGTCTCTCGAATATTTAATATTCATGTACAAAGTAATTCAATATTTTTTTATGCTGTTGATGCTAAAAATATGATAAAGAAGAAATTAGAAATTTTTACAAAATATACATATTACAAATATTTGTTTACTTCAATTTCGAAAATAGAAAACTATGTTTAAACATATTTTATTGTAACAGCTAGCAAAAGTTTTGAAATGTATTTACACTGTCATTGTCATGTCATTATTGAAAAATGAACTATGAAATTTGTAATATAATTTAAACAAAAATATAAAAAACTGAAGAGTGATACAATAGTGTTAAATAAACATTATAAGTATAACACACATACATTATACATATGTATGTACATTTAATATTAATACAGACATTCAGTGCTCGTGTACATTTATTTAGTAAAGTGAGAATATTTTGTAATTGAATATTTTTTATTTTTTTATATTTTTTTGTACTTATTATGTATAAATTAAAATAAACTTGTATTTGAATTTATATAAGAATAGAGTAGAATGAATGACTGAAAAAAATAAAGTTGATTAACAAAAGTTTTAGATTAAATTACCAACAAAATAAAAAAAATTGAGGAAATTGAAATCTAGATGACAAATGTCAATCAATTTTTTTCAGTTGATCTTAGTGTGGTTTTTAAAAAGAATTAAAAAAGTTTTCAATTTATGAAGAATACAATTAAGGCATAATAAAGTTCAATGTTGGGGACATTATATTTTAAGATTTAAAAGAAATGTGAGGAAAACTAAAAAATATTATTTAAGTTTTAATCAACTTTTAAACAAATTCCTATTCAGATTTTAATGGTTGGGAAAAACTTTTCAATTAGAAAACAGTTTCGGACAACCAAAGACAGACGGACAGATAGTCAAACATAACTTAACCCATAATACAAAAAGAAAATTTATCGCTAATTTCGTATAAAAAGAAAATTTATCGCGAATTTCTTATAAAAAAAAGAAAATTTATCGCAAATTTCGTTTAAAAAGAAAATACATCGCAAATTTCATATAAAAGAAAATTTACCGCGAATTGCGAAAAAAAAATTTATCGCTAATTTCTTTTAAAAAGGATATTTATCGCAAATTTGGTTTAAAATGAAAATTAATCGAAAATTTTGATTTAAAAAAAAATTTATCGCAAATTTCGTATAAAAAAAATTATCGCAAATTTCATATAAAAAGAAAATGTATCTCAAATTTCTTATAAAAAGAAAATTTATCGCAAATTTAGTTTTAAAAGAAAATTTATCGCAAATTTCGTATAAAAAGGAAATTTATCGTGAATTGCGTAGAAAAAGAAAATATATCGCAAATTTGGTTTAAAATGAAAATTTATCGAAAATTTTGTATAAAAAGAAAATTTATCGCAAATTTCGTATAAAAATAAAATTTTTCGCAAATATCGTATGAAAAGAAAATTAATCGCAAATTTCGTTTAAATAGAACATTTTTTTCGCAAATTTCGTTTAAAAGAAAATTTATCGCGAATTGCGAAAAAAAAGAAAATTTATCGCGAATTGCGTAAAAAAGGAATATTTATCGCTAATTTCGTATAAAAAGAAAATTCATCCCAAATTTCATATGAAAAGAAAATTAATCGCAAATTTCGTTTAAATAGAACAATTTTTCGCAAATTTCATTTAAAATGAAAATTTATCGCAAATTTCGCTTAAAAAGAAAATTTATTACAAATTTCGTATAAAAAGAAAATTTATTACAAATTTCGTATAAAAAGAAAATTCATCGCAAATTTCATATAAAAAGAAAATTTATTACAAATTTCGTATAAAAAGAAAATTCATCGCAAATTTCATATAAAAAGAAAATTTATTACAAATTTCGTATAAAAAGAAAATTTATAGCAAATTGCGTAAAAAAAAGAAAATTTATAGCAAATTTCGTTTAAAAAGAAAATTAATCGCAAATTTCGTTTAAATAGAACATTTTTTCGCAAATTTAATTTAAAATGAAAATTTATCGCGAATTAAGTAAAAAAAGAAAATTTATCGCTAATTTCGTATAAAAAGAAAATTCGTCGCAAATTTCGTATAAAAAGAAAAATTATCGCAAATTTCGTTTAAAAAGAAAATTTATAGCAAAAGGTTAAAATAAAAAATCGCATTTCGTACAGAATTTTCGTAAATTTGGAGTCTTTAAATAAGTTTAATTGATATTAAAGGGCAAAGTGCTTAGGAAAACCATAAGCAATGCGAATGAATTTCCCAACTACTCGTATGAGTAGTTGGGACAAGAGAGAATGTTGTCCACATACGAATGAATATAAAATTTTTAATGAACCAAAATTATAAATAAAATCTTATATAATCTCTTTTTAATTATTAGTCACATATTAAAAAACTCCCTTATACCCTCCTAATACTCTACTAATGCTGATTTAGGCTACAAAAAAAAAAAAAAAAAAAAAAAAAAATCTAAACATCAAATTGCAATTAAGCATTTGCATAAAATCTTCTTTTTAATAATTACATTTTAATACTATGTCTGGCATAATATAAGTTTTTTTTTCCTCATTTAAACATGATTTGATTCCTTAATAATTTTCTGTTAAAAAAAAGATTTTTTTCTTGTCTTTCCATTTCCCTTTAGTTCACATCAAAATAATGCTCCATTTCACAGCAATAAGATATAGAAATCGTAAAAAAAAAAATAGAAATAAAATTGTCTTTCTCATATCTCCACTTAAATTCGAGTGATGGATAGAATGTCATTTTTTACCGTTAGTTTTAACATTTTTCCCTCCTCCTGATACTTTAAATGGCTTTTTTTT
Organism: Protophormia terraenovae; assembly: GCA_951394005.1. NCBI lineage: Eukaryota > Metazoa > Arthropoda > Insecta > Diptera > Calliphoridae > Protophormia > Protophormia terraenovae. The sequence continues at coordinate 17,079,630 of OX596077.1, forward strand.
ATATCTTTAATATCATTTTATTTTCCGTTGTTGCAACTACTAGATGGAATAATTAATTTGTAGTTTGCTTCTACAATGCAACCGCTATATGCTACAGCTCAACAAAATCACAGTTGTGCTTTTAACGGAAGCCCTTTTTTAGTTACAACAAGAAACAGTCAGGCAGTCAGAGAAAGACAGACGGACGGATAGATGGTTGGTTGTTTGGAAAAGCAACTGCAAAAACATTTTATTAGATAGTAGTAGCTGTAATGGAATTTTTTTACCATCAACTTCCAACAGATTACATGTAAACGTGTGTTCTTTTTTACAATAAACTATGTCTTCGTAGAAGAGTATAAACAGTGGGGCGTTGACAAACAAATTTATAATACATTACTCTATATCTCCTAAAATATAGGTTGGCTAGAAATAAAATGCTTAAAAAAGTTATACACAAGGACCTAGGCTTCCAGAAAAATTATGTTGTAATCACCCTGTTATGATAAAAGCTGAGCAACAGAGTGTCAAAGGTCACGATTTCCAGAATGAAGATTTTTTTTACAATTACAGGGTTTCAGAGTAGAATGTCTCCTGAATAAAAATTATTCAAAAGCTCGAAACTTTTATAATTTTTATGATTTTATAACTCCTAAACTACTGCTTGAATTGAATTGAACAGTTTAGGAAAATTGTAGACAAGGACCTGAGCTTTCAGAAAAATTATCTTGTAAACACCCGGTTATAATATGTGAGCTACAGGGTGCCAAAGTAGACTATCTACAGCATGAAAATTATTTAAAAGCTCGAAACTTTTACAATTAAAAAGTAATTTGGATGACTTTATATCTTCTAAACTACTGATCGAATTAAAATGAAATATATATAAGGAAATTGTAGACAAGGATTTAATTTGTCAGAAAAATTATGTGGTAAACACCCTGTTATAATGAAAGCTGAGCTACAGGGTGACAAAGTTCATCCCCTCTAGCATTAAAAACTACTAAGTTCTACAATTTAAGGACAATTCCGATGTTTTTATATATTCTAATGTATTGGTCGAATTGCAAGCAAATGTTTAACAAAATTGTAAATAAGGACCTAAACTAGTAACATCCTTTTAAAATGAGAGCTAAGCTATAGGTTGTCAATGTTTACCATAAAATCGTTGGAGAAAAGAGCAATTTCGATGATTCATTTTCTGTTAAACTTTTGATCAAGCTGAATTCAATTGTATAAGAAAATCGTAGATAAGGACCTAAGCTTTCAGAAAACCTATCTTGTAATCACCCTGTTATAATAAAAGATAAGTTATAGAATGTCGAAGTAGACTATATACAGCATGAAACTGATTTAAAGCTCGAAACTTTTATAATTGAAAAACTATTCTAATGGTTTTATATCTCCCAAACTTCTGGTCAGATGGTATTGCAATGTATAAGAAAATTGTAGACAAAGACCTAAGCTTTCAGAAAAGTTATCTTGTAAACATTCTGTTACAAGAACGGCTAAGCTACAGGGTGTTAAAGACTACCATCACAATTATAAAAATGTTGGAGAAAAGAACAACTTCGATGATTTCTTTTCGCATAAACTTAGGCTCAAATTGAATTCAAATTCAATTAGACAAGGACCTAAACTTTAATAAAATTATTTTGTAATCATCCTGTTATAATAAAAGCTAATTTACAGGATGACAAAGTACTTTATATGCATGTAAGTTCTACAATTTAAAAGCAATTTTGATGTCTTTATATCCCTTAAAATATTGATCGAATTAAACTCAGGTGTACAAAAAAATCGTACACACGAATTTAAGCTTTACAGAAAAAATTTCTTGTAATCACCCTGTTTTAATAAAAGCTCAGCTACAAGAAGTCAAAGTTAACCATTTTCAACATAAAAATTTTCTGAAAACCGACCTCGATGATTTGTTTGCTTTTTAATTTTGGTAAATACTTTCATCACTTTAAAGCGATACGATCAACAGTTTAGAAGATTTAGATTTAATACAATTTTTTTTACAACCGACCTCACTGTGGAACTTAAGGAATGAACATTTTAACATTCAATGTTGAACATACAACAAATCATGGTAATTGTATCTCTAAATCTAGAGGTTGGTTGTTGTAAATGTACGACAAAAACAACAAGCAACAACAACAACAATATCAAATGTAATTACTTTTTAATTTGTTCAGTGTTTTTTTTTTTCTAATTTTACTTTATAGTGTCAAACAAAGTGGTAGCAGTGATAAGATTTCTTTTAAAAGAGGAAAAATAAAGAGTATAATGATAAAGATGGCAGCAGCAATTGTGTTTGTATGGTTTTTAAGTGTCAAAGTGTATGTAAATATAAAGAAAGGGAAGAGGAAAGTCGGATGATGATAGAGGAATTGTCATAGAATTGTTTATAATGAAACTGATATATGATATTTTGCTGTCAATTGTTTGTATTTACCACAAACTCTGGGAAGAGCAGAAATTTAAAAGAATTCTTTCTTAATTCTTCAGAAAAAATTCTGAGTGCGTCTGTGCAAAAAATTGTCATGTTTGAAATATACAACTGAATTAAATGAAATTCTTACGGATTGTTAACTGTTTTTAAAAGCAATTTGTTTTTTAAAATGATATAAAACTGTTCAGTAGAAAGAAAGTTATAGAACAAAACCCTTAACTAACATTTAAATTTATGCAATATAAATTTCATAGAGTTTTCTACACACATAAACGTAGGATTTATTCGAAAATAAATTTATTTTATATAAAAATTAACAATAAACCTCCAATATTCTTAAAAGCTATTCGTATCAAAAAAAAAAAAAAAACACATTTGATAATTTTTAAATCAAATTTATGATTTTTAGTTTAATTTTTATTGTTCCATATAAAGATTTTTTTGCCTAAAATCTCTGATAAATCTGATCATAATATATCATTTAACGGGAATTTTGTATAATTGAAGAAAGTTCAATGCATTTTACTCTTTAACTCCCCCTTTTCAATATTCTTTTATTTTATTTATTTATTTTTTTTTTTTTTTTTTTTCTAAAGAATTAAAAAAATCACAATTGTGATCATGATTTTATATTGTTGTTGCTATTATTATGCATAATGATGATGGGTTGTTGTATATTGTTATTATGTTTTTTGTTGCTTATGTATTTATGTATGTTAGAGTAAATGTATGAGTTTTGTTGGGTAATTGCATGCTCTGTAAAAAATATCGTATGTACGAATACCAGGAGTAAAACTTTTTTGTGTATTCTTCATAAATATGGCGGCGGGTTTCCCGTTATTTACACTCCACAATAAACCCAAATAATAAAATTTTATACGATTAAATACGACCATATGACACCCTAAACTAAACATTGTTTAAAAGCTACAGAAGCTGAGGTCAATTGTTGACCGATTTTTGAGACATATTTTTCGTGACAAATATATATGAGATTTATGCCCTATAAAGTAACTATCAGAAGTAAATCTAAAGCTAAATCCAAGTTCACACACAGCAATTTTTCTTTCTGAAAATGTTCTATTTTTTCTTTTGAACTTGCATTTACGTTCACACACAAAATTTTACTTCAGCAATTCTTGCTTTATTTGCCTTGATTTTTTTTTTTTTTTTTTGAAGTACGAAAATGAAAAGCAAAACGAATTTCGAAGCACAGGCAAGTTTGTACCCTTTCATATTCCCTCTCGCTCTCTCTCAAACAAAATCAGAATTGCAGCAAGAAAAATGTCCTTGTGTGAACGCCGACTAACTAAAATATTGGACTTATCATAATGAATTTCAATAGGTAACACATGAACAAAATTTTATAGAATTAAAATTGATTTTCAAAATTGCGAACTGTACTTTGCGCATAAATTTTAAATGCAAAGCCTGACGAACGGACGGACGATCGGACATCTTGAGGTAAACGTTAAATTGGTATCTGAAGATTATTTTCTAAGCGCTACCAACATTAGTATAAACGCTTAATACCTCAACCACCTATGGTAGGGTATGAAGAGCATCTTATAAGAGTATACGGGAGCTTATGAAGATGATGATTAATATACTCTCTCTCTCTTTCTTTTGCTATAATAGTCGTACAATTACAAATTGCGTTATAAAAAGACGAACGAAAATTTTCTATGTTTCGTATAAAAAGATAATTTATCGCAAATTTCATATAAAAAGGAAATTTATCGCAAATTTTCATACAAAAGAAAATTTATCGCAAATTTCGTATAAAAACAAAATTTATGGAAAATTTCCTACAAAAGTTTATCGAACATTTCGTATGAAAAGAAAATTTATCGCAAATTTCGTATAAAAAGAAAATTTTCGCACATTTAAAAAAAAATTCGTATAAAAAGGAAATTTATCGAATATTTCTTATAAACAAAATTTATCGCGAATTTCTTACAAAATAGTTAAACGCAAATTTCGTTTGAAAAGAAAATTTACCGCAAATTCCGTATAAATAGAAAATTTATCGCTAAATTCGTCTAAAAGAAAATTTATCGCAAATTTCGTATAAATAGAAAATTTATCGCTAATTTCGTCTAAAAGAAAATTTATCGCAAATTTCGTTTAAAAATAAAATTTATTGCAAATTTCGTTTAAAAATTTCGTATAAAAAGAAAAAATCGCAAATTTCGTATAAAAATAAATTTTATCACAAATTTTGTATGAAAAGAAAATTTATCGCATATTTTTTATAGAAGAAAATTTATCACAAATTTCGTATAAAAAATGTATCGCAAATTTCGTATAAAAATAAAGTTTATCGCAAATTTCGTATGAAAAGAAAATTTATCGCACATTTTTTATAAAATAAAATTTATCGCAAATTTCGTATAAAAAATGTATAGCAAAAATCCTATAAAAATAAATTTTATCGCAAATTTCGTATGAAAAGAAAATTTATCGCACATTTTTTATAAAACAAAATCTATCACAAATTTCGTATAAAAAATGTATCGCAAATTTCGTATAAAAAATGTATCGCAAATTTCGTATGAAAATAAAGTTTATCGCATATTTCGTACAAAAAAATGTTTTCGCAAATTTCGTATAAAAATAAAATTTATCGCAAATTTTGAATAAAAAAAATTATCGCACATTTTTTATAGAAGAAAATTTATCGAAAATTTCGTACAAAAAAAGGAAATTTTTCAAAAATTTCGTATAAAAAGAAAATTTATAGCAAAATTCGTATAAAAATAAAATTAACTGCAAATTTCGTATAAAAAGAAAGTTCATCGCGAATTTTCATATAAAATGAAAATTTATCGCAAATATCGCATAAAAAGAAAATTTATAGCATATTTCGTATAAAAAGAAAATTTATCGCTAATTTCGTATAAAAACAAAATTTATGGAAAATTTTCTATAAATTGCAAATTTTTTATAAAAGAAAATTTATCGCAAATTTCGTATAAAAAAAGTATTGCAAATTTCGTATAAAAATAAAATTTATCGCTAATTTCGTAAAATTTTTTTTCGAAAATTTGGTATAAAAAGAAAATTTATCGCAAATTTCGCATAAAAAGAAAATTTATAGCAAATTTCATATAAAAAAAATTATAGCACATTTTTTATAAAAAGAAAATTTATCGAAAACTTCGTAAAAAAAAGAAAATTTATCGAAAAAAATAATAATAAAATTTAACGAAAAATTGAAAATGAAAAATTCAAATGTTGATCAAAAATATTCTAAGGAAAATTTTATCGAACATTTTTCATAAAAGAAATTATTACAAATATTTTCGTTTTAATCGAAATTTTCAATAAATTTTCGTTTGATTCAGTTTTTTATAGAAAATTTTTTGTTAAATTTTCACTTTTTAGAAAATGTTCGTTGAATATACTTTTTTAAGAAATTTTTCAATAAATTTTTTGTTTACAAAAAATCTTCGTAGAATTTTTCTTTTTATAGAAAATTCTAGATACATTTTCTTTAAATTAAAAATTTTCATTGAATTTGATTTTTACGAAAAATGAAGAAATTTATTTTTGTAGATGTCAGTTACGTTAAATTTTCTATTTTTCTCCATTTTAATTGAAAATCAAAATGTTTACTGGGATATTTTGTTTAATTAAATATGAGTAACATGATGGTCGGTGTTTATTATTGTTTTTCCTCTTGCTTGATTTTTATTTTTTGAATGTTTACAAAAAAGTTTTGTTTGTTTGTAAAAAAGTTTTTTTTTTTTAATTTCAAACATGTTCGTAGGTTCGTTCGTTCTTTTATATATTTTTGCTTTTATTTTATAACAATTCTACAATGCATTAAAAATTATGTTTTTAAGCCAAGTGCATTCTTATAGAACATTAAATAAACGTTTTAGTTAATGTAGAAGCAGGCAGACTGATAGAAAAAAAATAATAATAACGTTTTTAAACTAAAACACTTCCCTAAGGTATTTAAACATATTCACAAAATGCACATGTTTATATACTTTGTGTATATAAATTTATGTATATACTTATGTATATATACATATGTATGTTTATATGTGTATATCTAAATGGCTGATGTATTTAATGAGTTTTTGATCTAAATTTTCTTTTAATTATAATCATTCATATATTTTTTTCTTTTTCTTATTTTAATACCATCAGGGGTTTTAGAAAATGTTCCGTTTCTGTTCTTCTATGTAAATCGAAGAATATGCCTATAAAATGTCTGAATAATTATAAAACGTTTATGTGTTTTGTGCATTATCGCCATCAGGTATAAAATAAAATTAACAAAGAATAAAATAGAACACAAACATAAAAACAAAACGGCAAAATAGAAAAAAATCAAAGTAAACTTTTTCTCTTAGATAAAAAAAAAAAAGTTTTTTTTCCTCTTTTTTTTTCAATAGAAAGTGTTTAAAGGTCAGCTTTAGCTTAATAGCTTTGTGCATATGAAATGAAAAGTTTAAGAGAAAAACAAATCATTTAAGCTTTAGGCATTTTTTTATGATGCTTTACACTATAGGGAAATTGAAAAATAATTTAAGCTGATTTCGGAATAAAAGAAAATCTTACTAAGAAAGAAATGGAATAATATTTGCTGCTTTAAATAAATAATAATATTTCAAAATAAATAGAAAAAAAATTGCTAGATAAGTTTTTTTAAAGAAATTTTGACTTTATATTTAAAAATAACAATTTTGAGGCTGCAGACAGACAGAAGGACATCAATCCTATGACCCAGAATAAAGAACAATTTTAAAAAGCATCATTAAGAAATATTTTATACTACTTACAATTTCATCATTATAGATTATATCCTTATTACATATTACACGAAAATTTAACTAATTAGTAAGGCTTTTACACAAGAAAAAAAAATTACCTGTAAAAGAAAGAAAATATTAATTAATAAGACTGCACCAAAAAATTATATTTATTTGTCTTAATATTAAAAATTAATAAATAAATTTATGCGACTTTATTTTCCTTATTTTAAAATTGTATTAAAATATCAACTATTTAATTATGCAAACAGTATGATTAAACGTCCCTTTTTTAATACACCCTCTTCCATATTTGCTTAAACAATTACTTTTCTATTTAGGAATTCAATTCAATTTAATTTAAAAAATGTTCTTAATGCCTTAATAGCTTTGTAAATTAAGCAAAAATATTGAAATAAAATGATTCATTTAAATTTCCTTATTTCCCTATAAAGAAAAATCTTATTATTTCCTAAAGCCCATGACGAGAAGTAAAGGAAAATAAAAAAGGGAAAATTGAAACATTAAAAAAAGATTATTGTAATAAAAATCCAAAACAAAATTTAAGAAAAAATATAAATGCAAATTCAACAAATTCCTTAGTTTTGGATTTTTTTTTTTATTTCTAGTCATTCTGGGGGATTTTAATTCTCAACAATTTCAGTTTTTTTTATATTTTGTCAGAAACGTGTACAAATGCGTAGATTTTTATCTGGGACCATTCAATTTTATATTTAAGTATTTTTTCTCTTCTTTTTTTTTCCATTTTGGTAGGTCCCAGCAAAGAAGAAATCATTACTTATTATTTTTTTTTTTTATTTTTTTGTTAATTTTTCACGCCATAACGTCTGGCGTTGCGCATAATTTAATAAAAATTTCAATTTATAATTGTAAAATGAGCAAAAAAAAAATAAAAATAAATAAATATGATGCAAAATGTAAAGAAAATAATCAACAAAACAAGTAAAAATAAATACATAATAATAAAAAGGCATAAATCTACAGAGGAGTTGAAAAATAATAAGCAAAAAATCTGCTAAAAAAGAAGAAATAATATGTAAGACGAGTGTATTGCAAAAAAAAAAGGAAAAGACTTTTAAGAAATATTTATTTTTACAAAATACTTTAGCATAATAATCATAATGAAAGAGGAATGTGTATAGAATTAATAATTCATTTATTTAAAGTTATCAAATAAATGAAGGGTTTATATAATTAAGGCAAGGCAAATGTAAAGGGACTTTAGGCTCAAAAATGTGTCAATAATTTTTTCTTTACATATGTATAAGTATTTTACTTATTTATTTTTTTATTTTCTTTTCTTTCCAATTGTAACTTTATTTTTTGTATTGATACTTTCTTAAAATGAGTACTTTTTTCTCCAAAATGTATACGTTTTTTGAAACTTGAACCATATTTATTTATTTATTTATTTATTTATTTATTTATTTATTTATTTATTTATTTATTTATTTATTTATTTATTTATTTATTTATTTATTTATTTATTTATTTATTTATTTATTTATTTATTTATTTATTTATTTATTTATTTATTTATTTATTTATTTATTTATTTATTTATTTATTTATTTATTTATTTATTTATTTATTTATTTATTTATTTATTTATTTATTTATTTATTTATTTATTTATTTATTTATTTATTTATTTATTTATTTATTTATTTATTTATTTATTTATTTATTTATTTATTTATTTATTTATTTATTTATTTATTTATTTATTTATTTATTTATTTATTTATTTATTTATTTATTTATTTATTTATTTATTTATTTATTTATTTATTTATTTATTTATTTATTTATTTATTTATTTATTTATTTATTTATTTATTTATTTATTTATTTATTTATTTATTTATTTATTTATTTATTTATTTATTTATTTATTTATTTATTTATTTATTTATTTATTTATTTATAGCCTACAGTCAAGACTGAAGATTATAGTCAAGACTATAGCCTGTTGAAAAGGCAATAGTCTACAGTCAAGACTATAGTCTATAGGCAAGACTATAGTCTATAGTCAAGACTATAGTCTAAAGTCAAGACTATAGTCTATAGTCAAGACTATAGTCTAAAGTCAAGACTATAGTCTAGGCTATAGTCTATAGTCAATACTATAGTCTATACTATAGTTTATAGTCAAGATTATAGTCTATAGTCAAAATTATGTTCTATAGTCAAGACTGAAGTCTATAGTGAAGATTATGTTCTATAGTCAAGATTATGTTCTATAGTCAAGAGTACAGTCTATAGTCAAGACTATAGTCTGTTGAAAAGGCTATAGTCTATAGTCAATACTATAGTCTATACTATAGTTTATAGTCAAGATTATAGTCTATAGTCAAAATTATGTTCTATAGTCAAGACTGTAGTCTATAGTGAAGATTATGTTCTATAGTCAAGATTATGTTCTATAGTCAAGAGTATAGTCTATAGTCAAGACTGTAGTCTATGGACTAGACTGTAGTCTATGGTCTAGACTATAGTCTACAGTCAAGACTATAGTCTAAAGTCAAGACTATAGTCTAGACTATAGGATATAGTCAAAACTATAGTCAAGACTATTGTCCATAGTCAATTATTGTCCGTACTATAGTCTACAGTCAAGTCTATAGTCAAGACTATAGTCTATAGTGAAGATTATAGTCTAGACTATAGTCTAGACTATAGGATATTGTCAAAACTATAGTCAAGACTATTGTCCATAGTCAATTATTGTCCGTACTATAGTCTACAGTCAAGTCTATAGTCAAGACTATAGTCTATAGTGAAGATTATAGTCTATAGTCAAGACTATAGTCTGTTGAAAAGGCTATAGTATATATAATGGTTCGAAAGTCGCGCTTTATACAGGGAAAGGTGATATCGATACTTTAATATATATTTTTGAACATAGAAAACAACTAGAAAGCCAACTCTTTTCATTCGCTCAGCAGAAAATTACTCTCTTCACACGTATAAATTAGTTCTGTAAACAAATTCTACTAACTACAAAGAGTTAGGTTTTTTGACAGCTGAGTTAGGTTTTTTAAAAGCAAGTTGGACTTCAAGTTGTTTTCTATGTTTTTTTAATTTTAAGACTTTTTTAAAGAATTCTAATGTCCATGCTTCCGTCCGTCTGTTTATTAATTTTTGCAAACTTGCCTATTCAAAATCATTTAGTTTTTAACTTAATAAATGTATCAACTTCAAATTATCATTAATCGATAGATAATTTTGTTCTTTAATAAATTGCATAAAATATGACACAACTTAAGATTTTAAATGATATTGATACATAATTTTGTATGTTATTTGGTGAATTTTAAAATTTTTGAGACATTTTACCAAGCACCCGAAAACGTTTTATTTTTATTTTTCAATCAAAATAAATATCTTTAATGTTCAAAATATTTTTTCATTTGTTGAAAAAAATATGTGAGGGATTTTTATTTTTAAAATAAATATCCATCAATGATGAAAAAAATAAATATCTTTTACGATAAATATCTTTAACGATAAATATCAGTTCGAAAAAAATTTTAAATGATTGTTTTTTTTATTCATACTTTTGTTTTGTTTTCAAAATATTTTTTTATTCAAATGAAATTGTTGTTGTTTAGAATTTTTTCCATCCGATGAAAAAAGTTCAAAATAATTTTCAACTTTTGAAATAAATATCACAAAAGATATTTATATTTTTATTTCCATCATGATGAAAAAAATTAAAATATTGATGAAAATAAAAAAAATCATGATGGATTTTTATTATTTTTTGAACATTAAAGATTGTTTTTCGATTGAAATAAATATAAAAAGATTGTTTTTTTAGTATTAAAATCCGGTCTCTGCATTTTACCCCAACGCTCTACTATTTATTATAAACGTAGTTAAATACATTACAAAAAATTAAAATTTTTTTTAACAAAAGTACTATTTTTATTACTACTCATTGCAAAAGTAGGTACTTACTTCCCTTAGAAAAAGTACATTTAAATAAAGGTTTTCTAATTTTTTTCGTTTTTTTAATCATTGATTACTATTTTTGAACAGTAAAAGTACTATTTTTATTAAGTGTTACTTTTTCTGCAAATTAAAAATTTGTTTAATTTTTTTTAATGAACATTTAAGTAATTTCCGAACTATTCCATAAAATATATTTATACAAACTCTATCTATAACTTTATTAAATCATAAATTTTATTATAATACTTTCTCACATTATAAATTTTTTTTTTGCTTAATAAAAAATTCCAACAAATTTTAAAGCAAAAAATTCTAAGAATTTTAAATTTGTTTATATATTTTATTTTTCACATAAAAACATTAATGATTTTTTGTTCTAAGTACAAACCAACAACAATTTGTTTAGTTTAGACTCCTTTTGTCTCAACTTTAATGGGCTTTTTTTGTTTAACTTAAAATAACAAAAACTAAAAATAAAATAAACAAATAAAAAATAAAATACTTTAAAGGTCACAACCTTTTTATGGGTCATGTGTTGTAACTTAAGTTTACAACACAAAGCAACAACTAACTACAACAACTACTATTAAATAGCAAAATAAAACATTATTATATAGTTGTTATATATACTTTTTGTAGGGTTTTAATACTCTTTTATGTAACTAAAAAGAACTAAATAAAAAATTCTTAAAATACAGTTACAAAAGCTTTAGACATATTTTTATTTAATAGACATATTTTGAGGGGTTTTTTCTTATTCTTAAAAAAAAAATCATCAAAAATTTAATATTAGCAATATGCTATATGTAAGTAAGTACATTGTACATATATTGCTATAGCATTTGTCACAATTTTTATTTCGTTTATTCTTGCTAATTTTTTTAAAAAGGCATATTTTTTTATAAAAATTGCCTAGTTTAGCATTTATGCTGGTAACAATGTAGAAAATATGCAACTTAAACTAAATATATAATTTGTACTGCTACTAGCAACAGCAGCAATAGCAACTAAATATAACAACAATAGATTATTATTGCCAACGTTAAATAATTGTAAGTATTTGCTTACTGGATAAATATCAAATCAAACACCATTTACAAATTTTAGTAAAATTTAAAGAAAACTAAAATTACTAAAATGAAGTTTATCGCAAATTTCGTATAAAAATAAATTTTACCGCCTATTTCGTATAAAAGGAAAATTTATCGCAAATTTCCTTTAAAAGGAAATCTTATCGCCCATTTCGTAAAAAAGGAAAATTTATCGTAAAGTTTGTATAAAAAGAAATTTTATCGCAAATTTCGTATAAAAAGAAAATTGATCGCAAAGTTCGTATAAAAAAAAATTTTATCGCCTATTTGGTATAAAACTAAAATTTATCGCAAAGTTCGTATAAAAAGAAATTTTATCACAAATTTCATAAAAAATTAAATTTATCGCAAATTTCGTATAAAAAGAAATTTTATCGCCTATTTCATGTAAAAAGAAAATTTATCGCAAATTTCATATAAAAATTAAATTTATCGCAAATTTCGTACAAAAAGAAATTTTATCGCCTATTTCGTATAAAAGGAAAATTGATCGCAAAGTTCGTATAAAAAGAAAATTTATCGCAAATTTCGTATAAAAAGAAATTTTATCGCCTATTTCGTATAAAAGGAAATTTTATCGCAAAGTTCGAATATAAGGAAAATTTATCACAAATTTCGTATAAAAAGAAATTTGATCGCAAATTTCATATAAAAATTAAATGTGTCGCAAATTTCGTATAAAAAGAAAATTTATCGCAAATTTCGTATAAAAAGAAATTTTATCGCCTATTTCGTATAAAAGGAAATTTTATCGCAAAGTTCGAATATAAGGAAAATTTATCACAAATTTCGTATAAAAATAAATTTTATCGCAAATTTCATATAAAAATTAAATTTGTCGCAAATTTCGTATAAAAAGAAAATTTATTGCAAATTTCGTATAAAAAGAAATTTTATCGCCTATTTCGTATAAAAGGAAATTTTATCGCAAAGTTCGTATATAAGGAAATTTTATCGCAAATTCCGTATAAAAAGAAATTTTATCGCCTATTTCGTATAAAAGGAAATTTTATCGCAAAGTTCGTATATAAGGAAAATTTATTGCAAATTTCGTATTAAAAGAAATTTTATAGCAAATTTCATATAAAAATAAAATTTGTCGCAAATTTCGTATAAAAAGAAATTTTATCGCCTATTTCATATAAAAGGAAAATTTATAGCAAAGTTCGTATAATAGAAAAATTTATCGCAAATTTCGTATAAAAAGAAATATAAAAAAATAAAATATATCGCAAATTTCGTATAAAAAATTAAGTTTTTCAAAAATTTCGTGTAAAAATAAAATTTATCGAAAAAAGAAAAAGTTTATCAAAAACACTTTAAGAAAAGGGAAATATTCCATAAATGAAATTATCGCAAATATTTTCGCTTACTCTTTTAGTTTAAGAGATATTCGTATCGAAATAAATTTTTACCTTATTTTTAGCCTCTTTTTTATTTATTATTTTTTTTTTTTTTTAACTAAGAAGGTGGGCTTAATATGGCCCCTAAAATTTATTTAAAATGTTTGTATAAAATATATGGACTTTTTAAACAGATATATTAATCTGAAGTTAAAAAAATTATTTTTTTTTTTTTTTTTTTTTTCAAAAAGATCAAATTTATTTTTTATTCTGGACTTTATCATTTCTTTTAATTTTTTCAAAAGACATCTTAATGTAAATGCATGTAAAGTAAATCTGGAAGAATTTTGGGGTAAAGGTCTGCTCACAAGCCCTATCCAAATTTTGAAAATTTTGAAAAATTTGTTTATCATTTTTTTGTTAAGTTCTCAAATTGCAAAGCTGGAATCGACTTAAAATTATTTTAGTTATATAGCTCTATATGTAAGGTTAACACTCAAAAAGTATTTTTCCCTTATAAAGACAGGGAGACCATTTCAAAGAAAAAAGTAAATTTTTTAAACACGTTTTACACGGATTGGGATTTTAGGTATTTTCGTGTAACCAAACGGTTAAAGCTAGAATGATGAAATATGGACTGTCTCCTACCGAATAGATCCACTAGATGGGATTTTTGGAAATTCGAATGTTTTAGGGGTAAAAAAGGGGTAAAATCGGTAACATTATATCTCCGAAACTAACAGAGATACAAAAAAGTTCAATAGATATCGTTATTCATTTAAAAAATAATCAGAAAGGTGTCTGGTACTTTTTTAAAATTCGGCTAAAAATTTTAATTTGGTACTTTTTTGGATCTATCTATCTTTCAATCCATTAAGTATAGAAATAAAATATGCATCAAATTAATATCTAATCGAAAATTGGCGAATATTAGTTTGGTACTTTTTGGAAATTTGAACGTATAAGGGGTAAAAATCATACCTGATTTTGTACTTTTTTTTACAATGAATATTTTAACATTACATCCCAGTACAATTTAGTAATACATACAATGAAATACAATCTTTGTTACAATCAGGGGGAACAAAAAGTACTAAAAAGGGGGATAAAATCTTAAATTTAATTTTATTCAAATAAAATAATGCAGTTTTTATTACATTAAACTTAGAGACATGAACTTAAGTACATGTAGTCCTAAGTGAGTGAGAATTCGCAAGAGGGAAATTTGTGGTACTTTTTTAATTTTCTAATGGCACTTTTTGAATTTTCTATAATTTTCTATAATATTGAACCTAGATATATGAAATTAGAGATATATGATCCTAAGTGAATGAGAATCATAACAGGGGATTTTTTTTTTTTTTTTTTTGGGACATTTTCAATCTTCTAATGGTACTTTTTGAATTTTATATAATAGTGAATCTACAAATATGAATTATGTGGCACAAATGAATGAGAATTTAGAAAATAGGATTTGTGTTATTTTTTCGATCTTCTAATGGTACTTTTTGAATTTTCTATAATATTTAACCTTCAAATATAAAATTAAATATATATGGTCCTAAGTTAACAAAAATTTTTTTAAATTTTCCATAATATTGAACCTGGGAACATGAAATTATGAATGAGAATCCATAAGAGGGTACTTTTTGATACTTTTCATTATTATATTACTCTTTGAATATTATGCAATAATAATTAACTTTTAAGCTTGGAATTAAAGATATGTATGTATATCGTTCTGTGTTTAGAATTCACAAGCCCTCTACTAAAATGTAATAATAGAAATAATTTGATAGTTTTTCAAACTTCGAACAATAAAAATGTAAGAAACTGGTAACTAAAGTATTTAAAAGTTTATAGTTCTAAATGCTGACAGAACCAGGTTTCCTACCAATGGCTAAATTCTCTACTGTTCAATAACGCAGATCTTTAATTCTTGGGACAAACCTTTCTCATGTTATACAAATAAGACTGCCTAAAGGTATCTTTACTTAATTGTAAGTGGTATCATGGATATATTCACTTAACTGTGATCTGTGCATCAAGGCAAAAACATTTTTACAGTTTTTAGTTAAAAAAAAAAAAAAACTTTAATTTTGTATGAAAAAGTTTTTTTCGGACACTTATTTTTTAAGCTTTTAGAAATATTTGTATGTCCGTCTGTATGTTGAAATGGATTTTTTTAAGACCATAGACCAATAAATACATTTCTTTTTAAACAAATCTATAGCATATAGTATCAAGAATCTTGTTATTTAAATTCATTGAAATTTATTTAAGACTGGCTAAGTTATAAATAAATTTCCAGAACAGTCTCAAAAATTTAAAAAAATAAACGTCGGACAAAATAATTAATATTTTTTATTACTCACAAAAAAAATAATATTTATTTAATTTTGATTTGCAATAAAAACAAAAAACTTTAAATTTATCTATAAAAAATCTGAAAAGATATAAATATTTTTTTGTTCTAATTAATTTTAAAGTCACTAAGGAAATGGTGTCTTTAGTAGGTACTTTAAATATTATAACAAAAAGTGTTTACACTGTTGTTCAGCTGATGCAGTTCATTTTATTTTATTTTTTTATTTTATTTCACTTACCAAAATATATTTTTGTTGTTGTTGCTAAAAAAAAAAGTATTTTTTGGTTTAAAGCAATTGTTGACCTAGATAATGGAAAATTTATTAGATCCTACTACAAGTAACAATTTTATAGTTTGTTGTTGTTGTTGCTAAAAATATTATTTATGTATGAGTGAATGTAAATTAGAATGTACTCTGTGGCATGTGTTTTTCTTTTTTTCTTTTCTATTGAACATCATTTAAATAACAGAGTAGAATGGGCAAACGTTAGATAGTTGGGTTTACTTTTTATTTTTGGCTTTTTTTATTTTTGCTAAAGTTGCAAGTGGTCATTGTGTTGCAGGCAAATAAAAGCCTTTGAAAATGTTGATGCAGCCCTAAAGGTTGCCAAGAAATTATACAATAGAAAGATTTATAATGCAGAAAAGATTTTGGGGTTTAGATTTTCATTTTAATTTTGTGGTAAGCACCACACAAAGCTTTCAAAAGATTATTGACACTGAAGTCTGAAGAGATAGTGAGACATTGTAGATGATGTTTATTTTTGAAATGATATAAATCTACACTTGACTTGGAAAAGATAATAAGGAGTAAGGAAAATTAAAAAAGAAATTAATTTTAAGTAAAAAAAAAAATATATAAGGATTCATTAGAGCTAATCTTGCTTGTTGAAGGTTAGATTAAAGAGATATTAAAAAGCTATTTAAAATATGCAAATATCACATGGTTTTTAAAGGGCTTACAACATTTGAGACGTTTTTTTTTTTATTTTTTCTTTCAAACATTATTATTTACAGCCGCTATAGAAGTATTAGAAAAAATATTTGTGGTTTAATCTTAATATAAAAAAGTTTATGTTAAAATTTAGTATTCATATTTTGTTTTTCATTAGCAGACATTGATATTTATATTAAAATTTTTATTTCTCCACATAAACCTCAATTTTTTATTTGAATTTTTTTTTTTTTTTTATTAATATTTTTTTCTTGAAATGACTTAATCTTAAATTTAGTGCTTCAAGGAATAAAATTAAAAATTTAGCTTCTTTAATTATATAGACAAGATGTCTATAAACTGTAAATTTTTTATGATAAGCAAAAAAAATAAGCAAATTATTTTTGTTTAAGCCTTTGGCACTAAAAGAAAGAGTATAATAAAGACATTTTCTAAAAATATCAATGAATATTTTATGTTTGTAGATACATATGTAGTATGTAATAAAAAAGAAGAGTTTAAGAAAAAAAAATATTAAAATTCAGTGACAACAAATAGTATAAATTTCGCAGAACAGAATTTAAATTTTTCTAGGACAGACAAATGGACGGATATTGTTAGATCAAAAAGTGATTTTGAATCGATTAGTAAACTTAAATTGTGATTTCAACTTATTTCAATAGAGTTCATTCCCAAATCAAAAAAAAAATATTTTGTACCAAACTTTATTGAATTAATTATTTACAAAATTTGCAACCTATTGTATTGATTACAAAGTTTATATTATTGTTTAGACAAACGGACGATCATCAATAAATTATCTAGTATGTAATTAAAAAAAAAAAAAACAGTTTCAGAAAAAGTTATCCAACACCCACCTTTAAGTATAGCAATCGACTCAGTATCATTTTTTAAATCGATCTAACGATGTACGTCCGTCCGTCTGGCAGGCTGCCTGTCCATTTCAATGAAATTCGGCACGTGGGACTTTTATGATACAAAGACAAAGCCTATTGTGATCGGTCCATTATTTCACCTAGCCCCCATACATAGTGTTTCAATACCCCCCGGAATAGAATTTCAACACTCAAAAATGCCATAAAATTAAGAATATTTTATTGGAATTCGGTGAAAGTGTAATTAACAATCTTCATACCAAATTTCATAAAAGTATAAAGATAATATTCGACATAAATAAGTTATATATAAGTATAAATCATTGTACCAATTTTTATAAATCGGTCCATAATATACCATAGCTCCCATATAAGGCGTACTTCGGAAATCGCCTAAAAGTGCATAAAATCATATAAATGTTAGTATGAACGTATAAAAAATTGCACAAAATGTAAACATTTTTTCAGTAAAAGTACCGATTTCGCAAAAATAAAAGTGAAATAATACTTTTCCAATTTAATTGTGAAAAAATTAAAAAGATAGTATTTTCCAAAAAAAAAAGTATTAAATTAAAAAAATAAAAAATCCAAAATAGTTTTAAATTTCATAAAAGTTGCTTTATAAAACCATGAAAATTACTAATTTTCACAAAAATATTATCAGTTCAAAAAAAGCACCAACTTAAGTTAATAATTTTAAAAATTTGTATACCTATTTTTACTAATAGGAACAAAATCAAAAAATTTAGTACTTATTTATAAATTCTAAAAAAGTGCTAATTTAAAAAAAAAGCTACTATTTTCTCGTATAATTATTTTATTTTTTTTTAATTTAAAAATTTTCTAAATAAGAATTAATTTTAAATCTAAACAAGTTCCTCATTTTTCAAATTCTAGCCTACGGATTATGTCGGAACTACAATTGACTTCGGCGCTACTTCCGCTGTTGAAATATCTAGCAAGGACCTCTGGGTAGGAGCAAAAAAGCTCCATGGAGGTTGTGCCGCCTTTACAGACGGCTCGAAGATGGAAGTAGGCACGGGAGCAGAAGTCTACTTTGTGTGTACTGATATCAGACGATGCTATAAATTGTTTTTTTCAGGCAGACAATCTGGGCATTTGTAAAGCCTTGGGATTGCTGGAGGAAAACTTTGAACGGAGTTCTCAGATTACTATATTGATAGTCGGACAGCATTATTGGCACTGACAAGTCATTATGTTAGGTCCAGATTGGTACTTAAGTACAAGATGGAATTGAGAAGACTAATGAATGTCTACATGATAAGACTGTGATGGATTCCTGGACACTGCAACATTCTCGGCAATAAAATACCCGATGACCTGGCTCGTAGTGGCTCGGAATTAGATATGTCTTTTGTGGAGGCATCTGTTAGGATTCCAATTGGGTCCTACTTTAGGGCCATAAGGGAATGGACTCTGGACAACACGAGTCGAGCCTGGAGGTATAGAACGAACTGCAGGGTATTTAGAGCGATATGGTCTAGTTTTAAAGTAGCAGATTCCAAACACCTTCTAGGTAAAAGTCGTAGTAGTCTGAGAGTCATAGTGGGCATGATTACTGGTCACTAATCAATACTGTTCTTTCAAAAAAAAAAAAAAAGTACCAATAAATATTTTGACCTTTTGGATTAGTTAATCATGCTTAATAAAAGAGTTCATGCCAAAAATCTTGTTTAAGTTTTGCTTTGAAAGCTTATTTTATTATGGATTTAATTTTGCTAAATTTTTTATTTATTCTTCTTTATTATTTTAATTAAGTTATAACAAGTTTATAGCAAAAATAAAACTTTTCAAATTAACATTACTTTTTTGAATAAAACAAATTATTTCTTAATTAAGCTTTAACCAAAGATAATTTGTAACTTAAAAGTCTTTTTATAATCGTGTTTCTTTAACATTTTCAATGAGAGGATTAAAATTTTGCGGAAATTAAATAAATTTGGCCAAAATCTAAAAAAAGACTTTGTGCTCATAAAATAACAAAATAAAAATAAAAAATAAGACATAAAATAAGTGTCACACACATGTTGGTTTTATGATTTTGATAATTTTCAGCTTTTTTGTATTTTATATTATTAATTCTTCAGATGATTGAAAAAGACAGGTTCGGCTTGTTTCTTTTTTTGAGAGGTTGAATGGTTTGGTGGATTTTAAATCATGGCTTAATCACGTTTTGCCAAAAAAAAAAATAAAATACACAAAAAAATAATAATGAAAAAAAAAAAAAAATACTGTAAAATTTTAAAGTGTTTTTTTGTGTCTTTTTTTCATGGTATTATAAACTGAAACTAGTTTTTAAACGTTTATTTTTTATTTGCTTTTTAAATTTGTTTTTAATTTAAATAAAAGAATTTATTTTAATTTTCAGCTCTTTTACAGTATTACAAAAACATAAAGAAAAAAAAAACACACGATTGCTTGTTTAAATGAAGGCTAAATAGATAATTAAATGAAATATTTAATTAATTTGTATGAATGAATGACAAACTGACAAAAATTAAATATTAAAAAAATAAAATTAATTGAAATTTTAACACCTTATAAAATTTGCAATAAACAAATAAATGTTAATGATATTACAATTCCATTAATAATAAAAAAGACATAAATTAAAAATATACTAATTTTTAAAAATTTATTTGCCCTGAAAAAATATGTATTAATTTCAGAACAAGTTATAAAAGACATGCAAAAAAAAAAAAATATATATATTAGTTCTAATTTTTTATTACAACCAAAGATTTTTGTTTAAAATTCTCATATAAAGAATTGGTTTTAGAGAAAACTTTCAGGGTTACTTCTTAAGAATGATATTAGAACTACTTCTTTTAGCTTACATTAAAAGCTCTATAATATTAAAAAATATTCTCTTTTTAATTTTAACTATATTTTTCATTTTTTATATATTTACTAAAAGCTTTTACTATAACTTTTCAAAACTGGGGAAATATTTTGTTCTTTTAGGTTTTTAATATTATTTTTATTAATTAGTTTAGGTTGACAGCTTTAATTTATCGCAAAACAAGCACAAATTCTAAAACAATTTTAAAAAAATATTGGTATAGATATTTTTAAAAGTTTTTACAATTTTTTAATAACCCCAGCTTTAAGCTTTAAGAATTTCAAGAAATTCTTAAAGCTTTTTGTTTTATTTTTGTTTTATTTTTAGCTTAATTTATTATTAATAAAAATATATTAAAGAACTAAATAAGAAAAATTGTAAAATATAATATTTATATTTTTCAAAAAACTCCAAGTTGTTCAAAACTTAAGCAAGTTGTTATAGCTTTACAAAATTAAGAAAATTTTTTTACCAGTTTAAAAATAAAAGTATTAATGTTTTTAAAAGCTTTTAAAATTGTTTAAAACATTATAATATAAGCTTTCTACAATAGAAGAAATATTTTGCCATTTTTAATTTTAACAAATTTTTTTATAATTTTAGTTTTGTTGCCTTCGTTAAAAGAACTTTTAAAATTTGCAAAGTTCAAAGCAAATTTAAAAATATAAGTATAATAATTTTTAATCTTGCTTAATATGACAAATATTTTTTTATATTAAGCTTCAGTTATTTTG